>JARHVA010000376.1:0-457500 GCA_037957365.1 Torreya grandis
TCTCACTCCATTTATTGAGTGATATCCATCGATCTTTCCCTTGATTTTTCAACTTTATCCAAGATGGTGCCTATTAGTAGTCTTGTATTGGCCTTCAAGATCCACTATCAGTCTATCTTTATTTATGTGCTTTATGCCATGTGGTGGCTTCTAAAAATCCTTGACCTTTTGACACATCTCATTTTATCAATCTACCTTGGTATGAATAAGTTCTAATAATTATATCTTCTTTAGTTTGAAAACAAATGACTCTTTACCAGGTCTTAAAATTGACATCTATGTGATCATCATTTGACATCCACACATATGTATTTGACGTCCCATAGACCATCAAATTTAAGATCCAATTGGATTTTTTAAATTTATTAAATTCTATGTCTACATGAATGTATCCCATTATTTTACCAACTTTGAATATTTAAATCTTTAAGCACAAAAATCATGAAGGTACCAAATTTGTTGGAGATGTTTCTAATATTAAAAGGATTGTGCCCACTTAATCCATTGGTTATAAAGATATTTATAAGTGAATTTAAAAAATGTTTAAGTGATCTCACCTGTGTAATTTTTTATAATGCTCTTACAATAGTCTAGTTCATTTGTCTAAGTATGGAAAAACACTATCAAACTACATGGGAGCCCCAACTTTGCATATGTATATCTTTTGTTACACTTCATCACATGATCTAAAACTTAGCACATATCAACTTGGTACAAATATGAATAGACCCATGTGATAATTTTTTCTTGAGGATACCACATGTGTGAGATATAACATCATCAAACTACCCACTCAACTCTATTTGAGCTCCTTTACAAATTGGCTAAGCATGGATACTTAGCAAATTTTGTCTAAGAGGCCAACTTTAGACCTCAATAAATTTTATTGTGCTTAGATTCATGTCCTAAAATTTATAATGTAGTAACTTGGGACTGATTTAATCAAAACCATATGACCAATTCTCTCTGACTCATCCACATGTGGCAATGACAACATTAGAAAACTATCTACTTAGAATTTTTGCTACTAGACCCAAATGTCTAGATGAACACAATGAAGAAATAGATGAATACCATGCACTTCCATACTCATTCCAAGCACTCTTGACACCCCATATGGTCTATGAAAATCTATACATGTCTTTTAAAAACTTACAATTTACACTTTAAGTTAACTTAAAGTGTTTCAAAAACTTTGCAAGTTGCATGATCATTTTGGTCCACTCATTCCATCCAAAAATTTTCTCAAGCTCTTTGATCATTTGACCAATAAAAAACTCTATTATTTATCTATGTCAAGAATTCTTAGAGACTACATTACATCTAGGAATTTTTATATGTGAGCCAAAATTGGCTAACATTTTTGGTGACTTACAGGGAAACATGCCTACTATGCTTGAGAACCCAGACCAATTTACCTTATCTAGTCCATTAGGTATGGAATCCCATACCTCTAAAATAGAATTGGTCTGAAACTAGATATGAGTCTGACCCATCTTGTATAACCCCTATTAAATTAAAAAGATAATAAGAACAACAACAAAAAATTTCCCAAGGCACTTATGGAAGGGAACATAGAATATAAAGAAAATTAACCTAAAATAAAGTAAGGAAAACTAGTCTACTAAAAAAAAATACATAAAGGCACTTGGAAAAAAGCATGAAACTACCTATCCTAAACTAATAAAATAGAAAAGAACCTATACAAAACCATTGACTAGTTACATAAAATAGCTACCCTTCCTCATTAATCTAATATACTTTAATGGATTAAGGGAATCTACCCAAATATGGAGGAGGAGTGGATAATAAACATATTGACAATACACATCTCCAAGAAAAAGAACAAAAATAAACTTACCCACCCAATCTGATTGATTGGGCATACAAGCATCTTAGAGTAGATAGGCAAGCTAATCTTTCTCTTCTTGATGCTTAAGTTTATGATATAAATTAAGCATAACTTGTGATTGCTCCTCCTAATCATCCTCCAACTGAGATAGGTACCTAATACAACATCATCTTGTCAATACAAACATTAATCAATCATATTTTACCTCACTTTTGTACTTAATTGTTTCATCATTATATTCCTTAGGCATAATCAGGTTAGAGTCTTCTTTAAGCACATAATCATATTGAAAGCTTTGTTCAACCTCCAGGTTTTCCTCCAACATATAAAGTGGTAGTTCTTGAAGATACATATATTGAGCACTCAATATGTTCTCTTCATCAACCTCACTCAAGGTTTCATCTTATTCTTCAACTAAAAATGAGGGTTGATTTGACTATCCAAGGTCTAAAAAAACACTTTTATCTTTATTAAGGTCTAAGTTCCATTCCTCTAACTCCAATTCATCAAGGATGCCTTCCTTTGATAAATCAACTAAATTAAACCATCTTCTGGTTCCCGATCCTGATACCCTTCTTGATCTCTATAGAACGGACCTTCAGTAGTCCATTCAAGGTCTGCTCTATTTTCAACTTAAATATTATCCTCATAAAGATTTAGGTCATCAGTTTCAAATCCATGCCAAAAATCTTGGTCTAAACCTGATTCCTCCCCTTCTAAATGAAGTGAGATGCCTATTATGATTTCCTCATCATAGACACTTGCATTGTCTTCTTTAGGTTCACCTATGACTATAATATTCTCCTCTATCCTTTTTATAATAGGTTCCTTCTCTAAGAAGGAGATGGTGGGAGGGTGAATAAATTCTCTTGGGTTGCAGCTTATAAAAGTATCCTTCCAACTAAGTACTTTTAATGGTCTCTTTGGTGGTTCTTGAACTAGTGCCTCCTTGTTTTTTTGTATGCCTTTCTTAACTAATTCCCATGAAGGGAATATGTAAGAAACAACCACCTTTTCTTGATTTTGACTCTCTTCCTCTTTATTCATCTTCAACTCTAATTCCTTGATTTTTATATCTATATTCTCTTTTAAAATCCTCTCTTTAAGGTTGTCAGTGGCCTCATGAAGATTAGGAATATAAGAGGGCTGGTATGAGATACAAGAGGATTCTTGAGGAAGATAATTAGGAACTTGGATATCAACAATAGGTTGTTCCATAATAGTATCCTTTTTTATTTGAATTATTTCTTGGATTTAATTCCAAGAAGGGAAATCTTGAGGAATACATGAATAACTTGGAACATAAGAGGGGTCACTTAGAATAGTTATTTGGGGGATGATGGGTGGCATATACAAGGGATAAGGTGGTGTATATGAAGACAAATGAGGTTGGTAGAATTATACCTATTGTCCTTCAAGGCCTCTTATCTTATCCTTGATCATTTGAATGTAACCACTTACATCCATCATCTCACTTGAGAGGTTTTTCCAATTTTTTATCTCAATAGGTGTCCATTATTCCTTCATTAGTCGTAATTCATTTCTTATGCCATGAATGGTGTGACTAGGGATATCCTAACCATACCCCCTCTATATATTAAGGTATATCATGTACCTTTCATATCCTGAGAACATTTTCCTCTATATTAAAATGGATCAGTTTGGGGGAAAACTAGGGACACCTTGAACCTAAGAAGGATGATACACTAAATTTTGAGAACCACTTGGGGTAAAGCCATAAACATTTATAATCTAATATGAATGATGATAAGGTAGAGAGTAAGCATATTGATCAAAAGATGATTGATAAATACCAGATGATGGTGATTAGGCACATGGGCTAATTACAACTAGAATTTTTTATTTGAAGTCACTATTGATTTTTGTAGAATGCCTCCAAAGGCTGATATGTAAAAGAACACACAAAAAATCATTACACTACTTTGGACCTTGATCCCACCATGTGTGCCAAAACTCTTACCAATCAAATTTTCACCCTTTAGAAGAGGTTTATTTAGACCTTTCCAACTTGAGAAAAACTATGGGAACAACCCTAGGCTATGGATCACATATGGTATGGTTGAACCTCCAGAGTAGGTGGGATTCCTCTTTGATGCTCACCTAAAACTAATGATAAACTAATGCTTCATAGGGAAAAGAGGTAGAAAGGGAAAAGGGCTCCTAATAAATTTAAACAAATTATGCACCAAATAAAAATGGGGAACTCCCATAATCTTGAACCCACACTAGATCTATAGAGGATAATATTAGCTCACACAATCTCAATATCAAGGATAATACTAGCTCACACAATCTCAATATCAACTTGATTGCATAATCATTTCATGGAAGAGGTTTAGGAAGAAATAAATGTAAACAAAAAGGAGTTATAAGAATTATTTAAATATCATGTTGATGGTAGAAATAACACTAATCCAAACCTAAATTAGAATTGAAAACTCCCTAAATAAGGTTAGAAAGAAGGACCATGGACAAGGAAGATTCTCCTTCACACAATGTCATAGTGCACAACTCACCAAACATGGATTTAAGGCAAAATATAGGTAAATAAAGTCCTATATTACATCAATAGGTAGTTCTTACAAATGCTTGATAGGGTCAATCCTAATCAAGATGAGCATATTTTGAAATATTTCATAGAGTGTCCTTGCTCCTCAAAATGAAGAGTCCTTGTGAGAATCCAAGAGAAAGAGATATATAAAATGGAAATAATGGGTAATATAGAGAAGGGGAAGAGAGAGAGAAGGGGGGAACACATTTTCCATGATCATTAAATGAGATGTCACCTTTCATTCCAATCAATACTAATCCATCATCAATCAGTTAGCCTACATTTACTCCAGCAGCCTTTAAGTTATTCTCATTGGCTAAGAGATCCACTAGAAGATAAGAGCTTATTTAACATGATGAGTCATGATTCTTTCAAGGAAAAAATATCTCCAAAGGCTCTAATCAACATTAAATAATCTAATTGCCTCTCCAAACACTAGATCCTCCTTTGATTTTATTTTTCATGCCATACTCCACTTGTCATCTTAAATTTGGTCTCATTATGAGGGAAAAAATCCTCATGTTCATGGATTTGATAGAGCCATGCCTAATTTTTCTTGAGTGGTTATTTTTACCTACTTGTGAAGGATGTGGACATTTTTGAAGATAAGACAATCTTCCATATCTTGTTTATATCTACACCTAATCCAACCTAGACATATACTAACTATAGATTGAAAACCAATCTAAATTATTGGTTTTCAGATAGCTATTATATTGATGAAAACTTATAGGCTATATAGCCTAGCTCTTGTACTATATTTAGGTTTAAATAAACCTGTTTTGCCTTTGAACCTTGGTAAAATTGAGAGCTCTATATATTCATAGGTATCATTTTAATAACTAGTCATCAACTCTCTATTTTATCTCTATGACTCTCTAATGGTGGAGCTATATCCTTTAAATGTCCATTTGATTCAACCCATATCATGTCTAGACTCAGTTCCTTTATTTTTTACCTTACCTGAGATGAAGACTGCCCTATCAACCTTAATTAAAATATCTCAAGATTGATCCTTTGATTATTAGATGTTTATCATGAATTAGAATATTTTAAATTTTGACCCATCTCACTCCATATATCTTGATTTATATGATTGAGTGAGATCCATTGATCTTGCCTTTGAGTTGTCAACCTTATCTAAGCTGATGCCACTTAGCAATCCTATGTTTGCCTTCAAGATCCATTATCAGTCTATTTTTTGTACATATTTACACTAAATGGTGGATTATTGAGATCCTTGACCTTATGACTCATCTCATTCCATCGATCTCCTTTGGTATGAATGAGTTACAATCGTTGGATTTGTTTTAGCTTGAAAAAAAATGGCTATTTACTAGGTCTTAAAATTGACATCTACATGACCATCATTTGACATCTACGTAGATGTATTTGAGGTCCTATAGACCATTAAATTTAATCTCTAATGGATTTTTATAATGGATTAAAGTTGACATCTGCTCAATGGTATCCCATTATTTGACCAACTTTGAAAATTTATATCTTGAAACATAAAAATCATGGAGGGACCAAATTTGTTGAAGATGTTCCTGATATTAAAAGGATTGTGCCCACTTGATCCACTAGTTTTAAGAGAATTCTAAGTATGTTTACAAAATGTTAAAGTGATCTCACTTATGCAATTTTGCATGGTTCCTTGATTACAGTCTATTTCATTTGGCTAAGTATGGGAAAACATTGTCAAACTACCTAGGAGCCTAACTTTGCACATGTATATCTTTTGTTACACTTCATCGCATGACCTGAAACTTAGTGAATATCAACTTGGTAAAAATATAAATAGACCCATGTGATAACTTTCCCTTTAGGCTACCACATGTGTGATATATAGCATCATCAAACTACCCACTCAGCTCTATTTGAGCTCTTTTGCAAATTGGCTATGGAAACTTAACAAATTTTGTCTGAGAGGTGAACTTTGGACCTCAATAAATTTTATTATACTTAGATGAATGTCCTAAAATTTATCATGTAATAAATTGAGACTAATTTGATCACAACCATATTACTAATTATCCTTAACTTGTTTACATGTGGCAATGATAACATCAGTAAACTACCTACTCAAAAATTTTGCCATTAGACCCAAAATGTCTAGACAAACACAATAAAAAAGTATATGAATACCACACACTTCTATACTCATTCTAAGCACTCTTGACACCCCATAGGGTCTTTTAAACTCTATATCTATCCTTTAGAAATTGAAAATTTACACTTTAATTTAACTTAAAGTGTTTCAAAAGCTTTTCAAGTTGCATGATCCTTTTGGTCCACTCATTCCATCTAGAACTTTGCTCAAGCTCTTTTATCATTTGACCAATTAGGAACTCTACTTCTTTCTCTACATCAAGACCTCTTAGAGATTATGTTACATCTAGGTAATTTCATATGTGGGCCAAAATTTGCAAATAATACCTAATTAATATAGACTTATTTAAATAAGCTTCATTTGAGTAATATATTTCAACATTCTATAAACATTTTATATTGTAATCTACCTTTAAAATTTATTGCATTTTATATAAGCTATAAAACTGCATCTTGATAGTTATGGTATTAATTTCTAGTTACGGTATTACACTAACCATAGGTGGTTTTACCTAATCGAGTGGGCACATATAATTGACTATCTATAAAACCACATATCTCTTAGTTGTATTGATTATCAGTTATGATATTATATTTTTTGGAATCAGTTTTGAAATTTTGACTGTGTAAGTATAGTTTTGCAAGTGCTAAAGGTAGTTTTAACTGATTAATAACTAATAAAAAATTTTCATGTAGGAAACCTAAGTGTTAGGACCTACATTCATTTGTTAATGTGTTTCTTTATAGGATCAAATCTTAGTATAGAATTTAGATATTGAATGTATTATATATATCTCTCTTTGATTTCTTGTGTTTTTTGTCACACATAGTTAATTAGTCGGTTAAATAAACTTTTTGTTTGCCTAGTTTTAACCAAATATTTATTTTATAGGGTGAAACATGACATGGAATTCATCCCCACACATTTTCCTAGTCATGAGGGGTTGGGGATGTGGAATTCATCACCATTCATTCAACCACACTCTGTGTTTTGGCAAAGTATAAATATTAGGGACAACTATCATTAGGATAAGTGGTTGAACCCATATAGGTCTTCCATGAAGGGTAAGAGTTAATTCTATAAATTAGGCATTAGACATCACCCTACATATGTTTTGGCCCCATTTACCTTGCATATATCAAGGATGCCCCTAAAAACCTATGTAAACCTAGTTTAGGACTTATCAATTATAATAGGTGACTTGATGCTGAAGTTAGGATCAACTCCCAAGTAACTATCAAGTGCAGATAAGGTTGAGAGGGTTTAGAATATTATATAACAAGTCTCAAACCTAAAACCTCACCTATGAAGTTATTACATGGTGAAGTCATTAGGTTACACACCCTTTTTGTTTACTAATATTAGGGCTTATGATTTAGCATCATTGCTTGCATTTTATGCTAAGACCCATATTATTTATGAGCTGAGTCAGCCTTATCTCTTTATCACCTAAACACATAGGATACCCTTAGGATACTTCTATATTATAACTAAAACACTTTATCTTCATCCCATCCACCACAATATTGAGTATTAGATTTTGTCTCAAAACTAAATGATAGTGGTCACCCATCATTATTATTCATATTCATAACTTTGATCATCCCATCATCTAACCTACCTTGATTAAATATTATCAAAATCTATGACTTTTTTTAGGTTTTATCTATCACCCTATCATCTTATCATCCCTCCTATTCATACCTATCACCCATCTAATCAACCTCTTGTTAGTGTGAAAAGGCATTTAATCATCTCATCACTTAGTCTCTTAACTAGATTAAACCTTTATAGAGTTGTTACCCTAGTAATATTTAATTAATTTATTCCTTAATCTTTAGATCTAAATCCTACCAAGTATATTAGACATATATTGACCACTTTAGTCTAAAAACTCAAGACAATTTTAGTACTCAAAGTCACACTTCTTTTATCCAATATTAAATTAACACTAAACTGTATTCACATTTCCCCACACTATCCACCATGCCAATCAAGACCTAATCTTAAGTCCTTAGATTGGGATAAGGATTAAACTAGGAGGATGATGTCTTTAGGACCCTAGGTGAGTAGATTAGGGATAATGAATAATCTTAAAGTGATATGTACACTCCTAGAGGAGATGAATGATTCACAAATGACTTATTTAATAGTGATGAGTTTAGAGCACAATTTGATCTATATCTATATCTATATATATATATATATATATATATATATATATATGAAAATTGTGACAAAATTATCATCCAAGTTATCAAAATGGGGGAAAAACTACCCCTACATTTAACTCAGGTCTCCTACAACATCTTATTCATCCATCCTCTATACCTAACACTCCACCTCACCTAAATAACACTAACCAAGAACAGGGGAAAACCAAACTTGTAGACCATAAAAAAAGATCTAAAAACCTCATAAAACCATCACATAGAGGCTAAAATAAAGATATCCTCCTTATAGGATCACCTAGATCAATTAACACGACAAATCAATCCCCTTGCATCCCAATTCCATATAGAAAATCAAAGGCCCAAATCACCCAAATGAACCACTAGAAATGCTAATGTTGACATGTTAATACCAAAAAAATCCAAAAAACATCTCTAATCCCTTAATGGATCCCTCATTTTCCTAAGAGTGGAATATTATGAAATAAACTCTTCATCAAATTAACCCTTGCACTCAGGTAATGAGATATAAGTAATAAGACTTCTACACATCTCCATTGGATATGAGCATTTTACAAATACCATTCTCAACACACTTTAAAGTCCCAAAATTTGACAAATATAAAGGGAAAGGGGGCCCACACTAACATGTTAAATAATTATATGTAGCATGCCATGATTTCATGTACAATGATTCTTATCTCTTAAGACTCTTTCCAAAAAGTCTCACAGGACTTACTCTTGAATGGTTCATGCATTTACTAAAAGGGTCCATTACCAAATTTGAAGAACTAATGGAAAAGTTTGTGAGAAGTTTATCGCTTAATATATAACATGATATTTCCATAATTGATCATTAAAACACTAAACATAGGAATAGGGAGATTCTAGCATTATTCTTACAAAATTAGAGAAGTCTTTCTAACCGTTTATGATGTACGGTCCTCCAAAAAGAATTGGCTAAGATTTCCATTGATAATCTAAATGTCAACTAAAATTACAGTGTGTTAAGTCATTTGATGAAATTATCAATATGGGTATCTAGATCAAAAAGGCACTCATTGAAATGGGAAAAATCAAATTATACTCCCAAAATGAACAAAATCAAACTTAAGATAATGCCCTTTTGGGTACATCAAAAGTCTTCAAAAAGAACAAGAATGTAGTATGGGATGGTGTTACTAATACAAAGCATGTAAAAATACTACAAAACACTCCCCCTACTATGAAAAATCAAAATATAACCATTATTATTGTTCCAAGAGGGAAACCAAATCCTTGAATGGGAAAAAGGCACCTTACTAGTCTTGGTGTACCTATGGAAATGGTCCTGCAACAATTAATTGCTACCAATATGATCACTCTCTAAGATATTCAACTATTAAATGATAATAAGCCATGTCCTAACTAGGATCATGAAGATAAATTTATCTAATACCATTGACTAAAAGGGCATAATACTAAGAAATGTATGTAATTAATACATTTTATTCAAGATCTAATAGAAAAAGGAGAAATAGAAGTGAAGGGAGAGACTCAAACAAATCAATCTAAAAATCAACAATTGGGTGTATATCAAGACCCTTTACCCAAGCATGATCAGAGGTAGAAGAAACCACTAAGTGGATCAGGGTCAAGATTCCATCTCTAATAAAATTTATTATCTTTCCATTCCATACCACTGCATCAACATAATTAATTTCAAATACCCCCAAGAACCCGTGCATATGCCATCCCCCATCCTCAAAATCAATAGGGCCATTGTTGATTGTGTAGTCACTACATGATGTGGCAAAATCATAGTTTTTGGTGCACCTCCAAAGGACCCACCTGCCTCCTCATCTCCAAAGGCCACTATCCCTAGTAAGAATTCAAATTTTTTCGCTAAACCATATGATATCATTTAACAACTCAAGAGGACCCCGACCCAAATCTCTCTTATGGATATTTTAAAAACCTCATTTTTACATAAGGATATATTGAATCAAGTATTAAATGAACTAAAAGTTCCATGGATATTGATACTAGTTAATTTCAATCCTTGGTGGGTCATTTATCCCCTTCATAACAAATCACCTCCAGTTCTCAAGATATGCCACCCATAGGCCCTTATCATAATTATCTATTATTTATTGAAATATCCATCACCAATCAAAAAATTTTATGGGTGCTTATAGATGGAGGATTAACCCTAAAAAAAATTAATATTGACTTTCTTAATAAGATGGGGTATTTTGAATATTCTCTAGGTCCCACTCTTATAATGATAAAGGCATATAATGATAATGAGAGGCCATCTAATGGGATAATATATCTTCCCTATATCTATGGGGCCCATAGTACACCAAAAATTAATTCATGTAGTGGATATGGATCTCCCCTATAACATGCTTTTAAGACACCCTTAGATCCACTAGATGAGATCAGTACCATCCACCAATGTCTTAAATTCCCACATTCAGGAATGGAGGTCACAATCATAAGTGAAATTAAACATTTTTTTAGCTACCAAATGGAACAATCCAATCCTAATTTTTATTTCCCCAATATCCAAAGTTCCTCTTATAATTCTAAAGCTATGAAATATGTCCACCTTGATAGCCTATCACCTACCTCATCTAAGTCACCATATATCACTCATCTAAATATCATCTCCAAGGGTTATAGGGAATACAAATATAAAACTCTTTATGTAGGGAACATTCCATTATCCCCATGTAGCTATGGGTCCCTAGATATGAGGCAAGATAAACCTGTTATCTATCAATTTAGGTTAAAATCCTTCAAAAGTGTAGGGATGTTATCAGATGAATATTTTGAAGAACCTGATGATTCTTGGCTCATTAATGAAGATGAGGCCCTATATTTTCATAGGTAAAAATATCACCAACTTCATAAAATTCTTCAAAACATGAATTATAAGGGAAAAGGACTATGTCTGGAAGAACAAGGTGGACTAAAACCTATTGAGGTTAAATAACATCCAAAATGTCTTGGCCTAGGATACAAAACATTAGGCATTAACCTAAACACTATTACCATAAATACTTCTTCTATTCCTAAAGAGTCTATTTTTAATGAAGTCAAGATAGTTTTTTTTTATAGCCTTTATATAGATCTAACTGACACAAACCTCTTCTCTAACATTGTCATTTTCACTATTAACATCTCACTCCACTATGATCAAATTATAAAGTGGGATCATAAGAATGAGCCATATTTTGATGTATTCCAAAATTATGAGGCTATCATTGAGTATTTAGAAGTATGATATTTCATGATGTCAAGAATCACAAAAGAGGATTCACTATCAATCTAAATGAGTCTACATATTTTGGAGAACAAAAATGGTCTCTAATTGAAATAGAAGAGGAAGAGTATGATGAGGTTGATCCATCTCTAAATATATAAGAGATCTGATCAAACTCTAATGAACAAGAGTCTTATCAGGAACTAGATACAAAACTTCCAAATGAGTTCAATTTAGGAAAAAAGTTATTACCACCCCTAGTATACCTTAAATATCAATCACCTATCTCATTGAGGAGGCCATAGAGATTAATATTGGCACTAATGAAAATCCTAGAATAGTCAAATTGGGGGAAATTCTCACATCTAAAAAACAACAAATTCTCATTGAGTTTTTTAAGGAGTTTATAGATGGAGCTATTTTGACATGCTTGGGTTAGATCCTAATTTTCTATTAGATCACTTAGTTATGTATCCAAAAGCAAAACTAATTAAATAAAAGCTCCATAAAGTGCACTCCAAGGTAGCATTATTGGTCAAAGAATAACTACAAAAATTAATGGAAGCTAGATTCATTTAACCAATTGACTACTCTGAGTGGATATTTAATATCATCCCTATTACCAAACCATAAAGAGGGATATGAATTTGTATTGACTTCTGAGATATAAAAAAGGCATGTCCAAAAGATGACTTTCCTTTACCCAATATCAACATTATTATGGACTCTACCATAAAATATTAAATTCTCACCCTCATGGATGGATTTTTTGGTTATAATCAAATTAAAATCATTCTAAAAGATCAACATAAAAATACATTTATCAATCTATGGGGGAATTTTTTCTATCAAGTAATGCCCTTTGGATTTAAAAATGTTAGAATGACTACCAAAGGGCCATAACATTAATATTACATGACATGATGCATGATATTGTGAAATATTATGTAGATGACATCCTAAGAAAATCCAAACTTAGATCAAAACATCCAATGGTCCTCAAACATATTTTTGAAAGTTAGAGGGAATATAAAGTTAGAATAAACCCTAATAAATGTGTATTTGAGTCACTTCATGCAAACTCTTAGGATTCATATTTTCTCAATGAGGCATTGAGGTAGACCCTGCTAAGGTAAAAGCTATTGTTAAAATGCTTCCCCCTCATAACCTAAAGCAACTAAGGAGCCTTCAAGAGAAATTACAAGCCATACATCACTTCATATCTTAGATGGAAGATAAATTTCATCCTTTTACTCATTTTGAATAAAGGAGCTCAGTTTGACTAGAACTTGGAATTTCAAAAGGCATTTGATAATTTGCAGTAGTTTCTAGTGAAACTTTTAGTTGTCTCACCACCCATATCAGGAAGGTCATTATGCTTATATATTTTAGTTATGACATGTGTTATAGGGTCTCTCTTAGCTTATCATAATGATGAAGGAAATGAGAGTTATTTATTATCTAAGTAGAACACTAATTTTTTATGATCTCAACTATACCACTATATAGAAAGCTTGGTTGGGGTCTTTGCCTCATAAAAACTCAAGCATTAAATGTTGAATAACCAAGTCAAGCTAATAGTAAAAGTTGACCTATTCAAATATATGTTATCTAAGTCAGCCCTAATTGGAAGAATGGCTAAATGGATCATTTTGGTAAGTGAATTTGATATCAAGTATGTAAATCAAAAGGTCGTTAAGGGGAAATTTATCACATATCAACTAGTAGCAACACCCATGGCAGACATAAATCCATTAAGCATGGCCTTCCCCGATGAATATAGATTAACAATTGAGGAATCACCCAACTAAAAATTATATTTTGATAGATCATTTACCATGCATGTTTTGGGAGTAGGAATCCTTTTGGTCACACCAAAAGGAGACCTAATACATAAAGCCTTATACATCTCTTTCCCTTGAACTAATAACATCGTTGAATATGAGGCATTAATTATTAGGTTACAACTTACCCCTATGGAATATTCAACATATCCAAGTCTTTAAGGATTCTTAATTAATTATTACATAGGTAAATGAAGGGTTCCAAACCAAGGATAAGAAGTTACTTCCCTATAAACAAATGGTTGATTAGTTGAAATGAAAATTTTAGTTTATAACTTTTGAGCAAGTGCTTAGAATAAGTAACAAATTTTATGATGCAATGGATACTATAGGATCTTTAATATATCTAGAGGATGTTCATAAAGGTAATTTTCTAGTCAAATAATTAATATTACCTACCCATTAAGCATTGGATCATTATAAAATTTGTGTAATCCCTAATACCAATCAACCCTGGTACCTTGACATCTACACATACCTCCATGATAATACCCTTCCACCAAACCTCATTCATCACCAACATAAATCCTTCATCCAACGCACATCCTTTTACACTATCCCTGGTAGCATGATCTATCATCAAGGCTATGATGAGACCTTGTTAAGATGCATGACATTAGAGTAGGATATTCTCAAAATCAAAGAGGTCCATGATGTTATTTGTGGAGGCCATGTTAGTTTGATGGCCCTAGATAATAATATACTCTAGACTAGATATTATTGGCCCACAATAGATCATGACACATGCTAGTATGTGTGTAAGTGTGTAGCCTACCAAAAGCACATAAATACCATACATTACTCCACTCAAGAGTTACAACCTATAATGATCTCATGTCCATTTTTTGTATGGGGTTTAGATCTTAACAATAATATCAATCTTACCTCATTATATGGGCACAAGTTCATAATCACAATCATAGAGTATTTACTAAATGAGTGGAATCAATGTTGCTTATATACACCATAGTTCTATATATATCTAAGTTCATTTTGAATCAAATTATTTTCTACTTTGGAGTCCCAACTAAAATCATATATAAAATGGCAAATCATTTAAAAATCAATAATTAGAAGACTTGTGAAATCATTATCATATTGATCGGTATTTCTCCATGCCCAACTATCCCTAGGGTAATGAACAAGCATAAGAGATAAATAAAATACTTATCAAGATTCTTAAGAAAATTACCAATGATGCTAGATGAAAATGGCATATAAAACTCTATCCATAGGGTAATGGACAAGCATAAGAGAAATAAAATACTTATCAAGATTCTTAAGAAAATTATCAATGACACTAGATGAAAATGACATCTATAACTCTATCCCATACTTTGGTCCTATATAAATAGCATCTAAACACCTACTGGAGCTACTCTATACTCTTTGGTATATGGAGTAGAAGAAATATTGCCTATTGAAGTTGAGCTCCCCTCATTATGAATATATTTGTGGGTATGATAATAAATAATGAGTATAGACAAGGGTAAGAGTTATTATATGAAAATAATCAAAATTCTCTTAAGCACATAAGGGCATATCAAAATAAGCTTAAGGGCTAGTATCATAAAAATATTTAGTTTAGATAATTTAAAGTTGGTGACATAGTCCTAAGAGAGAATCAGAAAAAAAACCAATGTTGAGTCTGAAAAGAAAGTAAAATTTGAAGAAAATTATCTTGATCCATATGTTATTATTGTAAAATTTGGATCAGGGGCCTACAGATTGTCCACTCTAGATGGTGATGATCTTGATAAGACCATGAAAATTATGCACTTAAAATGGTTTTATACCTATAGGGCCCAAAAATCCTTTGTCAATAAGACCCCACACTTGGGGGTAGTCCATCTTTCATCAATTCACTTCCATCATTTTTTCCCTCTTCCATTTTCCCATCTTGTCTATCCACTTCCATATGACCCTGATCATAAGAGTGGGTATAAATATATGTGTTTTTTCAAAATTAGGAGATATGAGTTTCCATAAATGGGGTAGATTATTATTGAAAGTGTGAAGGGGATACATATTAAAGAGTTAGCTGGAACATCTAATCCACTTTAAAAAACCAATAGTTATATTTAAATATCTTAATTCAAATCCCAATCAAATTCTCCTAGATGACTCTTCTTCCTGTCAACCTTAATCACACCAAAATTTGTCCATTCCCATTCATTCCCTAAGTATATATCCATGGGTACCCACTAAATTAATTAATAAAAAGGGTCATATCATATTTCTTCTCCAAAATGTATATTTGTACATAACCGAAACTTGAAGATCACTCTACATCCTAAGATTGTCACTATATCTGGTTTGATCCTTGTTTCAATTATCATAAAAATTATTGGGCACTTGGTTAATATTAGTCAGCATACATTGTATAATAACTTTTAGTAAAGTTATTAAAATCATTCCTCTTGTAAATACATTATACATATTAGTCAAGTCCTAATTAGGTTAACTTTATTCTTATAATGCCATTTTAGGGGTTTAGACCATCTTGTAAATAATCATCATCTATTATCCCTTTTATTTACATCATTTAATTTTCTTTTTAAGTTATTTTTATAAATATAAATCATTTAAATCACTTTTAAAATTTTATTAATTCATCTTGTTAATAGTCAATGTGTACATTTAGTCTTTTAATCCACATATAAATATTTTCATTAAATTGTCTTGTTAATATTATTGTGTCATGTAAATATTTTATTGTAATATTTTATTGTTAAGTTGTCATAACCCTTTTTGTCATTATCATATTATATTATCTTTATCAATGTTAGTCTTTTTAAATATTTAATTTGTCTTATTGGGAATGAGGATGGCCTTAAGTGGCTATCTAATGAAAAATTGGGAACATCATTAACAGAGTTCCCTCTCCATGTCCCTATGCACTTTGAATCAATGTGACCTCAACTATCTAAATTTTTTAGGTACACTTATAATCATAGTACAATAGTAAAATTAGATTTCCTACATTTTTAATGACTTTGAGGCCTCATAATCCATATACATACCCCCTAATCATTCCACTATCCTATTTGACCACCCTAGACTACTAACTAAACCACTCACCTCCTTGGTGTAGGAGGATTTTACCCATTACCAATTTATGAAACATATGATTAAAATCAAAGGATTACCTACCTACATCTTAGTGCATGTCATAAGATAACATGTTATTACATTGTCACATGATACCCTACAAAATAAAAATAATACATCACAGCATCTATCTATAAACCATGTCATCCACATCATATATACATGAACTTAAAAATATATAACCACATCCATAAAATCCATCCTAAAATCCATATCTAATCATTTTATAATCAATAATAATCAACTATCTAATCTAATCCATATATCATATCATCACATAATCATATATCCATGTCTAATGATCTCATGTAATCACAAATATCCTATTATAATCTAATTAATATCATAATCACATTATCAAAATATAATCACAATGTCATACATCATAATAAAAGTCCCATAATCACATAAATGTCCATAAAGTTTAGTCAAAATATATATACACAATGTGGACCCCATGGGCATCCATACACTACATATAGCAATACATGTCCAAAATATACATATTGTCTCACAAAATCTAGATCATGACTATTCTATAGGCCTCCTCGTTGGTTGATGTGCTGAATGAGAGGAAATGTTGGCCTTTTATGATGACACACATTGATTTTTTGGCACTTCACCCTCATATAGATCCCTATAATATTGTGCCTCTCTCATTAATTAGGATATGTGTCAAGTAATATCTCCTATACCCTACCTCTATAATAAGGCACCTCCCTTCTCCCTAGCCCTCTTGGACACCTACAACTCTGCCTCCCTCTAGCTCAACCTCAACTAAATTTGGCTAATCTATGATTATAACGCCACTATATATGAATCTCATGTCTGAATCTACCTTTGTAAGGACACTATTTGACCATATTTGGCCTAAATCTATCCCAACTGACCCTATAAATATGATATTTGATCAGCCCTAGTCCTAATCTATCCCATCAACCCTATAAGCTGAGATAATATAGGTTTCATCTACCTATATTTCTTCATGATCTATTGATGTAAGTTTGTAACTTGTGACCAGTACTTGTCTCACTCCACCATGATCCCATCCACCTTTACATCCATAAACCTTACATCTTATCTCAAACTATCCATTTTTGCCTAATCTTCAACATCAATAGGTGGCCTTGATGACCCCACAACATCTAGATCTACCCCTCTCACCCCCAGTCTCCTCTACCTATAACCTATGCTCCCCCTCCAACTCCCTAACCCCCCATAAATAATCATTAATACATAATCCTCTACATCCTATCCATCTTGAACATATCTCTTCTCTTAATTCTATAGTCTTTGTGCCCATCATCTCCTTGGGTGAGCATGTTCTTTTACTATCCTTCATACCACTCCTTTCCTCCTCTCTCCCTAAAAAGGTCTTAATAATATTTGTGGTTGCCTCTAATTACACCAATTTGTATATGATATTATGATGCATGGATATTCCATTAGTGTATGGTAGTTTGAGACAACCAAAACCACACTAGCATAGTCAACCCTCACTAATTCCCTATCCTCTATCCGCCCCCACTGGGGTCTCTCTCTGTCACTCCTAGCAAAGAGGTGATCCTCCTCTGGGAGTCCTATTGATGTCTAAACTATCTTTGAACCATATCAAGATGATATCTCTCAATAATTTAGTCTCATCACTTGATTAGATAACACTCTATCAACATAAACATAGTAATATCTGCATCTTCTTCCCATCCCTATTAAACCTACCTATAGAGCATCCAAGTGATTTGATCATCTCTCAAGATGTCTAAAGCCTATCTATGGAACCACATATCTCTAATATGCACTCAATGTAATCCAAAAATAATTTACCACCCAAAAACTAAGGGATTATCAGGCTCTCTACCTCTATGTGTACCCAATGATCTATTAATAGCTACGTGCTCCCAACACCAGATCTAAAGTAGTAATGAAGGACCAAAACTAGTTACTCCCCTTTAGGCCCCTATGTGTAAATCCATGTATAAATGACCTAATACTATGGGACCCCATGTAAAAACGTGGTATTTTTGTACCATATCATCAACTATGTGTCCCAACCCCAAATGAAACCATTATCTGCTCTTATTTGGAAATAGTATGCTAGTGATAAGAGATATAAACACCAGAGTCAACCTAGAAATTGACTCATCCCTAAATTCCCTATCTATATAATTCCATGAATCCCATACTCTAATCCTATATTCCTACATAATTTATAATAGTATCACTCAAGGTCTATGATCATTAGTAGATCAGGTCCCCTCTCATTGACAAGTAGAAGATGCACAACATGTCCTCTAAAATCATGGTCATATCCCATATCATGAAGGGAAACATGCTAGTATTAGAGTGCCATCACTCTACTATTTTTGTGATGATATCCTTGTCTATTTGAATAAATTTCATCATTGTAATGTAATATAAACTATTCATCTTTAGTACCCCATAGTCTATTGGACTCAGTCTGTGCATCTCATGTAGGACCAGTGGTTGCCATAATCTAGATACTATTACTACTACTAAATCTTCCTACACCATAAAAACCTATTAATCCTTTATCACTAAAAATATATCAATCTATCCTTGCCTATCCCACCAATCTTATATATCTAACCAATCACACCTATCATGTTTATTCACCTAATCCAGCCTATCCATATTATCTATCAAATTGCTCTAACAAAATAATCTTATCTAACCTATTTATCCCTACCCATCCTCACTTATTAATCTTACTTAACCTATTTATCTACTTCTCATACCCATCCATCCACCTATCTAACTTACCTATTCACCCATCTCCTTCCCATCCCCTTACCTAACTAACCCCTAAAACTAACCTTCATCAAAATCACCTCTAGCCTTTAACCCTAATCTATAATTTTGTCAAAATCATATAGCAACACTTGAAATTTTGGAAAATTACAAGTCACCACTTTATATTTTTAAAAACCACATATCCCTCATGTGGTATTGAAATAATACCAATTAATCACTATAGTTTTTCAAAATTGTATTTTTCCACATGTGGTTTTGCAAAACCACTACTTGTGAGTTCATTTCCACCTCTTGTGGATATAAAACTACAACTAGGGGTGATTTCCCCAATTGTGATTTTGCACCGATCATTCCTAACTCTAATAAATTCATGTAATAAATACATTAATGAAAAAATAACAAATCTTGGTTAGATCACTCACCATTGGTCATGCATCTATTGGTCTTGGACCCTCTCTCCACTATGGGAAAATTAGTGAATGCAATCCATAGTCATTGACACCAAATCTCAAATCACCATAGTCAAAAATTTAAAATGAATCTCCCCTCCCCCACTTTTATATTTTACCCCCCAATAACCCTATTATCTTACCCACTTCACCTCGCTTAACCCCACTAACCTTATTTTCCTACCCAAATCACTAATTCTAACTTTCCTATCAACTTATCCATATTTTTATCACATTTAACCAAGTCTCCAATCATTATTATATATCCCACCAGTCATTTTAATCATTCTTTGGGGTTTTGCCTTACCTTACCTTGTTCCTCATCCAACATCCCAAGTTAAAACTACATTGGCCTATGTTCTTTTCAGACTATGTAGGTATCACTTGGCCACTTTTTAGTACCCAAGGATAGCTTGACCACTATTAACAACCAATCCCTATCCCATCCCTTTTGGGTCACTCCAATATATTAATTATATTGAAATATGATCATTATATCAAACTTTTCTATCATTGAAAATCACTTATTATCAACTCCAATCATTCATTCATTCCTTATCTTGTATCATTTTTATCCTATATCTCTCCTTTACATGTGTCCTTGCTTGGGAAATGTTGATATCTCATGGCATATTTAATCTATTTATTTCTCAAACATGTGTTTTTATCTTGGTAATATTCATCTTATCATATTAATCCACTCACCTCTCTCCTCAGCATTTGTCTTTATCTAGGAATCATCCTAAGAGGCTAATAATTATTACATAGGTGTGTTCTCCCTTGGGATTAATCTTACACCTACAACCTTATCCTTTTACATTTATGATTAGGTCATCTTATCATATCTCAAATAGAAATTTTTGGAATCCCAACCCCTCATTATCTTTATTTTACACCCCCCAAGGATCTCTTTTTGAGTGTCCATCTGGCTTGTTCCTCCCTACATGTCCCCTCAAGGGGGCATCAAGCAATCCTATTTTATCAACCTCATTTCACTAACATGTAATGGTTTTTATTTGAAATACCAATAATTCTCACTTTATCACTTGAAATAACCTTTCAAAGAGGGGTAAAATGTATACACCTAAATCCACTTGCCCTAACTATTCTATAAATCCCACTAAATTCACTATTTAATCTTGTAACCACAATCCTAACCAACTAATTAAATATTATTCCCTATCATATTTTTCTTACATCTTACTAACATTTATACACCCCAAAGACAAATTAATCCCATAACTATCTTACTAACATCCTATCTAACCATTAATATCACCTCATTAATTAGCCACTAGACCCACTTGCCAATTAAAACTTCAAATATATTCCAACTACCCCCTTATACAACTTATCCCTAGCATTTCCTACACACATAGAGCCTTAAAACTCTTTAAAACCATAACTAATCCCTATTATCCCCTAATCTAATCTATAAGCCTCTAGATATATAACCTTCCCTAACTTTCTTGAATTCTCTAAACTAGAGATTTCTAAATGAATTAAAAATTTATTTAAATCCTCCTCCATCAACCTATAAATAGCCATGATTGGAGCATGGTTAGAATAATTAGAAAGAAGTTAAGACATCCTTGAATTTATATATCTCTCATAATCTATCATACTATTTTTCATTCATTCTATCATCCAAATAAGCCATTAAACCATTATCTTGAAGCCATTATCAAGCAATCCAATAATCAAGTCAAACAACATTAGAGAATAGATTTGAAGAACTTGGAGGGAAGTCACTGGAAGAAAGGTGAAAATAAGAATTAATTTATAATTTTTGGCTATTACTATATTTTATCCCTTAAATATTTTTGTAAATTTTGGGTTAAGTTTACTATTTATAGTATTTTTAGTCCATAGCTCAAATTTACAAGCATACACTATTGTTTGACCTAAGTGATTTAATGTGAGTTAACTCCTAATAGAATTGGTATGAATATAATATCAACCCTCATTCATTCCTCACATATAAAGAAAACCAAAGATATAAAGGCACTTATAAAAATCACTATATTAATCATTTAATTGATCAAAGATTCCTCATTTCCATACTAATCATTGGTATAACACATCTATAGGTATAAAGTACTTAAGGAGTAGTCATAAGGTCTTATTTTAAAATTTATAGGTTAGGTCACTATTATACTTGATTTACACACATTGCATGATTAATAAAAAATCCAACATGTAAAGGATAACTACATGAGTCTGAATCCCTCTTATGGATTGTTGGTTATGTAGGCATTGCCTTTTGATAGTGGGGTCATTGGGGCCAGCTTGACACCATGTGCCCACTAAAACATTTTACCTAAGGTCACATTGGATATGGAAAGCTAGGGTTTTTCCATTTCATGATGATTGACAGTCTATGACCCAAATCTAAATGCACCATAATGAAGGCAAAGAAAAACTTAAAAGCATCTAGGTGGTCACATCCTATTTCAATAGTATTCTATATAGGACACTATCATCGAACTCAGATAGTAACATCAATGCAACCATCCAGGGTTGATGAAATTATCCAAATAACCAAAGGTGTTATATCCATAATCTAACAAATATTCTAGAACTATATTCTTGCTTCCTTTAAACATGTTCTAGATCCAAATCTATATTAGCATTAGAACAAACCAAGTACATTATTCATTTGTCATTTATATATCTAGCATAGTTTTACTTTCAATAAATAACTTATCTTAGTTTAATAAGTTTGACATATGTTATATCTGAGTTTAGTATTTCATTAACCTATTATAGATATGATATTCACTCTTGTGCCATATCATTTATATATTCCTAACCTTATCCACCCAAGAGGACACACATCTAAATTAAGGTTAAACATTTGGTGAACCTGATCTATGTGAATGTAAATTTTTCTAATTCCTAGAGTTTTAAACCTATTAGGCTTTCATATTATTATGATTTTTAATTTCCTATTGGTACTATTTTTCATATAACCTAAGTGTATCCCTAGATTAGGGGGTGTGTCTATTAAACATATTGATTTTCTCCTCAACCCATACAAGATGCCTCAAAATAATGATGGATATCATACCTTGGATCATGATGATCTACCCATGTTGAAAATGAAAAAAAATTTAATAAGTTTATCATAGAAAAAGATTTTGATAATCAAAATCAAGAAACAAATGAAAATGATCAAGTGCATACAGTTACATTATTTTATGAGTGCATTAGAAAAAATCTTGAAGATCTTGATAAGATCTTAAAAACTATACTTGAAGATAAAGATCCAAGAAATTTAGTGGACACATCCCTCCCCTTGAACACACTTATCAATCCACCTACAACAATGGGAGCATGTATTATTTGTTTAAACCTTTATTCCCTAAAACTAAAATAAATACATCTATTATGGACTTACCTATTATTTCAAAACAAATACCATTTTCAATTACTATTCCTACTCAAACCGTGTTTTCATCCCCTTTGGTGACTACTCAAATTATTAATCTAAATCCCATTGGGTCTACCACTCAAACACTTATTCAATTTAAAATGACTTTGGAGGAAAGAGTTACAAACATTGAACAAAAATCTTTAAAATCCTCTCATTTATATATTTTTAAGATGTGTTTCATAACCCTCTTGCACTAGAGATATCTTTACACCCTTTAGCAACTAGTTTTGTTGCACCTATGTTCAAATTCTACGATGGTAAGGGTGATCCATAATATCATCTTTTATCTTTCTTTGTGGCATGCCTTGATTATGCCTCTAATGATAAAATGTTGACCAAATTATTTACAATTAGCCGTAAAGAATATGCTTTGAGATGGTTTTATGACTTGCCTATCCAATCCATGAAAGCATTTAAACCTCTTAAAAATTAATTTTTGGCACATTTTTTTATTAACATTATCAAAAAGGTTTCATATGTTTAAATTAAAAAGATCAAACAAGGAACCAATGAAACAATCAAGTTATATGTCTTGAGATATAAGGCAATGCTAGCCAAAATAACCAATCTTATGACAAACAAAGAGTTTCAAGTTATATTCAATCAAAGTTTGCTTACTCCCTTAAATGAGTCCATTATTTTTAACAAAATTAAATATTTCAATGACTTATTCCATGTTATATGAGACTATGAAATGAGGTTTATTTCATTGAATAAGCTCAAATATATGGCAAACACACCAATTACATCTAAATATAATACATAATTTATGATCAAAATGGGTTATAAGGTAAAACCTCCTTAGCCTAAAAAGGAAACAACCACCATGGTTAACATAGTTTAATAATAAATTAATTGACTTGTTTTATCTAATGCACCATGGAGACATTTTGCACATTTATCTTAGCCTCCTACTTCATTACTCCCATGGTTGATAGAGTGTCATCTTATATCTCTCCCTTAACCTATAGAGGTTGATATCAATAGACCTCTATCTAAAGTATATGATGTAAATTCTTATTGTGACTATCACCAAGGGTATGCAAATTATATGAATAGATGTTTTACCTTGAAACATAAGATATAGTGCCTCATAAATGACCAATAGATTACATTTTATGATTCTCCAAAGGAATCAAGTTCACAACCTAGTAATCACCTTAAGTAGAAGATATTTAAAAATCCTTTATAAGACCATTCTAAGAAGGAACCATAAATCTAAATGGCATATAATGCACATCCTCTCCCATCACATTATAGATGCCCACTAGATGGGGTTATTGATACTTATACATGACATATACCTCTTATAGTTCAAAAACCTACCATTTATTTTGATGATAGTTAAATTAAGGATGATAAATTTGATATCCATTCTCTATTAATTCAATCATACCTTGATATACACCTGATACATAGTGTTATGATTAATAATGGTGCAAGTGAATATGTTTACACCATGACAATAGTTATGAATTTGACTTATACTCATAATAATTTAAAACTCTCTACTAGACTGGTCATAGCATTTGGTGGGACCTCATAGAAGGTTCTTGGCAAGATTTATCTACCTTTACAGTTTGGTCCCACACATAAGGTTATTACTTTCTTATTTATACCTTCTATGGGTGTCTTTGACATGTTGTTGGGATGAATTTGGATATATAATCTTTCAACAATACCTTCTACATTATATGGGTGTGTTAAGTGCATTCATGTCAATTAGGTAATTATAGTTTCTAGTGTTCCATATGAGCATCCTCTTAAATAAGAGAAATTCATACCCAAACAACTAATTATCAACCCTGTTAAGGCTAATCCATCATAAAATGGTAAGCAATAGGTAGTCCTCTTTACTAGGTGGAAAGTATTTAAGACACATTTACATCAGAGACAAATAGAGTTCTACAAATTTCTCATATTTATATGCACCATATTCAGATGTCTAGAGCACCTAAACATGTTGCTACTATTGTTATTGTAAGGAAACCATAGAATACATAGAGATGGGTTCCATGAACCCTTATTTATTTTATTGGTACTTCACAACATTAGATTACTATTAGATATACACCCAGCATCATAGATACTATAGTGACAAATATTTCACCTATACATGTTCTTGGGTAACACCACTAGTTTCTTACACTAGGTTTTAAGTGGGGAGATACGTATGATCATATTTTGGATGAGATCATAAGATGATATTTTCTCTTCAAAAAAAAATACCAAAAAAATTAAAACATCCAAAAATCTTAAAATATTTTTGGCACCTGCATGTTTTAATATCTCCTTGGCATCGATTTGTTAGTTCTATGTTGAGTGATAGCATATCATTTACTCCTACATATACATCTACATACATGCATATATATATGGTTATATGCACTTAAGGGTACTTGATATGTTATGAACTTGATGTTTTTTATAACACATTTGATCCATGAACTACTATGATATGTTTATATTGGTTGCTTATGTTTTTCCTTTTTACAATTTTTTGAGTGTTTTACCTTGCTATTGTCTTACTTATTCAATCATTTAAATATGTTATGGTGTATATGGCCCCTATGCCTATGTTGCCTTATTATAAATTTAAATATGTCATTAATTGTTATATGGGCATTTTAATATGTCATTCATTTCTTTGTGGACATTTGAATAAGTCATGTCCATTCAATTATGTGGCATTTGAGCATGTCTCTTATTTGTGGTCTCCTTCGATTATTGCCTTTTGACTTATGTTTAAGTTCTCTTATGTGTGTGTTTATTAACTTATTGATCATATGTGTGTGTGTGTGTGTTTCCATGATCTTTATCATTTATCTTAGGCCTACATGTGATCAAATTGGCTCTATGCACTTTAATTATACATTTACCTAGGCATTCTCCTTTTATATGCTACATGGTTACATTCACTTATTTTACAATTATCTTACCCTTTTGAGGTGAGGTAACTACCAGTTCATATTTTTACCTCACCTCAAAGGGGTGGGAATATCATTGGGGACATGTCATATGGACATATCTTCTACATTTTCATAGTTTTCAAATTTAGTGGGGGCATGCTTTGAAATCATGTTCTTCACACTCATTCAATATATAGTACTTCTATTAGTTTACAGATTTAATGGGGGTGTGTCATATGGACATGGCTCTCACATATTCATAGTTTTAATATTTGGTGTGGGCATGATTTGGAAGAATATTCTCCACACTCATTTAATATTATGGTACCTATAATAATTCTCAAATTCAATGGGGTTATGTCATATGGAAATGGCTTCCACACATTTGTAGTTTCTAGATTGTAGTGGGGGCATGCATTGGAAGCATGGTCTCCACATTCATTTATTATGGTAATTATATAATTTTTTATATTTAGTGGGAGCTTGTCATAGGGGCATGGCTTCCACACATTCACAATTTCTATATTTAGTGGGGGCATGCTTTGGAAGCATGTTCTCCACACCTATTCTATATTCAACATCTCTAGTTTACAGAGGGGGCATGTTTTGAAAACATGTCCTACACATTGGTCCTTATATTAGTTTTCATATTTCTACATATAGTGGGGGCATTATTTAGAATCATAACCTTCACACTTACATAGTTATTTTAATTGGCTAAAATACACAATTATATGATTCAAATTCATAGTTTTGGCAAAATTCTATACATTGGTACCATTGTTATACATAGTTTTAGTGTAAGATGTATATAAGGCACATATGCTATGAAACATGTGTTTAATATTGTAAAATATAAATCAATTTCAGATTTTAAAACCATTTCATGTATTGATACCCCACATACTTCTACAGACTTTATCAAACTAATCTACTATAGTAGTTGGTTCATCTTTTGGTATGGTTGAGGTGATAAAATCAATCAATCTTACCAAGTTTTTAGGTTGGATCTGATTGTATCAACCAACCTCACCAAGTTATAAGTATCATTAGGTTGTATGGTTGATCTAACCTCAATTTCCAGGTGGAAACTCACTTTTTCTCCAAAGTTGGGGGCATGTGCCTCTCTATCTATCTATCTATCTCCTTGGATATATGCATTTTAAATATTTATATATATTTATCCTAATATAAGTTTTAGAGCCTTATAATGATAAATATTTTTCAAAATAACTTTCCAATAGACAAGGAATTTACACCGACACATAGGTGTACTCCTAAACCTTACTCTTTCAATTTCATATCTATTTTAAGTACTTTTAACCTAGATTATATGCATTGATTTTACACTATGACATAATCTTGGTTTTAGGTTAGTCACCAATAAATCACTCAAATTCAACTCACGAAGTGACAAGGTGTGTATGCATACCTAGGTACTTATTCCTTTCCTTTAAATTAGTAATTGCATTCCTAGATTGAATGGAGGGTAAATTTAGATAATATTTTTTTATTATTTAGCATCTCATCCTTGTACACTTATAAAAATTAGACATTATTTGTTCCTCTTAGTTATACACATGTCTTGCTTCTACAAGCCTCATATATGCTCTATATTATGCCCCTTGGCCTATCTCTTAGTTTGACCAGTCTTATATTGATGACACAAACATCTTATCTTTATTAGAATGATTAAAATGTATTTATCTTACACCTCTACAAGTTCTAATCCTATACATGTTTTTTAACTCCTTGAACACTAATGTTTGGGATAGATAAGAGCATAAATATTATTGTCTTGCCCTGACGTTAGTATCCAGTGACCTAAAGTCATCCAATTTGAAAATTAAATGTATTCCAATTATTGTTCTAAGTGATTTAATGTGAGTTATCTCCTGATAGGATTGGTATAAGTATAATATCAACTCTTATTTATTACTCACCTAATAATCAAACCAAAGAGACCAAGGCACTTATCAAAATCACTCTATCAAGCATTCAATTGATCAAAACTTCCTTATTTCCATACCATTCAAAGGTAAAACACATCTATAGGTATAAATTACTAAAGGAGCATTTATAAGGTCTTATTTTCTAATTTATAGGCTAAGTCACTATTATACTTACTTTACACACATTGCATGATTCACATACAAAGACAACACATAGGGGAGAACTACATGAGTCTAGGGCCTTCTTAAAGAGTATTGGATATGTAGGTAACACCCTTGATTAGTAATTACATTACTAGATTAAATGGGGGGGGTTAATTTAGATAATATTTTATTATTATTTAGCATCTCATCCTTGTACACTTGGAAAACTCAGACTTTATTTATTCCTCTTAATTATACACATGCCTTGCTTCTGCAAGCCTCATAAATGCTCTATATTATGCCCCTTGGCCTATCTCTTAGTCTGAACAGTCTCATATTGATGACACAAACATCTTATCTTAATTAGATTGATTAAAATGTATTTATCTTACACCTCTACAAGTTTTAATCCTATACATGTTTCTACTCCTTGAACACTAATGTTTGGGATAGATAATAGCATAAATATTATTGTCTTGCCCTGAAGTTAGTATCCAGTGACCTAAATTCATCCAATTTGAAAATTAAATGTATTCCAATGATTGTCCTAAGTGATTTAATGTGATTTATCTTCTGATAGGATTGGTATAAGTATAATATCAACTCTCATTCTTTGCTTATTGGTAAACCAAAGAGACCAAAGCACTTATCAAAAGCACTCTATCAAGCATTCAATTGATCAAAACTTCCTTATTTCCATACCATTCATAGGTAAAACACATCTATATGTGCAAATTACTAAAGGAACATTTATAAGGTCTTATTTTCCAATTTATAAGCTAAGTCACTATTATACTTACTTTGCACACATTACATGATTTACATACAAAGACAACACGTAGGGGAGAACTACATGAGTCTAGGGCCCTCTTAAAGAGTATTGGATATGTAGGTAACACCCTTGAGAATGGGGTCATTGGGGTCATCTCAATACCATGTAACCACTAACTAATTTTTTCTCAAGGTCATATTGGATATGAAAAGCTAGTGTTTTGCCATTTTGTAAGGAGTGACAATCCATGACCCAAATATGAATACACCAAACCAAATGTGAATAACAAACTATAAGTACCTAGGTGATCACATATTTTTTAAATATATATTTCATGTAGAACATTATCATCAAACTTTAATAAGTCTAGGGTGATGCAACTATCCAGATAACTAGAGGCACCAGATCTAGAATTTGATAATTATTATAAAATTATCTTCCCACCAAATTTTAGCCTATTTAAAATCTAAATATGTATTAGCATTAGAACAATATAATTAAAAAATTTATTTTTCATTTCTATATTTAACATAGTTATACTTTTCATAAATATCTTATCTCAATTTAATAAATTTAGCATATGGTATATCCAACTTTGCATTTAATTTTCTTATTGTAGATATAATACTCACTCATGTTCCCTATCATTTTTAGATTATTGATGTTATCTACCCAAGAGGATGCACATCCAAAATAGTGTTAAACACAAATTAATTTTCACTATTGTGATGGTGGATGAAGGATTTCCTATGATCAATAGGTCATCCACATAGAGAATAGAATCAACAGTGAATCATCTTACCATAAAATGTAAACATTAAAATTAGAATGACATCTGGTGAACCCAAAAAAATAAAAAAGGAATCCATCTTGGCATACCAAGCTTGAGGATCTTGTTGAGGCCATAGATATATTTATAAATTTTATAAACTATGGATGAATCTTCCATAAATCCTTGTGGTTTCTCCATGTATATTTTCTCTTTCAGGTCAATGTGAATAAAGGCACTCTTCACATCCATCTAGAACATATCATATTTTTTCAATGTCAAGATTGAGTCAAATTGAGTTTAGTTTATAAACTAGGGTTAATGTCTCAGTATACTCAATGCAATATACCTGAGGAAAACCATTTGCTACTAAGCATGCTTTGAACTTGTCTATGTACTCATCTACTATAAATTTTGTTTGGTAGATCCACCTATATCAATTAATTTTACTTCTCTTAGGAAGAGGGACTAAATCCCAAGTTTTATTCCTCAACAAGGAACCATGTTCCTCTTCCATAGTAGTATCCCACTCATGAGTGTCTAATGCCTTATAAAACCACTATTAATCATAAGCATATGCAATGAAATCATGTGAGACATTCAATAATTGTGAAAAAGTTTGCTTGGTGTTTGATGGATATCCAATACATTATTTGGCACTTTACAGTGTCTATATATCTAAAAGAAGACCAGTGTTCATAGATTTAGGATGATATTCCTCATCCTCTAAATATATTCTAAGTGAAAGAGGAGGGGAATACTCATCACTACTCTCATCATTAGATCTGGAATAAGAATTTGAATCATCAAGAAGTTGATCAATTAGATCATGGATCTAAATCATAATAAATTTCATCAAATCCTAGTGCATCCAAGGAAGAGGGAAGAATGTCATGTGTGGATTCTTGAATACCCTCTTGAAATTTAACACTCCTCTCAATGAATAACTCAAAAGTGATGGGATGGAAAAACATGTATCCCTTAACACCCTCAAGATATCTAACAAAGATACAAGGCTGACTCTGAGGTTCAATTTTCTTATGTTTCTTCTTAGGAATATGAGACATATTAAGATATCCAAACACTTATAAGTGATTTATTTTTGGTTTTTTCTTGCTCTAAGATTCAAAATTAGTGACTCCATTCAATGATTTAAAATAAACTTGGTTTTGGATATAACAAGCATAGTTAATGGCCTCAACCTAATACTAAGGTGAAAGAGATTTGGAGTGTAGCATAAAATTTTCCATTTCCTTCAATGACCTATTATTGTGATTTATGACACCATTCTATTGAGGACTATATGAAACTGTATGTTGTAGTTCAATCTTTCTAATATATAGAATTGCTCAAAATGATTACTGATATACTCACCACTATTTTTGGTGTGTAAAATCTTGATGGATTTACCTAACTATTTATAAACATCTTTTATTCATGCTTGATAGAATACACCCAAGTGTGCCTCAAAAATTCATTAATGAAAGTAAGCATGTATTTAGTCCTATTAAATGAAGGTTTTAAAAATAGGCCAATAATGTCATTATGGACAATCTTTAATATATGTTTATCTCTATATGATTTACCCTTATCATACTTATCCTTGGGATGATTACCAAGTATGCAACCCTGACAAACTCTATTATAAAACTTGACTCATGAAAACCCTAAAACCATGGCTTGATGATTGATGATAGTTGAGATGGATAAATTGCTCATGCCATAATTTTATCACCCCATATAAATGATTGAGAAATGTAGTAGAGGGTTGATTAAAATAAAAATGTGATAAAATATACAATCATGATTGGTGATCTGCTTTCCCAAATGAAAAAATGGAGTCACTATTTGATTCCCTAATAACCATAGAATTGGGTGTGAACTCAATTTTCTTACCCAAACTAATGTGATTGATTTGATAAATAGATAAGACATTGGTGGATAAAGAGGGAACACATTGAACATCATGAATTTCCCATGATTCACTTCAACAAATCAACTCCCACTAACTTCTACATAAGTTTCATCACCAAATAAGATGGAAGGCATATAAAAAGGCTCCAAATATGATAACATGTCCTATGATAAATCCATGTGGTGAGATGCACCAGAATCAATAACCCATGTGAAAGGCTAGGATGCAACTATAACAAGTGATTTGGCCTTATCTTTTCTCTTCTTACTATATTTATCCTTAGAAGACTCTTGTTTTAATGAACTCTAATTGGAATACTTAGGGATACTAATGTTGTGCTTTTTGAACATTTTTTTTTAGTTGGTCAATCTATTTATTCATTCATTTAGATTCATCATGCCTAAATTTATTATAATAGATACATGTGATTTTCTCTTTCTTAGGTTTCCCTTCTAAAGAGGAGGACTCTTTTGATTCTTTGGACTTAGCATCATATTTCTAACCCTTTCTTTACTCTGAGTCCTTGTTATGTTTCTTCTCCTTACTACTATAAGCCTTTTGTTTGTCATTACTCAAAATCAAGGAATGTTTCTTTGATGACTTTAGTGTACCCATTTGAATGATCTTGGCTTGCTCCTTAGTTAAGTCACCATTAAAGTCATATAAATATGGCATGGTCCACGTAGTTCCAATGACATGCTTAGTGGCATGAAAGTTAGAAATGAAAGAAAAATAGTCAAATCCCAACTTGTCAAGGATGGAAAGAATAAGTTTATCATATTTTTTTCAATGACATAGCTTCAAATATAACCTAAGTGATTTGAACTTTGTGAATAAGTCTTTTACCTTACCAAAATTTCCTAGGCTCAAACTAATGAGCTTGTTCTCCAACTCATGACCTTTCATTATGTCTTACTTCCCAGAGAGTTTTTCCAATATGGTTCAGACTTCATTAGGAGTAGTAGTAGATTCAAAATGAAATAGTGTGTTAGGAGACATAGATAGGCATATAATACTATAGGCTTCATCACTTTTGTTGTACCACTTTACCTTATATGCCTTAGGTGTCAATTCTTTTTCTATATCCATCAGAATTAGATGTAATCCTTTGCTCTTCAAGAGGATTTTCACTTTGAATTTCCACTCATGATACTTGAATGGAGTAAAAATCAAAATAGAACTCAAATACCTGGTATAAGAAGGAAGTATGTGTTGAATTGCATGTGCTAAAAGATTAAGAATATACAACCCCCCTAAATATGTATAGGTTCAAATTTACAAGGCATGAGAATATTACAAATATGTAGAGATAAAAAAAACTCACACTTTCAAAATAATGGCACCTCAAAAGGAGTAGCAAGCTGAAATTTATTCAAGTTTGAAGTTTTGGATGGCAAGGGTAATATCCACTTTACAAAATTTGAAAAATTTTGTGTGTGAAAAAATTTATTGAATTTTTTTGAAATTAACTTCCCCAAAAAAAATTAATCCCTTTTAGAGTAAAAGTTAATAAATTTTGCCTTGTAGGTGACTAGGGGATTAACTCCCATGTGACCAAGGGTTAAGAACTATTTTTGGTGATCCCCCCCTCTCACTTTGATTGATGTTATTTATAAGGGAGTGACATTATCTAAAAAAACCTCCATTTTGAAATGAATAATGTAGCTCTTCACTATCTTAAATTCAATGGCCCCTAGATGTCATTGTCCATGTAAATTGGGTGGGTAGAACCTATAATATTTTTTTAAAAGTGGTAGAATCTGGAGGGTGCCTGAGCAAGTTGTAGAGTTTGAGATGTGTCTAAATAGGAGTAAGAACCCATGATGTGCCTACGTAGGTGTTAAAACCCAAGTCATGTTTGAGCATGTGTCATAACCCAACAAGTTTTTTAGCAAGCATCAAAAATTTGCAAGGGTTTAAGTAGGTGTAAAAACTTGATATGTATCTGAGTAGGCATCAAAACTTGATAGGTGCTTGAGCATGCATCAAAACTTGATAGGTGCTTGAGCATGCATCAGAACCTAATTAAGGTTTGAGTAGGTGATTTTTTAGGGGTTAGAATATTATTATCATGCATGTAACCACTCAAATATCCATCAAGGTGGACATGTCTGATGAGGCTTATTTTTATACTGAGAAAAGTATAATAATTGTCAAAATTGCCTCTAAAGGGTCAAAAACCTACCAAACTAGAAAACCTCTAAAACTATATAGTTTGAGTAACTTATCTAAAATATTAAAGATAACCAACTATTTTATTGACATACCTAGAAAAAAATAGAAATGTATTTTCCTCAAAGTCATTGAAAAGTATGGATTATTTTGCATAATTCAAAAAACAGCCTTGAAACCCTCCAAAAATGGCTAAAAATGGATTGTCACAAAACTAGGTCATTTTTATAGTCATTCCTAGGGTTTTTTCACCTTCTAAATCTAATTTTTTAATCCATTTTTTACTTAGAGACTCTAAGTATGTATATTTTCATGGATGTGTAAGAAACCCCACCAAACCCTAAAAAACTAAAATCAATAAAAATCTCAAACCAATAAGAATGTAAGATATCACAATATAATAGATGAATCCATCTACCAGTATAGCTTTGGTACCATGTTATATTTGGCCACAATCAAATATATACTAGATGGGGTCAAATGTACAACGCTGAATCTATATGGAGTAGTGAAATCTAAAGAATAACTCACAAGAGTAAAAAAGTTGTCTTCACTAAAAAAAAAATTGCACTAATGAGAATTAGACAAAAAATACATAGGAAGGTACATTATATATTGAGTAATTATGTCCTCAAAAAGTTAATTAACTTAACTCACAATTATAAAATAACTTAAAGTACATTTCCCTTAATAACCTATTATTAACTTAAGCAAACTAATTAGACCATGTAGGTAAAACCACAGTGGAAAAAAGCCTAAACTAACACTCTTAAAGGGTATTATTTTGTGACTCTTTCATGGGAAAATTTGGAGATTTTTTTTTTTAAATACCTAAATAATATCTATAAAGAGTAGAAAAATATAGAATTTTAGTTATTGAAACGAGGAACTATTGACCAAATTTTGACCCCAAGTCAAAATAGGTCAACCCTTCTAAATTGAAACTTTCATAAGATGGCCATATGGATTTTTCATTATATATAATATTCCTAAAGAGTCCCATGTGGTTATATGTGTCCTTCTCTATCTTTGTATAAGTTATGGTCTTATATTCAATTGTCTAATCATATGGTCAAGAATAAGGTCTTGTATAGTCAAACTTGGTTAAAGTTATAATATAGTTCAAAGTCATTAAAATGGTTATTTTAATTCCATTAATATCATATTATCATGTTTTACCCTTTTTTGGGATCCTATATGCAAAAAATCACATTTTTATAACTTTTTAGTCCATTTGGAAGGGTTGGACGTACCACTCTCAAAAGAGAACATTTGAAGAAGGTTACAAACATATTTGGTGTCAGATAGAGGTCATATAATGTTTAGGGTCAATTAGGTACTTGATGGGTGTCATTGTTACCCTTCATTTAACCAATTTATGTCAGTGTCAATTCTTACCAGGGCTAATGTCCAAGGTTATCTACAATAAGGTACTTATTGGTTTTAGATAATAGTACTATTTTGGGGTTTTTTGGTGTTGTACTAATCTAAATATATATTCTTAAGAATCTAAAATAATGTTGAAACTGAAATGTAAACACACCAAATTTCTAAATTGAATACTCTAAAAAGAATCACACAATGTTGCAACGTAAACACACTAAAACTAAATCTCAAACCCACACTTGAAAAATTAAAGTTACTAGAATTAAAATAAATGATAAATGATTATTCAAATCTGAAAGTAAACACATTAACATCTATTCTATCCTATAGGTTATAAGTCTAATCACACAAATCATATATATTAATTTCAATTTAAATAAATAAGAAATAAACTTATAAATACCAAAAGTAACATCTCCTATCTCTTGGGGAATGGGCACTTGCTCACCCTTAGATTTAGAGTTAAATCAAATCAGTCTTAAAATGCAATCTTAACACATGGAATAAAAGATTAATATGCCATGAGGTTTTCTTGTATTCAAAATAACAAAACTTACAATATCTATGTCTTTTTTCTTCGACAAATTCATCATGGATCTGCCCCTTTATTATATGTAAAAGAAACTAACTATCCTAGAAACTAGGTAACAACTCAGCTAACTTAGAACAAGAAGATATTTAGAGAGATTGGGTGATATATCCAAAATAGATAAAGCATTACAATAAGATCTACATAGAATCAGAAAGATCCATGTGAGATTACAACTTATATGTCTAATTATATCTAACCACCAAATCTTTACATATAATATATCCATATATTTTGACTCTAGAGTTTCAGCCTATAACAATAACTTCCATAAATATAAGGCTATACATGATTAGGAATCTATATATAGACATGTATAGAAATAGAAAATATTAAAAATAGTCTTAGATCATCATGGAATATGTGTAAGAGATTCTTGAATGCTTTAGAACATGTTGTGTTCAAATCTGAAGTAAACTATGAGAATCCAGAGCACAACTGTCATAATTCATAGCCAACTATTGTAATCCATATCTAACTGACAGAATCCATAGCTAACTATTGCAATATGTAGATAACTGATAGAATCCATAGTTATGCTTCAAATGATCAATTCTTGGTTATGACACATCCCTATCTTCATGATATCTTAGTAAAACATTTATTTAGATGTTATCATACCTATGCATATAAAAATATGAAGATTAAACATGCAAATAATTATAACATCATGAAAATAATGCTACTTAGACTCACATGAGCTTATAGAGATAAAATCATCCATTTTCTACCTTAGGCTAGTTATAAACCCTAAGACTACATGCAATTCTCAATTCAAATGACATGTTTAAGGCTATGAAAGATGATATATTATGGAAATAATGATTTATAATGTGGACTCATCATTTCCCCCACACATTACCTTTTGCATGTCCCATTACAAATTAATTCTCCATATCCTCATAAGTATGAACCCTTTATTCTAGTTTTAGACTGAGGTCATATATGGAATACAAATATTGAAATATTCTTTCAATGTGAGGAGTAAATCCCATATCTTTGTTTACAAAGTAAAGCCAAATAGAAAACTTCTCATCAGATTGTGGCCCTATATTCTACCATAGAAACATAGGGGAGAGTAATAGATGAGGCCTAAATCTCATTTCTATCCATAGTTTTTATCCTCCTTGAATTACATTAGTTATTATATGAGTGATGACCTTATCCCTTCTAAGAGTCCATATGATAGTGGTAGGGGATAGAACTTATCTTCATCTTAAAGTGGCTGGTAACATATGCCAATGTTATCTATAAGCAGTCACCACTTGGTCAAATAAATGTTGAATAAATAATTCAAAATTGATGATGTCATCTTGTAGAGTATAAAGATATTGATCATGAATCTTAGATTGTTGATAAAAACTTTGGATGTTTTCCAATATCTATTGTGCATCATTGAACTAAGGTCTAATGCATAGACCAACTTCCCTTGTAGTGTTTATATGATCATCATATATTTATTGCCATGTTATCTAATTACTATATGTAGAAATAATATCCCTTGACTATAATTTTCCAACAAAAAAATCACCAAGAAAATATTTGTATTCTCCAAAATGATATCACACAGATAGAATTCAAATAAAAAATCTTTACTATCAGGGGTACTATTATAAAAAACTATCATGAATTCATTTCTTATATTAATTTCATGGTAAAAACCATAAGAAATATGGATTAATTTTCATCTAAAAAATTTATCATGTAAGAATAGATTGTATCAGGAGGAAGGACTCCTACAAGCTAACTTTTCACCAAGTTGACAGGGGAATTGAAGTGTCTGTCTAGATTGTTCTTCCTTCTAATGTGCTTATGCCAAGTTTTATTACAATTATTTTTTTTGTTTCCCAAGAAGTTCATTTTTCCTCTTCAACTCCCCAAGCTCAAAATAAACTTGCTTCTAGTAATTTCTAACATTAGGATAGAATAGAGTGGTTTGGAAACCCTATCTTGTCATGACTTTAGAAGGTACATTAGAAGAGGTGGAAGTTATTTGAGCTTTCAATTTAGCATTTTTTTGTTCATATTTTAGAATATTTCTTCTCAAAGGGATATTATCTTCTTCAAGTGTTTTAGTATGGATCCATAAATCAATAATGTCACTTTGTGATTCATCTAATTTCTTCAAGGACTAAATTTTAATGCTTTCTATTTGTTTCAATAGAAGAGAAATGAAAAAATACTTAATCTAGGTTGAAGAGATTAACTCAATAATATCTTTAGAATTTTACTTGACTATGGCCTTCAGTAGAGATAATGCCAAAGCATGTTGCAATTCTAAATCATTTTCTTCTTAATAAGGTTGAGTTTCTTCATCAATCATTAGAGCATTACCTTTATCAATTGATTTTTGTGTGGAGGGAGTAGGAACAATATCAAGAATATTATATACAAAATCATCTTGACAAAAAGGGGTTTTTACTTATTCTTTGTCTTGTGCCATACTAGAAATGGTAGTGGTGTCTTGCCTTAAACTATCTAGAGTTTATGAAACCATTGTTTCATCATTGTCAACAACTAATATCAATTTTTTCCTTCTCTTCTGAGGGAGAGAAGGTATTTTTGCATGTGAGGCTTTTTGAGGTGTAGGATGTGAAACAAGGTTTGCTGATGATTCATCTTTAATGATTTGAATAGGTTCCTATATAGGGTAAATATGGAAAGATTGTTTAGGGTTCTTAGTGTAATATCTAAGCCTTAATTTTTTGCTTGGCTCAGATGGTGAAATTACATTGAGAGGACTTGGAGGTTTAAGTGCAATAGCCTTAATTTTGGATCATGTACTTTGATTGGACTCAAGAATAATTACTTTAGAAGAATAAATATTGGGTGGAGCTGCAGAGATTGAGACATGAGGGCCTCATGGTATTTTCTTAGCAAGTTTGGGATATTTCCTCTTTTTCCCTTCATAGAAGGAAATCTAGGCTTATGTGCCTTGTTCTTACTACATAAAATGGTGTTAAATTATCAATTGAATTAGTCTGTGGTGGTAAATAACATATGGGTTATTAGGGTATCTCATATCCATGACTTGAATGGATCCTAACAAGAATGAGGGTAAATTGATTTGGTGTTGGGGTTGTTGCATGCCATACCATAGATGAATCAACATTCTCATTATAATGCAACTTAAGACACTAAATTTACCTCATAAGTTAGGTATTTGATAATATAGAAAGATATAAACCTCCAAGGTTCAATCAAAGAATCCTTATTGATACCTTTGATTCTACCTTTGACATCTTGAACATACACTGAAATTGGTTCTCCTTCACTACTGAAGATATAGATGAGGTCACTGAAGGAGGATCTTTTTACAATTCTTGCCCCTCATCTAGAATTATGGATAACTCACTAAGAACTTAACTAGAGAATGGAATTTGCACACCTCAAATAGTAGAAAAGTTTGTCTTTAAATGAAGGATGAAATATATAACAAGGGCTTCATCAAAACCCTAGAATTTGAGAAGAAACTCAAGCCATCCTGATACTACAAACACTTGCTTTTCTAGATCATATATTAAAATATCATTTACAAACTTAGGTTCAGATTTTTTTTTGCCCCATTCTGAATTCCAATTCTACACAAAACATAGTCAATCTATAACTATGCTCAAGAAAGAAATATACTTCACTAGAAATCAATGGATAGAAATGATATCCCTTTTGTTTAATTATTGTGGACAAACCCTGGAGCCTTAAATCATGTCAAGTAATAATTTTAATGCCAACTAAAGTGATAATGATATTGGTTTTGCCATTTTTACTTATTTTTAATCATTAGACACCAAATCTCTAGTAATTGCTTATCCATATGAATGTAATATGATGACAAAGACAAGTCATCATAAAGTGATCTATAACTTGAGAGGATAGTGTTTTTAGCATACAATCAAGTGTTAAAAATTTGATTTTTTGAAAATACACCCTGTTGATGTGGTGGGAATATTCTTCATATAACACTTATTGGATTTTTTGCCAAAGATTTGAGCATATGTGTGTAGACTCAAAAATTCAAAAACTAAATTTTATTTAAATAATAGATACTATGCCTTAAAAACCCATGATGTCTTTGTTTGACCTTCTTCACTTGTTCTAAAAAAGGAAATTACATGAATTAATTTTAAGGATTAGTATAGAAAATAATAACATCAATGTTTATTACTTTGTATTAAGGAGAATCAATCATTACTCCTAAATTTTTGAGCTCACTTTTCTATTTTTTCTATTTTTTTCCCTTGACCATCCATTTACTGGTTTTCTGATCAAGGCTCATCATGCAATACATGAACAACTAGTAAGCTAGTTTTTTGGTCATGACTGTCAATAATGTCCCTAAAGATTTCATTATTGAATTTTATTTTATTTTTATTTTAGAACTTTTAGAGAAGAGGTGGATCCTCTTCTTTTATTAAGGCCATTTTGTCTTCAAGTATCAATATCCATGGAATATTTGAGTTCTTTCATGGGTCTAAACTCATTTTGTACCATCTAGATGAATTCTTCTTTACTAAAAGGCTTCTAGTATAGCTTCAATAAATGTCCATTAACAAGGAGTGTCTTTTGATTACCATTTATAAGTATTAATTGTACTGAACCATTGTCAAAAATCTTTTTTATCTAAAATAGTCCTAACCATCTAGTTCTTAATTTACCTTTGAAATGTCGATACTTAAAATCATACAAAAGTGCCCAGCCTCAATCTTTGAACTATCTTTCCTTGATGTGTAAATCATGTCACTATTTCTTTTGGTATAGCATCATCTCAATCTGCTATAAAGCTTTTGTTCTTGTCTCATCTAGCTCATTTAACTATAAAATTCTATCCTTGTATGCTTCATCCAAGTCAATTCCTAATTCTATTGTAGTCCTTAAATTTTGCATCTCAAATTTAATTGAAAGGAGATGTTTCTTACCAAATACCAATTCATATGGTAAAAACTAGTAGTTTTCTTCCATGTGATGTTATATGCCCATATAGCTTATAGAAGTTTGGCTACCCAATTCTTTCTACTACTACTAACTATTTTGGTAAGGATATTCTCTAATTATATATTGTTAATCCTTACCTATCTATTTGTTTGAGGGTGGTATGAAAAAGACTTTCTATTATTGACTTGGTAAATCTATGTGAATGCTTGGATCATTTGTAACATGAACTAAGGTCTTTGATCAAACACTATCTCTATCAGTGCTCCAAAACATTACATGATCTTAGAATATGAGAATTTTACTATTGCCTCTTCTCTTACAAAATAAAAAGCTTGTACTTTAACCCATTTGATTACATAATCCTTACATACTAACAAGTACTCCTTTCCTTGAGAAGGTGGATCTATGGGCCCAAAAAATTCCATGCCCCACTTCTCAAAAGATTCTATAAATACTTGAGGATGGAGGGGAATCTCAAAATATAGTGTAGGTTTACCCATTCTATAACATAGATCGCATTGCTAAACATATGCTTTGACCTAATTATGAAGATTTGGCCAAAAGTAACCAACTCTAAGAATCTTGTGTATAATCTTTTTAACTGAGTAGCATCTTCCACTAGGTTCATCATGACAAGCACAAATGATTTCATACATTTCATTCTCCTTTACACACCTATGAAAAACATGATCAATTCCAATTTTAAATAATATACCATTGATCCATTTATAACAAGAACTAAATTTAATCAACATTTCTTTTCCTTTTTAGTAAACTGAAAAGGAAAATTTCTTGTAGCCAAAAATTTTACTATATCATTAAACCAAGGTGATTGTGTTGTAGTAACAAATAGGTGTTTATCTGGAAAACTATGTTCGATGAGTTCTTCTTCATCTGCATTGTTCAATCTAAAAATAAAATCAACAACCACATTGAATTTTCCTAGTTTATGAACAAATTTTATATCAAATTCTTGTAACAAGAATATTCATATGATAATTCCTCCTCCTACCACTATTTTATTCATCAAATATCTAATAGCTACATGATCAGTATATAAAAATATTTTTTAACTAGTAATATAGTGTCTAAATTTATTTATGGCATAAATTATAGCAAGGAATTCTTTCTCAGTGGTTGTGTAGCTTCTTTCAGTTGAAGTCAAGTTCTTGCTAATGTAGTATATGGCATACATATGTCCATCTTCATATTGTTATCCCATAATAGATCCCATAGCATGATTAGATGCATAATTATAAATATGGAAGGGTTGTAACCAATTAGGTCCTCTTAGGACTGGTGCAGAACTCAATTTTTCCTTAATGGTCTCAAAGGCTTGTTGGCAGTCTGAACTCCAAACAAACTCACTCTCTTTTGTCAACAAAGCAAGCATTAGAGCAGTAATTTTTTTGAAATCTTTCATAAACTCTTATAGTATATTACATGGCCTAAGAATATTTTTATATCAGTCTAATTTTGAGGGATAGGTAAGTTTGAAATTACTTCAATTATCTTTGGATCTACTTAGATTCCTTTTGCAAAAATATGATGTCCTAAAAATATTCCTTCCTCTACCATAATCAAACATTTTTCATGACCTAAGGACAGATAGTGTTCCTAACATATTTTCACTAATTTTTTAATATTGCTCAAAATTTCATCAAAATATTCTCCATGAATAGTAGAATCATCCATGTAAACCTCCACATATCCATTGGTTAAATCTAAAAATATGGCTAGGACTACTCATTCAAAAGTAGCAGGTGCATTACGTAAACCAAAGGGAAAGACCCTATATGAAAATTTCCCCCATGGACAAGTTAATGTTGTTTTATCTTTCTCTTTAAATTCCACTTGTATCTAGTTGTACCCACTTAAGCCATCCAAAAATTAAAAATATCTTTTCCCTATCAAATTATCAAGTACTTGGTCAATAAAGGGGAAAGGGAAGTAATCTCTCATGGTTATTTTTTTCAATTACCTATAGTCTACACATACTCTCAATTTACCATTTTTATGATGAATAATAACCAAAGGAGAGACCCATTGGCTATCAAAAATAAGATAAATTAATCCCACTTCTAGTAACTTTTCTATTTCAGTCTTCATAATGTCTCTTAAGGCAGGATTAATTCTTCTTTGAGGTTACCTTACTGGTTTAATGTTATCTATGTAGATAATGTGTGTGCATACACTTGGATGTATTCCCTTCATGTCTTTATATTTCCAATAAAAGTATGATCTCTAAGTGATTCAAAGACTTTTACTTTATGATCATCTGTCAACCAACTATTTATGGTGAGTGTCTTTCCTAATGAAATTATGATTTGTTTAGTGTCTGAATGGAAAGAATATATTTGTTTGAATTAAATAATTAAATATTTGAGAGGATAGGAATGTGTTAATAATATATGGAATGTGAAATTATCTTTGATAAATTTATCTCTTATATAAATCACTCTAGCTAAAGGACAATGAAAGGTTATCGAAAATGAATTTTGGCCTTCATGTGCCCACTGCATAACACTGTGTTGAATGTCTTTATGGTCATACAATATGTTGTAAGAAGTGTAAAAGTATGTGTGATTAGAAGGATAGGAAATTCCATCATGATAGGATCATATATCAAAATGTGTAGTTGGACTAACAAGATTAGTAGCTAGATTATCAAGATCTAGAGTTGGACTAACAAGATCCATAGAAGTTTTGATACTTCTTAATAACTCATCATCTAATTCTTCCACATGATTAGTGATTGTGACCATAGATAGATAATATATACTATCTCATTTTTCTTCAAGTTGATCTACACATAACTTTTTGATAGGATTGGTTGATGGTTGAGTGGGTGAATATAAATAAATATGTTTTGCTTTAAGACCATTTGAGATGGTCATATCCCCTGATCTACAATCAATCAATGCTACTATTTTTGCTAACCAATGCCTTCCTAGAATTAATGGGTATCCAATTTTTTTTATTTTTACGTTGGAAGACAATAAAATCAATAAGGTATTCCCATTACTCTATAGTCAACATTATATCCTCAATGACACCTTTTGGTTTGGTAGTGGAATGATCTACCATTTGTAAGATTGTGGTATTGGGTTGCATATCTGTTAGAGAGATATTTTACATAGTGTCCATAGTCATTGCATTAATATCACTTCCTAAGTCCACCAATACATTTGGTATATCCTACTTTCTAATCTTTATAGAAATGATAGGACTCCCTAGATCTCTATATTTAGGCAAAAGTAGCTTACCTATTAATAAATTAGCAAGCTTTCCATCTACATATATGGTCTTGGGATATTGCCTTTTTCTACTAGGTGTCTTAATACACAAAATTTTGATCACCCTATTTAGTTTTGGAATGTCCATAATGGATTATAATAATGTAATTTCTTTGTTGAGATTCTTGAGTTCTTGAATTAATTCATATTCTTTTTTATCGTCCACTTCCTTCAATCATTCTGGAAAAGGAACAAATGGAGGAGTTATAGTAACTTCCTCTATTTTTTTAGGTTTCTCTCTTAACTCTTCTTTCTTTGGTTGAGTCTATTGACTTGAATTTTCATGAGGCACTTATGTGATGATGATCTAAGGTTCTTGTAATGTTTTTCCTAACCTAAGATGTATGTCTACACATTCAATAGCACCTACCCCTATGGTTTCACCTTATTCATTTGCATAAACCTGCCTATTCTTTGGATTTTCTACTAGCTAAGTAGGTAGTTGAGGTTTTTTTACTTATTTTGTAGGGGTTTCTTGATTTCCTTAAGTAACTATTCATACTTTTTATTATGGAAACCTTCTTTGTTGCTATTGGTTATATTTTGGACTAAGATTCCAATGTTGATTCTCCCATGGATACTAGTGACATTGGGGTATCCAAGTTTGTTAGAAATTTTGGGGTATCATCCATTGTTTTGGCATCCATTCTTGGGCACCCCACTATGGTGGTATTAACCACACATGTGGAGGTACATGCTATTATGGAAAATAAATCCTTAAGCCAAAATTTTGTGGTTGATTTTATTAGAAGGTATTTCTTTGTATTTGAACATAGTTTATTTCTTCTATGGTATGTACATTCTATTTAAACTGGATCTTAGGAGTAATAAGGTGACTAAAATTTTTTCTATCATGATCCTGAGCATCACATATTCCACATATTTCTTTTTGTCTAAAAGATAGTCCCTAAGTGAATGCTTTAATCTACACTTTGGATAATAGATTTCCAATGGTTCAATATTAGATTTAACCTTATCTTGTAATCCATCTAATATTTTTTTCATTTGAACTAGTATATCTATTTTTAATTTTTCTAGTTACTCCATTAGTTGGTTTACATTACTAGAATTTCCTATTTTCCCTCTTCTACTACTAGGTTTTGTCCTAGAGTAGTTGGTACATAAATGTGTAATATTTTGGAATTCTAGTTTGGTAAATCTCCCTTCCCCATGAGATTCAAAGAATCCTTAGAGGAATCATATAATCCTTTAAGGAAAATAGTTTTGATCACTTGCTTGGATAGCTCATATCCACACCTATTGTGGGTAAAGGCAAACTGGTCTAGGTAATCTTCAATATTTTCATCTTCATTTTGTTTGATTTTGAAAAATTCTTCTTTTCTATCCCAGACCCTATAATAATCTTGATAATTTTTTAATAATATTGTTTCCATTTCTCTCCAAGTGATAATAGAGTTTGCTACTAGCCCCATAAACCATCCCATTGCTCCTTCCTTCAAAGTTGAAGGAAAGAGCTTCAACTTTTGATTTTTTGAAGTGTAATCATAGGTTTGGTAGAGGACTTTGAACTCAAAAATAAATCGATCTGGGTCTTTAGTGGATGGACCTCTAAAGGTAGGTAGATTGGATGGGGAAATAATTTTAATTTTTGTTCAATCATCATTCTTAAAGACAATATGATAAGAGAAAATCCTCTTAGGGTGATTCCCACGAGGGTTTTCTACATGGCCTATATTTTCTCCCATTAAAAATAGAGTTCTATTGAGAGGAGGAGATTTTTCAAGGTCCTCTGCTTATTCAATGTTTGAAAGTTTGATTCTTATAGAGGAAGATTCTTCTAGATCCTAAAGAGGTACTTCTAAAATACTCACTTATTTCTTTCTACAAACTTTTTGTCTTTTCTAAAAGTACTTTTATTCTTTCTCCTAAAAGATAAGGATCTTTTGGAACAAACATGCCTTGTGAATCCATTTGCCTACTCATATACCTATATCTAAAAAGAAAGTATTTTATTATATTTTATTTGTGTTTTTTATGTTTGGACTGTTAGCCTAAGTGTTTACCTTACTAACACTTTTTAATAATTCCTCGACAATGGTGAAAAAAATGATGGGTGTCATTGTTACCCCTTCATTTCACCAATCTATATTGGTGTCAATTCTTACCAAGGCCAGTGTTTAAGTCTGTATATAGTAAGCTACTTATTGGTTTAAACTAATAGTACTATTTGGGGGGGTTTTGGTGTTGTACTAGTCTAAATGTCTATTCCTAAGAATCTAAACTAATGATGAAAAGAAACACTCTTGCCTAAAATGTAAACACACCAACTTATTAAATTGAATACTCTAAAAACAATCACATAATGTTGTAAAGTAAACACACTAAAATGAAATCTCAAACCCACACTTAAAAAATGAAAGTTACTGAAATTCAAAAAATGATAAATGTTTATTCAAATCTGAAATTAAACAGATTAACATCTATTATATCATGCAGGTTATAAGTCTAATCACATGAATCATATATATTAATTTCAATTGAAACAAATAAGAAATAAACTTATAAATACCAAAAGTAACATCTCATGTCTCCTTGGGGAGTGGGCCCTTGCTCACCCTTGGATTTAAGGTTAAATCAACTCAGTCTTAAAATGCTATCTTAACAGATGGGATAAAAGAGTAATGTACTACAAGGTTTTCTTGTATTCAAAATTTTAAAAGTTACAATATTTGTGTCTTTCTATGTATCTACAGACCTATCATGGATCTGTCCTTTTATTATATTCAAAATAAAATAAATATATTATAAACTAGGTAACAACTCAACTAACTTAGAACAAGAAGATATTTAGATAAATTGGGTAATATAGTCAAAATAGAGAAAGTGTTGCTATAAGATCTACATAAAATTGTTAGAGGTAAAATCACTGAAAAGGGGGGATGAACTAGTGAGATTAGAAAATCCAACTTCAATTTCAATCCTTTTATGTTCTTAATAAATTGCCATAAGTATTCATGAATCATACACATCATTCATAGCAATGAATAAGAGAGACAATGCAAGATCAATCACATAACACACGGAATATGTGGGAAACCCTCTTGGGAGAGAATAGCCATTAGAACTTATAATTATATTACTATACTATAATAATAATAACCAATTTAGACTAGTTGTAACTGATTGAGGAACTACCATCCCTTATTTAGTGAGACTATAATCCCACAAGGTACTACTACACCTATCTAGCTGAGCAACCACAACAACTATGCTTTTAGAAATTTTCACCTTGCAAGGAGGAAACAACCCCCTTATATGTTGACTAGTCAATACAACACCTATGAACACATCCACCTTTGAATTGAGGTCTTCAACAACTGATGATGGACCTCTAATTATTACTCTTCACCTTTTCTCACACTCAATCTACAAGAACACTATTCTATTAATAAAATTATGACCTATAGGTCATATAAATAGTCTTAATTCTATTCTACTCTTAAAATCATCCACTTTTAACCCACCCTTTCCTTTTCTTCACAACATTATGCTCTCAAATACACATTCCACACATAAGTCTTTCACAAGTCTAGAAATTAACACATTTAGTTTCACTATTTATATAGCATTCATGATCATCAAGTTCACAAACTTTCCTTATCAACCAAAACACATGCCTTCACCCTTAAATAATTTAAAATTTGAAGACACAACTCATAAAAATCTTCATAGATCATCCATATCATTGTTGGGTTACCCTTAAGCAACTACACTTTTCAATTAGGCCCTTGTAGCTCTTATAGGTCTCATGGAGACCTATTCACCCATTTAGCACTTCATCAAACAAAAAAAAACATAGGACCACTTCCAAAAGCATGGACCCATTACATATGATTTATATGTCCCCCTTAAGTTCCAACAACCAACATAGTACCCTTATGCTTAAGCACAATTTTCTCAAACAACATTTTGTGCACATAATCATCATGAACGAATACATATATAGCTTTTAAAACTTTTTTCATACTACATATGATTGATAAAACCTTAATAATTTACACATATGGTCCTCATAAATTATAAAAAAACTCCCCAATATCTAATTCATCAAGATATATCTAAATAATATCAAAACTAGCTCGAATAATCTTCTCGGGTTACTTACAGAATACACATAAACATAGTCAAATTTTAACCTTAATAACTATGATTATACACACTTTTAGATCTTAAAATTTATATTTATATATGTGCCTTGAAGTCCTATACAAATTCACTTTAATAACATGAGAAAATTCTAATTGTATGAAAATATATGGCCAAAATATAGAGCATGTGTTTTTCCTTTGTTACATTCAAATATTCAAATGCAAATGATCATAGTTAAACCTCAAACACCAAGATCTCATCTCATATCCTCACTACTCAAATTAAATATGAACCATCAACCTTATTGTAATTAACTTGACATTTACCTTTTAGTTCTCTTTTTTGGATCTTCATTTTGACTATTTGACTTAATGAACTCCATCAATCTCTTGTATATAGCTCGGTCTTTATCTCTAGTTGACATTAAATATCAAATAATTATCCTCATCTCATTACTTATAAACATCATGGAATGAACATGTTATATTTATCCTTTTATAATTAACTTGATATTTACTTATTTTAAACATCAAAAACTTTTACCCATTTGACTTATTATGCATCGTAGATCTAGATCTGTATAATTAGCCACTCACTGTTGATCCTTAAAAGAAGCTCAATATTTATCTCTGCTCAACATTAAAAATTGAACACTTGGAACCATCTCTATGCTTCCTAATATATTTTATTAACATGCTCCATTTATTTTTCTTGAACTTTAACTTGTGAAAAAATGACTATGGGAACCATTGCAATCTGCTTAGAAGGCCAACTTTGCACAGTCATATATTTTAGCTCGCTCACTCGCATGTTCTCAAATTTGGACCATATGATCTCCTCACATAAGATAATATAATAATGTTTCAAAATACTATTAAAACCTTTAAATTTGTGATCAATAATTCAATTAATTTTCTCACTTAGATTTTTATACCACAAAGCCAATAATGTCAAGAATTCCTTGAAAGGTCAACTTTGCATAAGCATATATTTTGATGCACTTTGGTGTATGATCTAAAAATTAGTGAAAATCAAATAGTCAAAAAAAAAATAAACCCATATTATCAAATTATCCTTAAACATCCACACATGTGATATATTCCATCACCAGATTGTTTACTATTCTCTTTCTTGCCTCATGCAAATTTGCCTAAGTATGGGAAAACACTGTCAAACTACTTGGGAGCCCAACTTTGCACTTGTATATATTTTGATGCACTTTTTTTCATGATATAAAATTTATAAAAAATAAAATAGGCATAAATTTTATCACAACCATATGACCAATTCCCCTTGACTCATCCAACATGGCAATGATGATGTCATCAAATTGCCTACTTAGATTTTCTACCACTAAACCCAAAATGTCTAAATGACAACAATGATCAGCCAGATAAAATCTACATATGAACATAGGAAATAAAATCTTATAAAACATCTTATGGACATTTTTCATATGCTTAATAATCCATACTCATCCTTGAACATATCTAACCATGCCAAAATTGAAGATCAACCAAGCCTCCTTCAAGCATATTAGGACAATCACATTACACACATTGTCATTATCACTTAGGCTATCAAAGGACTTCATACACTCACCAAGACACCTCCATGACATCATCATGACATTATCATGACATCATTGATAAATCTCTAATAATATCTCCATTTTTCATTAATGTCAACAACCATCATATATAGTAATATATAGCTCACCTTCCTTCTCTCTCTCCAAGCACTCTCACAATAGGAAATTTATCCCCCTTTGACACAATGACAAAGTGGGCACCAACTGATCTTGAGGACCTAAAAAGACCAAAAATAGGAGAGGAACACCTTATAAATATTAAAAAACCTATCCCTTACCTTTATCCTACCTTTTTTTTACCTTGATTACTTCCTCTTGTTCCACGCCAACACTCTCTTCAACCAAGCATTGCAACCCATGAATAAAGAACATAAAAATATTAAAAATTCATATAATTCACCAAGAAAACATTTGAAATGGACTCCCCCTAATATTTATGAGCCATTTCACCTCTTGATCATATTAAAATCATCATACACCATGAAATACCACCTCACAGGCTCACTAGCCTCTTCTCTCAAGCCACCTCAAGAATCACCAACAAAACATGACACTCCATAAATCTTATTAAGTCACTTTAAAACACCCATTTTTACCTTATACTATAGCTCCTTCATAAACCTCTGGATCAAGCTCATGAACTTGTCAATCCCCCTTAACCAAAGACCTTTTATTGATTCACATAGAAAGAAATGACACCCAAGCTTTGTCTTAGATACTTAAATGTAGCTATTGACAATGGTTTGGTCATAATATCCAAAAGTTTCTCTTTTATAGGCACATTATCCAACTTAACACATTGATTAATCACTTTTTCTCTTAAGAAATGATATCTAATAGGAATGTGTTTATTTTTTGAGTACATAATGGGATTCTTTGAGATACGAATTGCACTAGTATTGTCATAATAAATAAGACAAGATCTATTTTTTCTTACCTTATAATCCTCCAAAGTTTGTTTCACCATATGAATTGAGTGAAACAAGAGGTAGTTGTTATATACTCAACTTTTTTAGTTGATAAATACATTGAATCTTGCTTCTTGCTTAGCCAAGACACCAAACATTCTCTCATGAAGAAGACCCCACCACTAGTACTCTTCTTATCATCCACACATCCTACCCATTCAACATCAGTATATGATTTTAAAGAGAATTATTTACTCCTGGGATACCATAAACCATAGTCTATGGTGACTTTGAGATATCTCAAGATCATTTTGATTGATTTCAAGTGATATTATCTAGGGTTATCTTGAAACCTTCCTACAAAACCTACTGCTTGCATAATGTCAAGCCTAGAAGTAGTAGAGTATAAAATACTTCCAATCATGGATCTATACAAAGTTTGGTCAACTTAAGGTGAGTCTTCTAGTTTACTTAACTTGCATCCTATGATCATTAGAGTACCCATTGGCTTATAATCCATCATGTCAAACCTCCTTAGCATATCCTTGATGTATTTAGCTTGTGAAATGAATATCCTTGCATCAAGTTGATTAATTTTTAATCCTAAGAAGAAGATAGTTCTCCCAGCATTGACATTTCAAAGTCAATTTTCATAGTGTATACACATAATATTTTCAATCTTTTATCAAATATTGATTATTTACATCTTATAAGAACCTATCGAGACTCAATCTCTCTGAGTGCATGCCTTAAGGGGTGCACTAAGAAAGGGGTGGGTAGACCTTTAGTGATTCATAGGATTTTTTTCCATTATTGTCACATTATTAACAATCCAACTAGATATTAAAACCATTCCCTAAGCTATTATTCCTCCATTTCACACTCTTCTAGCCTTTCCCCCTTTCCATCCCTCTTTTCATTACTTTGATCCCCTTTCACTAGTTAACTATACTAGGTCAACTGGGTTGAACCTGTATAGTTTTTAGCCTTTGATTACTATATAGGGTCAACTGGGTCAACCCTATACTATTTTTGAGTATTTTCACTTGATATTTTTGTTATCCCTTCCACCGACCTAGCTCAAGACCTAGTGATTTATCTCCTAAAAACATACAAGGTCGATTGGGTCAACCTCGTACAACTAACATACTTGGAAAGATTTGGGATAATATCCACCTATAAATAAAATATCATTTCATCATTATTAAAATATGCAATCAAGAGTTATTATTAACTCATGTTTCTTTACAATCTTCTCTTCCACCATTCTACTTGAGGAGTCTTATCTTAGGGTTTATACTTAGAGAATCTAGTCTTGTGGATAAGTCTTGGATGTTTAGGCCTTTCTTATTTATCCTTAAAAACCACAAAAACCTCTTACAAATCCCCTTTGTCCAAGGGAGAGCTTGAATCTCAAATGGTTCACATTTAGGTAATTATATTCTAAATTTGTTCTCCTCTCTTTAGTAAATAGAAGTAGCATAAGTATTGATTTGAATAATATTACTCTTCATATTCCATATATTAAGGTCTTACACATACTTAGCTTAATTCATATTCTCTTATACATGTTTTTATTTATTTACTAACCCCTCATGTTATGCCACAAGTTTTAGTGTGCACTAGATTAGATTTACTTTCTTGTTTATTAGATATAGAGTGAACATTAAACCTAGGACTATTTTAGGGTTATTATTTGTTTATGTTAGACTGTAGGATTTGGAACCCTTCCTAGCATGGTGTATTATGACAAGTGATCCCTTAATTGGGTCTGGCAGATCCCTATATGGTCATGCTCCCACCTAGAAAATGTATTCTCAATCAAAAGTGTAGGTATGCTCTATCTTCTCTAAGCTATGATTGATTTATAGACATGATGCATTTCTGATTGCATAAATTCTAGTGAACCCAATGTGAACTAACCCTTACAAATTTTTTTACCTTATTTCATTCTTTCATTATTTTTATCATATATTTGCCATACTAGGTTGATTGTATTAACTTAGCTTTGACTTTTATGCATAAGTTTTTAGGTACAGGCTACTAGATCAACCCTATCAACCTAGTATAGGTTTTTAGACTTTCATATATTTATTTCAAACTACTAAGTTGACCCAGTCGACCTTATATATTTTTAGGCACTTAGAAGTAGGTTTTTGTAAAAATTGATCGACCTAATTGACCTAGTTAGTATAATTTACAAGCATATATCAATGTTCTTGAAAAAAATCTTCATTATTTGCATCTCTGATCCACCAAGGTTCCTTTCTATCTCTCTATATATTTCTTTATATTATTTCCTTTTACTTTTTTCAATCTTTCAATCTCTCCTTTCATAGTGAACTATATTGACCTTATTGACCTAGTTATGTGTTCTATGTATTGTCTGGATAACTGGGTTGACTCTATCAACCTTGTTCATTTTCAGAGATTGATTTTATAGTATAGGATCAACCTTGTTCTATATTATGTGCATACACTATTAACTATATCAACATTTTACCTTATTTCAAAGTTGTAATTAACCTTACATGCTAGTAATTAATTCACACTTTCATTTCTTATTGCTTTCATTTAGAATTAATCACATAGCTTAATTATGTGGTTTTAAATTAATCATTTAGTTTCACTATTTTATATTTTAATCACACACAACCAAATCACAAAATATAAACAAGCATTTTAACATTTGTCTACCCCAGGCCAACATACTTAGATTTCATCATCAAGGGGGAAGCCAACTTGATATTTTGGTCAAGTATAAAGTGTGGTTAATTGTATATTTTGGCTAAGCACCCAACACCCTTATCATTTTGGTGTGTGAAGTGATGGGTGAGGACCTGATACCAAGCCTGTATCATTACCACTATAGATCATTTTCATCCCAAACTACCTGAAACCATCCTTAGATTGGTTTTTATTTCCTTACTTACAACCAACTTCCCATCACATTTAAAATCATATAATCTAATAAACATTTAGGTTGACCAATTAGTTATCTATTTACTTTCTAATTTGATTGCTTTCTCTTTGTTCAACTATATTTTGTATTATAAAAACTTGTATTAGCTAGTGTTCGTGCAAGGTTTTATGTTATGTGTTTCAATTGGATTAGCCAATGATAATATAATTGACTATTTGTTTCCCTTCAGTTATTTATTTTTAAATTACTTGAAAAAGTTATCTTGTTTCAATTCACAGTTTTTTGTAGGCTTCTTAATTTTCCCTAACTGATGTACTGGGTTGACCTAATTAACCTTGTATCTTCTTCCATCCTCTGTTCATTGTACTAGATTGACCTAGTTGACCCTGTATTATTTGTAGACCCTATTTTATGTGCATGGTTGACCTAGTTGAACCTATACTACTTTCTACCTTCCTTGTTTATCAATCTAGTTCTCTATTTCTCCTTCTTTACATTATGTTCATCTATCTTCAGGCATAATAAAGTCTCCCATCAAAATATTCTTGGATAGATTGAATACATTTAGATACTATATGTGATGTTCATTTCTCCCTCTCTTTTCCTCCTAAGAGCACCTTCACTCTTGGGGCACCTTTTCTCCTCCTTCATCCATGAACTGTAATATGGTGCAAATAACACCTCAAGATGAAGCTAATGGATATAATCCTTTATATACTTACCAATAAACTTCTCATCTTCAAAATATTCAAACTAATGTGGGAGTAATTGATACAAGTTTACTTAATAATCCTTCTTCTAGTAATCCTCCCCCTAACACTAATTTGGGGAGTGATCCTACCAACACCAACCCACCTCCTAATACAACTCAACTTTTAACCCAAGTTATCTAACAAATGAATACAATAAAAAATTCTAATACCAACCAAATGATACAACTTCAACAACATTTAATCAATGTGGCTAATCAATCTCCAACTATATATCCTCAAGTTAATCCTAATTACATTCCTCCACCTCTTTGGGATGCTTCAGGTAATGTTATTCTTTAACCCATAATGAATAACAAGAAGTTTCAAACCATTCAAAATGAGCATTTATTTCACTTCATTATATCCATTGATGTTCGTAACATATCTCCTAATATCAAGTATCATGGGACTAAATACCCAGCCTCATTTCTCAAAGCCTTTGGAAACCTTTAAAAAGAATGGATCCAAACTAATACCTCTACCACAACTAAACTCTTACTAAAAATCCTTCACTGGTGATGTATTAGAATGTTATAATCAAATTCCCCAACATTCTATTTGTCAACTTGAATATTTTGTTAATCATTTGGTTAAAGAGTTTCAACACAATGATCTTCCCAAAAATAGTCTTAGCCACTTCATCAATGCTAAGCAATATCCCACTAAATCAACTCATGACCTTATTAAAAGATGAAAATCATTGACCCATAAATCTGACCATAACATTACTGATGATAACTTATTTAAACTCTTTATCACTACTTTGACTCCCACTCTCTAAAATAAGGTTTGAACCTTTTCTCCCCAAACACTTAATGAAGCTCTTGATCAAGCTAAATGTCAAGACTTTCTTATGAATAAATTTAAAGCTAATCCTAAAATTATTAAAGGATATTTCCAAAAATCTAATTCTATCACTAGTAATACTCCACAAACCAAATTAGGAGTTACCAAAACTAATATTCCTTTACCTTATCATACACCTCTTTCATTTTAGTAAATGAAACAATTTTTACTACCCTCAAAACCTTTCATATATCTCAATGCTCCTCCTAAATGGTATGACCCCAATCTATTTTTTTGTTCCATGTCAACATTGGGTATTCTCATTAATCTTGTAGAGGGATCACTAAATTTTATATCTCCTATATGCTTGGTGATTCATTCAATAATGAAGCTATGATCAATCTTCATCATCAAGAATACACTGCTGCTTTTCAAAAATGTTAAGTTTCTAAAGCTTCTACCTCTAATAACCAAAAATATTCTTCAAATAATTAACCAAATACCAAGGATGTTTATTCCATTAACATTGATTATAACCAATATTTTAATAATTATCAATATTCGAATACTACTAAGGTCAATTACCATTGTAAATCGACTCACAAAGATCCCATTACAAAGCCTAGGAAGCCATCTTCAAAGGAACAAATTCTTAAAGATATTACCACTACTAATGTTTATTCAAAATATCAAGAAGAACCATCTCCTCTTTTTGATACTCTAACTAAAACTATTCCTCCAAAAACTAATTTACCTCTTAAACCTCATTGTTATTTCTTATAATTCTCATTGGAACTTTCTTGAAGAACTCAACTCTATGCCTTGTAAGATTCCACTTATGGATTTGGTTCATACTTCTCCCTATAATTATAAATTCATTATCCAACAACTCTAAGAAATTGATGATCCATCCTTATTATATAAAGAACCACCTTATATTGAATCTCAACCTACCAATGTAAATACCATTGAAGTTATGTGTCCTTCTTCCAAGCCCTCTATTAAATTCCTTGAAGAAGACATGATCAATGATGAAATTATATTTCATGTTGATGATCCTACTTTTCATCAAAGTAGCCATTAATATCACTCTTATTCAAAAAAAATTAGTTGATGAAGGTTTTGGTATTAATGTGACATCTTTATGGTTCATCCAAAAACTCATTTATAATAAGGATCATCTAAAGAAAACTCATCTTACTTGTTGTGGTTTTGATAAGCCTAATCAAAAGCCACTTGGTTACATTTGGCTTTCATTAACCATTAGAGCCAAGACTATTCAAACCAAACTTATGTTCCTTGACTTACCCCTATCTTACAACATACTCCTTGGTCATCCATGGACTCATCGAATGAGGGCCATTGCTTCTTCTGTAGACACCTAAAACTATCCATCAATAACCTCTAATGAAGCTTTTGACCAATTTCCACCAAACTACACAATTTGGCTAAAAAACACTAAAACACATTAAATGAGTTGAAATTGATATATTCAAGTGCTTATTTTGGCTAGGTTATCATTAAATATGGCAATGCAATTTATGGGCTAGCTAACTTTGATCAGATCATTTCAAGTCAAAATGCTAATTTTGCACTTGAGTGCTTTGGATTGCTCTTTCCTATCAAATATATTGTAGGAGACATGTACCTTTGTTATTTTTTTTGGAAACATCATAAATGGGAATATGGTTTTAAATCATTTGACATTGATTTCAAATTCTAATCCAGTCAAATTTTAGACCAATAATAAGGCATTTTGATCAATTTGAGTAATTTGTGTACAAAGTGCTTAATCATGCTTAAGAGATAATTAAACCAAATTAGAGTCTAATTAATAATTACATGTAAATTTGTTGAATAATTTTTTTTAGAAATGAATATTAATTTCAGCATCATTTAGCATGTTTTAGTGTTTTTAAGCCAAATTGTGCACTTTGGGGGAAATTGGTCAAAACCCTGGTTGGAGGTTATCGGTGGCCAATTTTAGGTTTCTACATCTTTTGGTAGCCAATGCATTAAATTATTACATAATTGAAAATGGTATAATAATTAATCCAATCCCAACCCATAGAGTATTAAACATCCTAATCCTAAATCACAATATTATATTCTTATCATTCCTAAGATCAATAGTACTCCTCCACCCAAGTTCATCAACATGAATCCTGATTTACAAGTTACTCTTGCAGATTCTAATAATGATGATCCCAATGATTTGTAACATAATTGTAATAATACCAAGATACCTACCTATATTTTTTAATGGCTTCCTTCTTCTCTATTGCCTAGGGATTGTATTATTCCTATTATTGATGAGATTACTAATTTTCCCCCTCCATGCAATGCTCAGGAGCCTTATTTACCTGAAGATGCCTTCACTTGCAATGATTTTGGAGTGTCCAAATTATTTCAAGATCCTTTCATCATTTCTCCTCATACATTTAATAATATTGGTATTTCACCATCTAAAACTCCCCCTGATTCTCAAGCATGTATAGTTTCTCTAACATATAATGATAACTATATAATGGCCCAAGATCAATCTAAAGACTTGGATGTCTAGCATTATTAGAAAACCTTAGCCCAAATTCATGACTTTAATCATGATGTTCATATCATTTATTTGGAGCATACCTTATATCCTGAGGGTCATGTGCCTCCTGCCAATTCTCCTCTTATTGATACTCTTTGGGTGGTAGAGCAAGTCAAACCTTTCAAACCTTCTTAAATTTATACATCTCCTTTACCACCTATTGATCTAATAATTATCTCTAATCCTTCTACCATCAATGAAGCCACTAACATACCAATCTCTTCTATTCCATCTACTCCTAAAATTACACTAGATGCCAAGGTAGCTAATGTTTGTCAGATACATTCTAAGTATGATCACCATGGCAATCAAATTCTAGATCTTGAAGTAAATATCAAGTATTATGGTCCTATTCCTATCTTTCCTAGTGATGAAACTATTCTTGAGTTAATTTATGCCTGATAACTTCAACTTCCTTGAAAGCATCATAAACTTGGAAATTTTAAGACTAAAACTCCTTGCTTCAACAACTTCATTGCTAGCTTTGATCCTAAAATAAATCCCATTTATGCCTTACCTAATGCACCATATGAATTTCATGATAGAAATGCCATGCTTATTAAATAAACCACTCACATCAAATATGGTACTCCATCTTGCCCTCAACTAATTGTTGTCTCTCATGAACTCTCACCTACCAAACATGATAATTTTAGCTTATTCTTTGACAAATATCATGAGGCTTTTGTTTGTTCCTATGAGGCCATGCCTAGTAATGACCCTAGCATTGTGGTGCATAACATTATTACTTATCCTGATTCCAAGACTATGTGTCAAAAATAAAGAAAAATTCCACCTAAAGTTTCTACTTTATGTCATAAGAAAATCCTCAAATTACTTGATGCTAAATTTATTAAACCAGTGGATTGTTATGAATGGGTTTTCAACATTGTTCATATTCAAAATAAGGTCACTATGGTCATTCGCATGTGTATTAATTTTTTTAATCTTAATCTTTCTTGTCCCAAAGATAACTTCCCTTTACCTTTAATATATGTCATTATTGATTCCATGGCTGGTTACAAAATGTTATCTCTTATGGATGATTTCTTAAGATACAATCATATTCATATCATTATTGAATACCAACATAAGACAACTTTCACCATAGAATGGGGCATTTATTGTTATGTCAAAATGACCTTTAGTATTAATAATGTAGGATCTACTTACCAACTAGAAATGACTCACATATTTTATTATCTCATCGTAAAATTGTTGAAACTTATGTGGATGATCTCATTGTTAAATCCAAAAATCATAAGAATCATCTTACAGCTCTTTTCATCATCTTTCATTGTCTTCTTAAATATAACGTTAGACTTAATCCTTACAAATGTGTCTTTGGAGTCACATTTGGAAAAAATTTAGGATTCTTAGTCTCTCTTCATGGCATCGATGTTGACCCTACCAAAATTAGTGTTGTCATCAACATGCTCATTCCTCATTTTATTCTTGACATTTGTACTTATTTAGGCAAACTCAAGGCAATTAGATGATCCATCTCTAAAATGGCATATCAAATTCACTCCATCAATTCACTTCTAAATAAAGGTACTACTTTATAATGGATTCAACCACCTACACTTCATCCTCCTTCCAATAATAAACCTTTGATTCTATAGACTTCTTCCACACCTCTTTTAGTTGGGGTAATTCTTTCCCAACAAGATGATATGGGAAGAGAGTATGTTATCTAATACATTATTCGAGTCCTCATTGATTATGAAACATGTTATACCAAAATTGAGCATGATTATTTTACCATTTATTTCACAACTGAAAAGCTTTGCCAATATATGCTTTACCAAACTAATTATTTAATTGTTCATTTCAACCCCCTTCATCATTTCTTCTCCAAATCATTTCTTCTTGGAGATGTAATTGATAAATAGATGGTCCTCCTTATATAATTTTATCTCCACATCATCACTCATAAAGTTATCAAAGGGCAAGTCATAGCTGATCAATTGGTCACAACTCCTATACCACCTACTTCTTTTCTTCAAGATGATCTTCCAGATGATAATATCCTTTACATCAAAGGTCTTAATCAAGATATTTCTCTCAAATATTATTTTCATAGCTTTACCACTAATCAAAGGTCTTAATCGAGATATTTCTCTCAAATATTATTTTCATAGCTTTACCACTGATCTTGAAGCCAATAATCTTGATGAAAACATTACTCCCTCTAATACTACTAAAACAAAAGTAGTTATTGAGGAACTTCCCAAAATCAATGTCAACTTGCATGAGGATGCTTAAACCCTTCACTTTGATGGTGCTAAATGCCTTTAAGGAGCTAGGGTAGGTTACATTCTCACAAGTCCTCTCAGCAAGATCATTCATTTAACATTCTAATTCACCTTTAATGTCACCAATAATATGGTCAAATATGAAGTTCTCATTTTAGGCATGTGAGTTTCTCTTGATTTAGACATTTAATACCTTCATGATTTAGTCAATTCTTAGCTTATTTGCCACCAAGTTAGTCATGATTATCAATGTAAAAGTGATAACCTCATCACATATCATCAAATTTTAACCACTCTTGCTAAGGATTTCATCTCTTTCACTATTGAGCCTATTCTGAGAGATCAAAATTCCATTGAAGATTCTCTTGCCTCTTTAGTATATCTCTTTCATCCACACCAAGTCCTTTCCAATACTAATTTTATTATTAAAATAAGAAAATATCTATCTTTTACTCAACCATCAGATTGTTTATCTATCATATCAAGGTTGTTACCATTCGACAAAGCCTGTAGTACCAAGACATCATTCAATTCTTGGAAAATCAAACTCATCCTCCTAATTTAGATTCTCGTGAAAAGACACATATTCATAAATAAGCTTTCAATTATGTATTTCAACACATCCTTTATTATCATAATATTGAAATTACCTTATTCCATTATGTTATGCAAGATGAGGTTCCTTCTCTTCTTGAATAAGCACATGGGGGAATTTATGGTGGCCACTGTAGTGAACATGTTATAGCCCACAAATGCCTACATATGGGTTAATTTTGGCCTACTCTTGAAAAGGATGTGATTGAATATGCTAAAAGGTGTAATAATTTTCAAATTCATGATGATCTAATCTATTCACTTCCAGTTGAACTTCAAACTATCAAATTTCCTTAACCATTTTCCACCTAGAGATTCAATCCCATTGGCAAACTACCTCACTCTCAAGATGGGCATGTCTTTATCATCACCACTACAAAATATTTTATCAAGTGGGTAGAATCCATCCCCATTTTGAATGTCACTAGTCCTACCATTTCCAAATTTATTCTTAATCAAATCATTTTCTACTTTGGTGCTCCCCATACCATCATTTTAGACAATGGTGATAATTTTAAAAACAAACATGTTAAACAACTTTGTAATAAACTTAAGATCAATCATAAATTTTCCATGCCTTATCATCCATAATTAAATGGACAAGTTGAGGCTACTAATAAAATTATTAAAAAAATCATCCAAATTATAATTCATGAAACCCACATGGATTGGCATCTTCATCTCTACCCTATACTTTGGGCCTATCAGACTAGCATATGTACTGCCACTGGGGTAATGCCATTTTTGCTAGTCTATGGTTCTGAGTCAATTATTATTTTATAATTTGAGCTTCCCTCTCTTTTTATATCTATTCATGGTACATTCCTTATGAATAATTACATGAATCTTGTCTTCATTCCCTTAATATACTTTATGAATGTCATCTTTCTACCTTACAAAATAATCATCAATACAAGGCTCACATTGTTAGACAACATAACAAACATGTTAAAGTCTACATATTTAATGTTGGTGATCTTGTCCTTAAAAATATAAAACACCCCTATAAAGAAGGTAAATACACCCAAAAATGGTGGGGGCCATATTTAGTCAAATATATTCTTGTTCCAAACACCTACCATCTTCAAACCAGTGAAGACCATGTTTTCAAAGAGCCCACCAATGCAAAATTTCTCAAAAAGTACTTTGCCTAAAATTTCCTTCTTTCCATGCTATATTATATTAAATTTTTTTTAGGTTACTTACATGGGTCTTTCCCTTTGCATCAAGTCCCTTCCTTTCACAAACCTTTAGTCCTCCTATTTGGTCTTTTGGTTTCTTGATGTACCATAGTCTTCTTTATCTTCTTGTATTTTCTTTTTTTTACACCCCTTGGATTTGTATTTTGTGATTTTATTTGTAATACCATGGATAGTACCTATCACTCCTCACAAAATTCCCATCTTTTACTTATTTTTCTCCCTTATGATTTTTTGATTTCTTTTTTGCACCCCTTGGGTTTTTATTTTATGATTTGCTTTGTAAGACCATGGATAGGACCCAACACTCCTCATAAAATTTCCATATTTTTGCTTACCTCACTTTATCTTTCACTTTATTTTTGACACCCCTTGGTTTTCTCTTTTATGAAGTTGAAGTGTAAGACCATGGATAGGACCTGGCCCTCCCCATAAAATTACCATCTTTTTCTTTTTACATCCTTTTTCTCAAAATTTAGCTTTTTCTTATTTTGATAGTTGGAATTTGTGAAAAAAATCTATGTTAGCATGTTTTCCTCCATTTCCCTCATTCTTATGATAAATAATCACACTTTACTATCATTATATTTCTTTTTTCCCTTTGTCACATTTTTTGAAATTTGAAGTAATTCAAATTGTTCTATGTGTTACTCCTCTTGATTTCCCCTTCCTTTCACTCCACATTGGATAAAATAAGGTTGAAGTAAATATATAACTATTATTTCACCTATATTTATGAGACTCTTAGACCCATGCTCTTCAAAAAAAATTATCTTAGTAACCTTGTCCCAAGTATTCAAATGAAAGTCATCTTTAGTACCCATGTTTGATTTTTCAAATCTGTATGGAAGAAGAATAGAAAAATCCATAAATAAAGTTAAATGCCAAATCATTTGAAACAAAATGAAATTATATCTAAAAAGAAACATACAAATATAAAAAGTCAACATCACACCAAAACACATGATTACAAGCACATCTCCTATCTCTAATTGAATCTCAAACTCCACAAGTGGCCTCACATATAACCAAGGCCCTTTAGGGGGTTTGATAGGCAATTAGATTGGAATAGATGAATTCAACAAACTCTATAGTGCTACCTACTTTCTCACACAAGTACCTAATCTTCATAGTATATTGATGGTTCTATAAGGGGTCCTAAGGAATGGGGAATACCTTGTGGGAAGGTAGGTCTATTTTAATTTTCATGCATATATCTTTCATGGGATGATATATATACTTCATTTATTGACTTAATACTTATGTGTCTAAGATAATTTCTTTATAGTCTTTAAGGTTTCAATTCCTCTTATTTTGACAAACCTAATTTGATTGTCTTGACTTCAATAAAGAGTTCCTCTACCTTGGTTTTTACTTCATTCTCCCCTCCACCCATTTTATTTCCCCCCTTGATATACAAATTTTGACTCCAAATCTATTTTTCCTTTTTGTTAATTAATTATTCTTCATCTCTTAAAAACATTTTATCACTACTTTGTTTTAGTTTTATCTATCCTTAGAGCCAAACAACATGTTTGAGAAATTATGGATTACTTCTTTCTTTTTCACCATGATTTTACATTTCTAGACTTGTCTTACTTTCCTTTTACCATTTATCATTTATTTTACATTCATGTTGTTATGGATGCATGATTTCATACCCTTTTTCAATTATTGAGTGAGGTTGGCTTGTTACTTCTCACTCATCAATGTTGTTTTCCCTTTTATGCTTCCTTTTTCCATTATTGAGTTATATAAGGATTATTACTGCTCACTCATCAATGTTATTCTACCATTTTGTTTATTATTTTACCATTGATGTTTAATTACCATAATTTTTGACATGTATCCTTGATTTGAATTGGTGAGTTTATCTTTTTTACTTAAGGATAGCTTATTTGAGTTTTTCAATCTTTAGTAGCCTTGGATTTTTAGTTACCCAATTTACTCTCAGTTTTGACTTGGTCATTTAGTCTAACATAAAACTTGTCACCTCAGATTTCCAAATTTCCCAATTATGTCCCATCCTCATAGCACCAACTATCTTGGTTGTTCTTGCATTTATTTGTTTTTTATATTTAGTTTTGTATTCTTGGTTTTGTTGAAAGTAGTCTTTGTGCCCTACACAATCAAAACTAATAATATAGTAGACAACCATTTAATGATAAAGGTAAGTCAAGTATGCATTGAATTTAATTTTTAGTTATTTGCTTTTTAGTCATTTATTTTTAGTTATTTTTGCTTTAAAATACTGTAATTTTTTTTAGCATCAGCATTATGTGTTACTATGTTCTTTCTCAAATCACCATCCTCTATTCCACCTTAGTGACACATGATGAGATTAGAGTGGGGAATATATATACACATAATATTTTCAAACTTTTACCAAATATTGATGTTTTATATATTGAAATAGCCCATCAAGACTCAATATCTTTGGGTGCATACCTTAAGGGGTACACCAAGAAAGGGGTGAACAAACCTTTAGTGTTTTGTAGGATTTTTGTCCATTATTTACACATTATTACCAATCTAAATAGCTCTTAAAACCATTACCTAAGCTATTAATCCTCCCTTGAACACTCCTCTAGCCTTTTCCCCTTTTCATCACCCTAATCCCCTTTCACCAGTTGACTGTACTAGGTCAGTTGGGTCAATCCTATATAGTTTTAAACCTCTAATTATTGTACAAGGTTAAATGGGTTGACCATGTACTATTTTTGGATATTTTTACTTAATATTTTTTTATCCCTTCAATTGACGTAAGTCATAACCTAGTGAATTATCTCTTAAAAACATATAGGGTCGACTGGGTTGACCCCATACAACTGACATATTTAGAAATATTTAGGGTGAGATCCACATATAAATATAAGATCATTTCATCATTATTTCAATATGCTATAAATATTTATTAGTCATTCATGCTTCTTTATAATCTATTCTTCCACCATTTTACTTAAGGAGTCTTAGCTTAGGGTTTCTACTTGGAAAATCTAGTCTTGTGGATAAGTCTTGGATAATTTTTCCGTTATTAGTTATCTTTAAAAACCATAAAAAACTCTTTCAAATCCCCTTTTTCCAAGGGAGAGATTGAGTCTCAATGAGTTCACATTTAGGTAAGTATATTCTAACTATGTTCTCCTTTCTTTAGTAGATATAAGTAGCATAAGTATTGGATCAAATAATATTACTCTTCATATTCCATATATTAAGGTCTTACTCATAATTAGCTTAATTGAGATTCTCTTATACATGTTTTAATTTCTTTACTAAACCCCCATGTTGTACCACAAGCTTTGGTGTGCACTAGATTAGATTTACTTTCTTGTTTATTAAATATAGAGTGAACATTAAACCTTGGACTCTTTTAGGGTCATTTTGTGATTGTGTTAGATTTTAGAATTTGGAACCCTTCCTAGCATGGTTTATTGTGAAAAGTGATCCCCTAATCAAGTTTAGAATATCCCCATATTGGTCATGCTCCTACTTAACAATTGTATTCCCAATCATAAGTGTAGGTATGATCTATCTTATTTTAGCCAAGATGGATTTATAAACATGACACATTTCTAATTGCATACACATAGTATCTACAGAGTCTCTAATTATTTTATCATTATCACATCCAAAAACTATGTCATCAATATATACAACAACTATCAATTGATAATTTCCTTTTATCTTAATGTAAAAATTACTATCATCTACCCCCCTTTTAAAACATTTACTCAAAAGATACTTATCTAGTCTGTCATACCAAGCTCTCAGATCTTGTTTAATACTATATAGAGCCTTCTTCAATTTACACACAAAATCTTGATTATTTGACATGAAGTATCCTTCAGGTAACTCAATATAGACTTCTTCTAAGTTGCCATTCAAAAATCTAGATTTCACATCCATTTGATATACCTTAAAACTTTTGAAACATGCATATGCCAAAAAGAGTTTACTTCCTTCCATTCTTACCACAGGAGTAAACATCTCATCAAAATATATTCCTTCAACCTGAGCATATCCTTTACACACCAATCCAGTCTTATTCCTTGTGACTTCTCCTTTCTCATTCATCTTTTTTTTTTAAAACCCATTTGGTACCTATCACATTTGTATCTTTTGGCCTAAGAACTAAGTCTTATGTTTCATTCTTTTCTATTTGATCAATTTATTCATCCATTGCATCATTCCAACTTTCATCTTTGCTATCTTTCATAAATGTTTTAGGTTTAATCATGGATAACAGAGTTGAGTCTTGTTGATTTTGATTTATCAACATTCTTCTTCTAGTCTACAACCTTGCATTAACATTTCCAATAAATTGAGAGATTAGATGATCTTTCAAAATTATTTTAGATGGATCTCTAGAGTCTTGCCTTTCTTCGTCCTCTTCATCTTCATCATTTATTTGAATAGATAGTTCATCATTATTTTTAATAGAATTATAAATTAAATCATTTACCTAAAATTTTGGATTTTTGACTCTACTTGTCTCATCTATTCTTACATTTAAACTTATAAAAAAAAATTAAGTCTCTTGTTGAAGCACCTATGGGTAGTATTGATAGAATAATAACCTAAAAATATGCCCTCATCAAATCTTGAATCAAATTTTCTAAGATTCTCTTTATCTCTTTTGATGAAGCACCTGCTTCCAAACACTCCAAAATTTTTGACATTAGCCTCTCTATTCTTCCATAACTCATAAAGATTCATATTACAATTTACTCTAATTTGACACCTATTTAGGATGTAAATTAAAGTGTTGGTTGCCTCTTCCCAATAGCTATTTGATAATTTTGCATTTTGAATCATGGTTCTACTCATCTCAAAAATAGTCCTATTATTATTTTCAACCACATCATTATATTATGGTGTTCTAGTAGTATAATATTGTCTTCTTATCCCATGTTCTTCACAAAAATCATAGAACTTGTGAGACCAAAACTCATCACCTATATCTGAACTCACATGCTTGATCTTTGAATATTTATCATTTTCCTCAAGATATTTAAATACCAAAAAAATTGTAAAAGCTTCCAATTTTTCTTTAATAAAAAATATAAAAATCATCTTAGTAAAATCATCAATCATAAGAATGAAGTAGTTATTACCTTGAATACTTTGAGTTCTCAAAAGTCCACATAGATCAGTGTGGATCAACTCCAATGGCTCTATAGTGGATAATTCCTTGGTTTTGTATCTCCTCTTGGCTTTCTTCCCATGAAGACATGCCTTTCAAAGAGAATGGGGAATCTTATAAATCTTAGGTGTATGTCTTATCAACCCCTTTAAACTAATTTTTACCATATTATCAAAAAAATTATGTCTAAGCCTCCTATGCCAAAGCCAACTTTTTTCCAATTGACTCATGAAGGACTCTTCCTTCTTGGATTCATGGTATACATACATGTTGTTATCTATTTTATGAAAATTTTCAATTAATCTACCATATTATTTCTTTCTTATTTCACGTCATCATGAAAAGTTAAAACATTTTATTTCTTAAACATTTGGCTCACACTTAAAATATTATGTTTTAAACCTTTTACATATAAGACATTCTCGGTCCTAGTATGACCATTATCCAAACTCACAGTACCTTTGTCGACTATGTTAATAGATTTGTTGTCACCAAAAATAACTACACTTGGTTTGGTTTTTTTAAGAGAGATAAACTTGCTCTTGTCTCATATCATATGATTTGAGCATCCACTATCTATGAACCATTTTTTGTTCTCATCTTCTTGAGTATGCAAGGTTGATTGAACAAATAATGACTCTTACTTTGGTTATCTACTTGTATTTTTATTATTTTCTTCTTTAGACTATCTCCTTGAACCATTTTATAGTGTCAATGACTTATATATCCTTTTTTCAAAATGCTCTTTTGCAATTTTTAGCTATATGACCTTATTGGTTACAATTGTATCATATGAGATCCTTTTTATCTCTGATGAGAGAGCATGGTCTCTAAATTTATGGCTAAGATGATTACAGGAGAATCAATACCCATTTAAGACATTATTCATATTTGACCTTTTTAATTGATCATTGTTTATCCATGAATTTTCATTCTTGATCATTTTGGTGGAGATGAAATCACTTTTATCCTTGGATAAGAGTACATTTGAGTAAGTCATGACTTTAATTTATAATTATTCCAATCTTTGATTAAGATATTTATTCATAATGACCTAAAAATTCTCGATTGTTGCCTCTAGATTTTGCACTTGTGTCTTCACACCATTAACTTTTGATAAAGCACATACTAGATTGTCTTAAATACAAGCCATAACCTCTTTTTCAACCATTGCACCTTTGATCACCTTCAAGAGGTTAAACTTTACATAAAAGACCTACTCTAATACCAATTATTAGAGGTATAATCATTAAAAGGGGGAGGGGTGAATTAGTGAGCCTAGAAAATCCAACTTCAATTTCAATCCTTTCAAGTTCTTAATCAATTACCATAAGTATTCATGAAGCATACACATCATTCATAGCAACGAGAAAGAGATATAATGCAAGATCAATCACATAACACATGACATATGTGGGGAACCCTCTTGGGGGAGAAAAACCACTAGAACCTATAATTAGACTACTATATTATAATAACAAGAACCAATTTAGACCAGCTAAAACTAATCAAGAAACTACCATCCCTTATTTAGTGAAACTATAATCCCACAAGGTACTACTACACCTATTTAGTTAACCAACCATAACAACTAGAATTTTAACAAGTTTCACCTTAAAAGGAAAAAATAACCCCCTTAAGTCTTGATTTTACACAAAAATACCTATGAACACATCCACCTTTGAACTGTTGTCTTCAACACCTAATGATGGACCTTTATTATCACTCTTAACCTTCACTCACACTCAATCTGTAAGAGCACTAACTTGTCAATAGAATTATGACCTAAAAGGCATACAAAAAGTCCTAAATATATTATAATATTCAAATAATCCACTAATAACCCACCCTTTCCTTTTATTCACAACACTATGCTCTCAAATGCACATTCCACACATAAGTCTCTCATAAGTCTAGAAACTAACACATTTGGTTTGACTATTTATAGAACATTCATGATCATCAAGTCCACAAACTTTTATTTTTAGTCATAACACATTAATTAACCATTAAGTAATATAACATGGGAATAAATATTTCAATACATTCTTTATATGGCATCCATCACATCTAAGGGTCACCCTTAAGCAGCTACACCTTTCAATTAGGCCCTCGTAGCTCTTATAAGTCTCATAGAGACATATTCACCCATTTAGCACTTCATCAAACAAAAAAAGAACAAAATATCACTTATGAAATAATTAAACCATTACATATGATGTATATATCCCCCTTAATTTCCAAAAACCAACATAGTACCCTTCTACTTAAGCATAATTTGCTCAAACAACATTGTGTGCACATAGCCATCATGAAGGAATACACAGACAACTTTTTAAAAAAAATTAATACTTTAAATGATTGGTAAAACCTTAAAAATTCACATATATGGTCCTCATGGAGTCTACACCACTCCATAAGATCAAATTCATCAAGATATATTGAAATAATATTGAAACTAGCTCTAGCAATCCTCTCGGGTTACTTGTAAAATACACACAAATACATAGTCAACTTTGAACCTTCATAATTATGACTATATACACTTATATATCCTAAAATTTATATTTATATATGAAAATTTTAGTCTTATACAATTTTTATTTTTATACTATGAGCAAATTCTACTTGTATCAAAAGATATGGCCAAAATATAAATCACTAGTTTTTCCTTTGTTAAATTCAAATATTCAAATGCAAACGATCATAATTAAACCTAGAACACCATGCTCGAATATTCTATCCTTGAAGCTCAAATTAAAAATTCACCATTTATCTTAATTTAAGGAACTGAACCTTTAACTTTCAATGCTCATTGTTATATCTTCATCTTGACTTTTTAACTTAATGCACTCTATCAATCTCATGTACGTAGCTCAGTCTTTATCTCTGCTTGACGTTAAACATCGAATAATATCCTCATATCACTACTCCTAGACATCTTATAATGAAAATGATCCATTTATATTTTTATAATTAACTTTATCTTTACTCATTTTAAGCATCAAACACTTTGACCCATTTGACTTACTACACACTGTAGATCTAGATCTATATGATCACCCACTCACTGTTGATCCTTGGAAGAAGCTTGATCTTTATATTTTCTTAAAATTAAACATTGAAAACTTGGAACCATATTTATTTTTCATAAAATCTTTAATTAATTCACTCCATTTATGTTTCTTCAACTTTAACTTGTGTAAAAATGACTAAGTTTGGGAATTATTATAATCTACCTAGAAGGCCAACTTTGCACAGTCATATATTTTACCTCGCTCACTTGCATGTTATCAAATTTGGACCATATGATCTCCTCACATATGAGAATAAAATCATGTTTCAAAATTATCCTAAATTTTTTTCATGTGTGATATATAATTCCATTAATTTGATCACTCAATTTTTTCTACCACAGAGTTAACAATGTCTAAAATTATCTGGAAGGCCAACTTTACATAAGCATATCTTTTGACATGCTTTGGTGCATGATCTAAAAATTAGTGTAAATAAAATAAGAAAAAAACTTAACAAATACATATGATAAACTTATCTTTAAAAAACCACATGTGATATATATTCCATCACTAAATTACTTACTTGACTCTTTCTTGTTTCATGCAAATTTGGCTAAGTATAGGAAAACATTGTCAAACTACTTGGGATCCCAACTTTGCACTTGCATATATTTTGATTCACTTCAGTGCATGATATTAAACTTAGCATAAATAAACTAGGTATTAATTTTATCACAACCATATAAACAACTCCTTTGACTCATCCACACATTGAAATGGTGATGTCATCAAACTATCTACTTAGATTTTGTACCACTAGACCCAAAATGTCTAGATGACAACAATGATCAACTATATGAAATCCACACCTGTGCACAAGCACTCAAATCTTATTAAAGATATTAGGGACCTTTTTCACATTCTCAATACTTTATAATCATCCTTGAACATCTCTAACCATGACAAAACTAAATATCAACCAAGCCTCCTTCAAGCATACTAGGACAAGCACATTGCACACTTTGTCATTATCACTTAGGCTATTAAGGCACTTCATCCACTCACCAAGACACCTCCATGACATTATCATGACATAATTAACAAATCTCCAACATAAATTATAAGTATCCATATAAGATTACAACTGCTACATCTATTTGTATCTAACCACCAAATCTTTACATGTAATATATCCATATCTTCTGACTCTAGAGTTAAATATTGTAACTTCCATAAATAGAAGGCTATATAGAATTAGGAGTCTATATATAGACATGTATAAAAATATATAATATCAAAAGGAGTCTTATATCATCATAGAATAGGTGGAAAAGATTCTTGAATGATTTAGAACATGTTGTGGCCAAATCTAAAGCAAACTATGAGAATTCAAATCACAACTATCATATTACATAGCCAACTACTGTAATCCATAGCTGACTAAAAAAATCCATAGATAACTATTGTAATCCATAGCTAACTAACAAAAAAATTAGTTATGCTTTAAATGATCAATTCTTGGTGATGACACATCCTTATCTTTATGAGATCTTATAAAAACTCTTATTTAGACATTATCATACCTATACATATCAAAATAGGAATACTAAACATGCATATGGTTATAACATCATGCAAAGAATGCTAACTTAGACTCACATGAGCTTATAGAGATAAAAGCATCCATTTTATACCTTAGGCTAGTTATAAATCCTAATACTACATGAAATATTAAATTCAAATGGCATGTTTAAGGTTATAAAGGATGATATATTATGGCAATAATAATTCATAATGTGGACCCATCAGTACTGACAAAATTGCAGGTTCAACCTCTTAATTTCAAAAAATGACAATCTTTTAGCATTTTTGGACACTTATATAGTCTTGAAGGATTAGTTGTTAATTGGAAATGGTTTTAGAGTGTATATTGGACACCATCATGTAATTTTTAAGATTTGGACCAAATTTTAGGTCAAACTAACACTTCAAACTACTTTTCTTCTCCATCATTACCTTCATAAGTTCAAGAAGGCAAATTTGAATTTAATGTTATAGCTAGGAGAGAGAGTTAGGAGATAAAATTTTAGACATTGGTAGGTGTCATAATGATATTAAAATTAGTGTAATTGGTTTTCATAATGGTGTCCTAATATTTATGAAAAACTTCTAAGAGTGATAGCAGGTCATTATGGCTTATGCATCTAAGAGGGGTTTATTCTTGCACCTATTTCTCTAAATCGAAAATCAATGGAGAAGAATGATTTTAGAGTGGTTTATATAGGTCTTAGATCTCATTTTCATGGTTCTTTGATCAATTTAATAATTTCCATGAAGTACTTTCACTTGAGGTAAGGTCTTGGTATACAAGCTATTTTAGACAATACCACTGCAAGTTCTTATTTCCTCTTCATGGTGACCATTATGAAAGGTATATAATTCTTCATTGTTCATGGGATACTCACTAGTTTCATGATGTTCATGTTCTAATTGTATAAAATGTGTTTCTTGTTCATGTATTCAAGTATTTGCTCTTTTGAAGACATTGCCAATGTTTGAATAAGTATATTGGAGTTCGATTGTTAATTTTGGATCAAGAAGAAGTGGAATATCATGGTTTGAAGTATTGATATCATATTGCATTATTTAATCATGATAAAAGTTTAGGAATAAATCCAAACACACAATTTCAATCAGAGGTCATAGTTATCTCTACAAGATGTAGTGGTATGGGCTACAAAGTGCATAAAAGATGCTCATTTATATGATGGAGGCTTAATACATATCCTCATTTTCTCATATAGCCTTAACCACCTCACTAACCTCTTCAAAATTGCTCAAACTACCTAAATTTCTCCATATAGTCATGTAGACCCTATTTCACAAGTCTAATAAGCACCTATAAGTCTATATAAACCTATAAGGTAATTGAAGATGGATATATCTTGTCATGAGCTTCTCTAAGCCATTAAAATAATGATGACATTTTTTAAGGTTTTGATAATTTGAAGATGTTAAACAATTTAAGAGATGTCTTAGTGTAGCCCTAAATAGTTCATAGTGACCTACAGGCCCTAGGCCTCTAGGTCCTCATTTAGACCAATATCAACATTTAATCTACACACAAATAAAATTGAGCATGAAGTCTCAACTCCTATGTAGATCAGATGGTGTTACAAACCCTCAAAGAACAATTAAGCCACTCTTAAGTCAGACATAGTATTGGGACTAAGTAGATAGTCAAAATCCCACCTATAGCACATTGTATGGAGGATAAAAGGACAACTAAAATAAATAAATATAACATAGGTGTGTGAGAGAGGTATTTAACCTAAATATAACTTTAGATAAGCTCATGGATTTTCAAAAGGGTTAATAAGGTGATAAAGGTGATAAGGTCCTAAAATTTAACATATACAAATCCTCTAAGACACCTATAGGTGGATTAGAATGTTAGTTTCATTATCAAAGCATTGAAATAGGATCTAAACCCAATTTAATCTTCAACCAATCTCAAAGTCCATTGGATAAGTGGATGTGAATGGTGAAGTCTGAAATACAAATTAGTGATGACAAGTCTAGGTTATAAACATAAAATTACAGTCATAATACCCTGATGTGCTTCCTACAGACCTATTTGAGGTTTATTTCATGTATAATATATGAACTCAAGGAATAATAGAGGTGATTTAACAGATATTTAAACCTAATATGAAACTAAAAACTAGTTAAGAGCATTGGGAATATTATTAATTTGATGGTGAGTTTTTAACCACATGAACATAGTTAATGACCCTAAGGAAGAATCCTACAGGCCATTTCAGTTGTAGATTGATTATATATTTTAATGAAAATAAATTTTTTAGGATATGATGAAACTAAAATTGTAAACTTCAACTATGTTCAAAAGTATTTGAAGGCTAATGATGAAATGGTTAAGGTCTCAAATCCAACACACACAATCCCTAACACCTAAATCAAACCTTAAGCTATAAGTAGAGATCAAAGATAATGGGGAAACTAAGGTATATATCTCATTTAGAATATAATGTCATATAATTAATGTTGAGACCAAAAAAATATCATGAACCAAAATCCTGTGAGGGCTAGCAAGAGCAAGGTAGGTCTTAAACCCCAAATAACCTTATTAGAGAACTAGTTGCATATAGAGGTGTAATGGGAAATTACAAAGCATTTGAAATCATTGAGAGGATTTTTTTAGAGTTTTATTATCCTCTCATAATATTTTTTAAGAGTTTAAAGACCCAAAACTCAAATTAGAGCTCTCTCTAAGCCCAAGAAAGCTAGGCAATCCATTCAAAGTGCAACTTCAGATGTTCATACCATTGTCCATACTTTGAATGGGATTTTGATACTTTTGGAGTATTTTAATGGGTATATAAAGATTTTTTTCCAAGTTTAATGAGATAATTTAATGATATATTCTTTATTAACAATCGTTAAGATTTCAAATAGGTCTAAAACCTTGCTTAAACCTTGATAGTGAATAATCATGGGAAAAAGAGTTCAAAAGCACATCTAATGACATAGTTTGATCTTGAAAAATCTTGTATGTTGTTTATAACTTTAAGTATGTTTTTTAAATGTACTTAACCTATATTTAATACTATATATACTACCCAAAATACCCTATTTTTACATGTTTTTTATGTTTTTCAAGTGTTCTAAGAAGGGGAAAACTACCAAATCATGGTATGAGTTCATTTGGTACTTTTAATATATTTTTAAATTATAAAAAAATTCATATGATATTATATATATGATCAAACTAGGCCCATTTTTCAAGGTAGTCTCAAATAGGGTCAAAATGAGACTAGGTGGTAAGGCCATTTCTTAGTTTCCATACCTCCATAGGGTCTCAAGACCCTAAAATTGACATGAATGTGGGTGATGTCCTATATAAATTTAATCTCACACTCTTTATTTATTTCACATGTTTGGCATAATTATAGATCAAGAAAATAGGGTCCAAAAAAAGGAGGCCTAATTGAGGCCTAATTCAAGAGAGAGAAAGGCAGAAAAAATGGGTTTCCACTCAGATATTAAAGATGAAATTTGACATGAAAATATAAGGCCATATAGGTTCCTATAATATTCCTTTATTTTTAAATATCATTTATAAAAATCCCACATAAGAAGATTTATAAAAAAAGCACTACAAAAAAACTAGACCTAGTGAAGGCTTAATGAGAAAAATAATTTTTTGGGAGTTGGTCTAAGAACCAAAATGGTTTATTTCAAACCTGATAACATATTTTAAGACAATTAATCTATTTTTATGATCTAAATAATATGAACTTGAGTTTTAGGCCACTTGGATGAAACTAGGTGTGGGAAATGGAGAGTTATAAGACACCTATACATCTAACTAATGGAATGGGAGGTCAAAGGAGTTTCCTAAGGTATGTCAAATTTTCAATGAGTTTTTTCAAATTATTTTAATGTGAATTCATGGTTTTAATGTCCATTTGTCACAACTTTCATGCAAAGAAGGGCATTTTCTAAGGAGCTATTCAAGGTCTCAAGCCTATTTTTTACTCTTATGCCACTTAGAAGTTTGGAGCTACTTCAAGAGTGATAAATGTGGACTTGGAGTTATATTAAATTGTCTCATAACTCATTTTATTATTTTAACTCTCATTAACACTTGTCACTCAACTTATACCATACCTCTCTCTTCTATCTCATATTCTCTATATATTGAGCCACTTTTGGCTAAGTTGGGATCATCCACCTGGGTATGGCAAAGCCATACCCATCTATTATACATTTGATCAATAAAAAAAATTATTTTTTACCTCATTATATGACTACATATAGTGATAAATATCTAAATGGTTGATCTTATCAAATGTAGATGTGTGTCACCTTATTTTTGTCATATTTATCTTACCTCATGTGGTTGTTTCTCTATTACAGGTTATAGTTGGTGTCATCAGGGGTATATTGTGGATTTTTAATTATAATTAATATTCCCTCTTAGCTTTACAATTCCTTATCCTTATACAAAACATTGATGCAATAGGTATAGTCTAGGATATGTATATGTTCAGGTTATCCTATAGATCTTAGTGCACTTTGTAATGTATGGTAGTGGTCAAAAAAGTTTGGTACATCACCATTGTATTTAGTTTTATTTTAGTTTTTTCTCCCCCTTTTTAAAATAAAGTAAGTAGTGAAAGTGAGCCTAAGTAATTAATCAAAGGGATCTATCCCTTTCACCTAGAGGTTTACCCCTATTATAGACAACCCATAGGTCTAGGGGTAATCCCATACTTCACCAAAATTGGAGAGGTCTTAACAACCTTCTTCTAGAGTGAAAAATTTGGTGATAATAGTTTTGTCACACACAATGGGATTAAGGTCCAAAAGAGTGGAATAAATTTTTGGTGTGTTCTTCTACCTATTTGATTTTGGAAGCATTCAACAAACACCAATGGTGACTCCAAATTCAATCAATTGGTTATAAGTATCCCAAGTATTTATTGTGAAATAATTTGATGATATCTTGTGTTTTATTTGACTCATGAAATTGGGATGGTTGGGTATGAAGATAAATTTTACTATGTACCTCCTTATCATCCTTGTCATGATTCACACCAGCCATATAACCTTCTTTATCAACCTAGTTATGACCCCAACTATGTGTTTCAATATCCTTATCAAGATTGTTACCCTCCTTATGAGTTATATCAGTCCTATGGTCAACCTATTTTTCCTATGCATGGCCATGATGTTGTATATGAGCAACCTTATCAAGCTCAAGATGTTTTTAATTGTCCCTCAAACCAATCCATTTCAATTTTGAAGCAAACTCTCTCAGGCTATGAGAAATACATGTTAAACCTTCATACTCAAAAATAACATGGTCAAGATATTCTTAGCCATCTCATTCATGACAATAAAGACTCATTGTAGATATTTAAAGAAGAATGAACACCTATTGAGAGATCAAATTGGCAAAGAATCTCAAGTAAAATGTTAGATGTAATTGGTCTCATTCAAAGCATAGAAGATATCTTGAAATTTCATGAAAGACAACAATTCCAATTCCATCAGCCTTATGTGTCTTTTTACACTCCATATTAGCTCTCATATATGCCACCCATTCTTCCAAAAGCAACACTTCCAAGTGAATCTCCAAGTATTCCTCAAACCTTCCCTTCTAAGAATTTGGTACAAGAGAGTATTCAAAAATAAAATGACATTTTTGTAGAATAAGATATTGATTCAAGCCAAAATCCCACTCCTCTTCCTCAAGGAAATCCCAAGGAGTCTTCCAAAATTCCAAGTTGGAATAAAGTAGTAAAGTCTTGGAGTGGGAAAGGTGAAGTAAGTATAGATTGTGGAGTTGAAGGGAAAGATAAATATGAACCTATGCAAGTCTTTCCCACCCATCCACAAGAGATATCTTGTACTCTATATCAACCTTCTTATGATATTTATCCTCATGGAACCACTAATCACCTTCAATAAAATCTATTTCAAGAGGATATAGATATTAAATTCAAAGACTTGGAGTTGAAGATAAAAAGACTTAAAGAGAGCCAAGATAAAGAGATGGAAGACAAAGAAAACTTTGTGCCTAATCAATCCCCATTGCCCTCTGCCCAAGAACCTATAGCTTGTCCATTTTGGAGGTCTATCTAAGAGTGTATTCAAAACAAGAATGAGATTATAATTAGGGTGGAAGATCAACTTATAATTGTTGAAGAGCATCAATAAGGCTATCATGAAAATTAATTTCTTATTGAATAATATTTCCCTCCTATTGCTCAATTTAACTTTCTATCTCTCCAAGATTTCTTCCAAAAACCCTCCACTCCAATTCCCATTCATGAGACATCCACCACACCTCATACTTCCCTTCTAACTCATGAACTTGAAAATTACCCTCCCACTATCTCCCTTAATGAGGAAGAACTTATCCTATGGGAATCAAGTGAATAATATCAACTTGTAGTTGTTAGCTAGATTCAAAAGGGCCATGAGGAAGATGATTCAAGTGAGGATGAGGAATAAATCTCCATTGGTACTCCTCTTGTAGAGGAAAATCATAAATTAGTCTTTTGGAGTGACCATGAAGAGTTTTAAGGAGTGGAGAAAATTTAATAGGTTACTTTTGTTGTTATCTTTAAAATTATTGTTAAGAAGATGATAAAGACTTGTTTGAAATCCTAAAAGTAGGATACACTCCTCTTCAATGAGGCTATAGTTTAGTCAAGAGTGAATAAGGTATCTTTGGCAATCAAGTGAACATTTAAGGTAGAAGAAACCCCTAAAGTATGCCAATTAAAGATGCATATACACTCCATGATGATATTTTTGAGGTCATAAAAATGGGTTATCATATCTTCAATCAATTGGAAGACTCTTACCCACTCTTGAAGGATAGGCATATTTGTATTGGCCTTAATTTCCCAAGAAGCAACATGTTGTTCCTATTGGATCCATTTCTAAAAGTGAATCATAAGATTCATTTCAATTAATGTAATTGGATATTAAAACTTATAAGTATTTTGAATAAGGTATATTATTGGAAGATGATGATGTAAAGTTCCTTGCAAAACTTGATGAGGTTACAGTAGAAGAGAAGAAGAATGAGGCTCCTCAAAAATCCATGGTGATCCAAGAATAATGCTTAGATGAAGAATCATTGGTTCAATTTTCATCCAAGGAGTATCATGAGATGATGAGCCACAATAAGAGTTCACCTTCATAGGTGACATGTTTGCATATATCATTACTTCACTTGAAGTCATGCCAAGAAGATTGGCAAGAATGAAGGAGATGAAGGCAACAAAGAATAGGCCCAACAAGAAGAAGCTTGATTCATGACATTTTCCACTTCATAGAGCAAGACATGGAATAATCTTCCCCTTTGATCCAAGAGGGAGAAGTTGTCTTCAGGTTAGTGGTGCATAGCTAGTTGTTTTCTACTTTGTTAGTGTTCCCTAAGTGCTTTAGAGCATATGTGTGTGTCTTCATTTGTGTGTTTTTTAGGTAATCAAGTTGTCTTGTTGGTCAAGTTCCAGGTCTGGTCTTATTGTCTTAGAGAGAAATTTACTCCATATCCTAATGGACATGCAAGGTTACTGGTCCTATTAGCATTGTAGGCATGTTACTCGTGTGAATTGCCAAATTATTGACCAAATTTTGAAAAAAAGTCAAAATAGGTAAACCCATATAAATTTGAAATTTAATAGGGTGTCCATATATATTTTTCATGGTCTAAAATGGTCCTAAAGAGTCCCATGTGGTCATATGTGTCCTCGTCTAGCTTTGTCTAAGTTTTGGTCTTATATTCACTTATCTAGTCTTATGGTCAAGAACAAGGTATTGTATATCCAATCTTTTTCAAATATTTAATATAGTTAAAATTCATTAAAATTTTTATTTTAATGTCATTAATGTCATATTATCATGATCTAACCTTTGTTTGGCTCTTATATGCAAAAATCACATTTTAACCACCTTTTGGCCCATTTGGAAGGGTTGGGCATACCACTCTCAAAAGAGAAAATTTAAATAAGGTTAAAAACATACCTAGTATCATATAGATGCCATATATTGTTCAAGATCAGTCAGGGATTGACAAACTTGAAGGTTCAACCTCCCAAATTGGAAAAATGACACTTTTCAAGCACTTTTGGGTACTTGTATAGACTTGGAGGACCATTTATCAGTTGGAAAAGGTTTGAAAGTGTCTATTTGGATCCATATTTTCCCATATTTGGAACAAGTTTCAGGTCAAATTGACACTCCAAACTAAATTTTTCCTCCATCGCTCCCTTCACAAGCTCAAGAAGGAAAACTTGAATTGAATGGTATGGCCAAGAGAGAGAGAGAGTTAGGAGATAAAATTTTGGATTTTGGTATGGGTAAAAATGAGATTCAAATTAGTGGATTTTTTTTACATAGTTATGGCCTAATATTTATAAAAAAATTCTAAGAGTGACAATATGTCACTATGGCTTATGCATCTGAGAGGGGTTTATTATTGCACTTATTTATCCAGATCAAAAATTGATGGAGAGAAATGATTTTTAGGGAGGTTTTAATAGGTATTAAATCTCATTTTAATGTTATTTTTTTATTTGAATCATCTCCATGAAGTACTTTCACTTGAGGGAAGAAGGTCTTATTACACAAGTTGTTTAAGACAATCCTACTAAAATTTTCTTTTTCCTCTTCATGATGACCATTGTAGAGGTTTATGATGCTTCATTGTTCATGGGAGACTCATAATTTTCATGGTGTTAATGTTATGCTTGTCTAGAATGTGTTTTTTGTTCATGTCTTCAAGTATTTGCTCTTTGGTAGACATTGTTAGTGTTTGAATAAGTCTATTGGAGTTTGATTGTTAATTTTGGATCAATAAATAGTGGCATATCATGGTGTGAATTTCTAAGATCATATTTCATTATTTAATCATGAAAAAAGTTAATAAATAATTCCAAACACACACTTTCAATGAGAGGTCACAATTATCTGTTCAAGATGTAGTGGTACAAACTACAGAGTACATAAAAGATGCTCATTTTGTGATGGAGGATTAATACATATCCTCATTTCCTCATATTTCCTTAAACACCTTGTTAACCTCTTTAAAATTGCTCAAACTACCTAAAGTTTTCCATACTATCATACAAACCCTATTTCACAAGTCTAACAAGCACCTACAAGTCCGTACAAACCTGTAGGTAATTGAAGATGGAAATATCTTGTCATGAGCCTTTATAAGACATTAAAATAGTTATGATAATATGTAAGGGTTTGACAAGTTGAATATGTTCAATAATTTAGGACATGTCTTGGTGTAGTCTTAAATAGTTCATTTTGACCTATAGGCCTTAGGTTTGTAGGTCGTCATTTGGACTAATATCAACATTCAATCTACACACAAACAAAATTAAGCATGAAGCCTTAACTCTTATGCAAAGGCAGATGGTGTTAAAAACCCTTAAATAATAATTAGTCCACTCTCAATTTAGATACAATATTGGGATTGAGTAGACAGTCAAAAGCCCACCTATAGTGCCTTGTATAGAGGATATAAGGATAAGTATAGTAAAGAAATCTGATAGAGGTGTGTGAGAGAGGTATTGAACCTAAATGGAACCTCATCTAATCTCATGGATTATCAAGAGGGTTATTGAGGTGAAAAAGGTGATAAGGTCATAAAACCTAACATAGTCAAATCCTATAAGACACCTATAGGTGGATTAGAAGGTTAGTTTCATTCTCAAAGCATTGAAAGAGGATCTAAACCCAATTGAATCCTCAACCAAGCTCAAGGTCCATTGGAGAAGTGGATGTTAATTGTGAAGTCTAAAATACCAATGAATAATGACAAGTCTAGATTCTAAACATAAAAGTGTAGTCACAATACCTTAATGTGCTATCTATAGACCTATTTGAGGGTCGCCTCATGTTTAAGCTATGAGATCAAGGAAGAACAAAGGTAATCGAAGAGATATTTGAGCATAATATGAAAATAAAAACTATTTTAAGAGTATTGGGATGGTTATTGATGTGATGGTGAGTTTCTAACCACATAAAAATAGTCTATGACACTAAGGAAGACACTTATAGGTTGTTTCAATTGTAGATTAACTATAGGTTTGAAATAAGAATAGGGGTGTTAGGAGATGATGAAACTAAAATGGTAAACTTCAAATATGTTCAAAAACATTGGAATTTTAATGATGATATGGGTAAGGTCTCAAATCTAACACACATAGTCCCTAACACCTACAACAAGCCTTAATTTAGGAGAGAGTAAAGATGATGGGGACACTAAGATTTATATCTCATTCAGACTATAAGTTCATGTCGTAGACTCAAGTTTCACCTTAGCTGAAATTAGAAATTTTCAAATCCTACTCTCAAACTTGGTCCAACATGGGAATGAACCAAGGTTATCGTTTACCTATATTTGGGTCAAACCTCTAGGGTTTTTTATGAGGCTAGATCTAGATAGGATAATTTGGATCTCACTTTATAAAAATTAAGCAATTTGGGATGAAAAGAGTAAAGAAGTTGTATAAAATAAGACCTATTCTAGCATGTGGTGATGCACCATGAATTTTTCATATCCACTCATTAGCTTTAACCCTTATCACACTAATGGACCATGAATAAAACCAATACAATTCTTGATGTGATTTCTAAGCAACACTATTTCATATAGAGGTCAATTTTATGTACTAATACTAGAGGACAATGAAGATAAGGTCTAGTTGAGTACACTTATAGATAACAGTCCATCCTATCCTTGAGATATCAATGTTATGACACACTATATGACCTACAAAGAATATTGTTAGCATTTAGTTTGAGCTCAAACCTGCAAATGGAAGATCAGACTACTTTACATATCAAGCAAACATAACAAACTAAGCATATATTGACAAAAACTATAGAATGTCTTTCTCATTGCTCCAAGAGATATAGAATATAATTTTAGTAGAGTCTAATCGTACCAATTTGATGAATGAAAATCAAGGCTTAAAATATTGATATATAGAAGAATGGAATGAGAGAGTGGAAGTTTTATTTTTTTAGCACTGAAGGGGTCATTATTGACCTCAACTCCACTCTCCACAGTAGTTATAACCACCCTACATTTATGTTCCTTCAAAGTGTTTAATTGTTCATGGTCACCTTAATAAATAGTTGAAAAAGTCACTCATTCCTTATTCTACATATTTTTGTAATGATGCTCTTTTTGGTTACAATGGTAGGATCAAGTCATTATCAAGTTGAGTCCCAACGTTGATGTAGTTACAATAGTTGGATCAATCTATTATAGTCCTATTCTAGTATTGATTTCCCCTTACTATTTCATTTATCATGAGAGCATATAAAAAAGGGTCATAATTAAATCATTGGATTCAATAATGAACCTTGACGTGTTTGGCTCCATGGCCTTATTTGAAACCTAAAACTAGGTCCACCATAGACAAAACCAATTTATATTGGTTTTTCTATAATATCAACACTTCTGCTTTTCAACCTTTACCATATATTAGGTATACAAGACCCTTTTAATCTTTCATGGAGTTCTAAAAGTGAACCTTGACCCTGTAGGTTCCATTCTAGTTATTCATGTATCATCATTGAGCTCGACACCTTTCTATATTAGCTTGCTTGAGTCAAAAACTTACAACTTCAACTTTAATTGAAAGTCCTAGGCTTACCTTTACTTGATTAGCCATAAAAATTTGACTTGTATCATTATCTTATTAACTTCCTCTCATACCATCAATATCAATTTGAATTAATGTCTTCTAATCATTGATCTTGAACTCGAGCTAACACAGCGTTAACACTTGGCACCTTCACATTTGCACTCAAGATTCACTAAACCTTTGACTTGATCACATGTCATCAATATCCTTAGTATGATCAAATGCACTCAATTGATCTTCTAGTGACTCATTGACACTATTTAATCATCCTCACACTATTGGATATGGATGTATGGCTCAATGTCAACCGTTAGATCAGCTTAGATTTAAAAATAAATGACTATTTACTAGGTCTTAAATTTGGCATTCATGTGAATGTCATTTGACATCCCCATGGATGTATTTGACATCTTATAGACCATCAAAATTAATCTTAAATTATATTTTGTAGTGGCTTAAAGTTTAAAATTGCATGAACATATCCCATTATTTGACCAACTTTGAAGATTTATTTCTTGAAGCACAAGAATCATGGAGGAACTAATTTTTCTAGAGGTGTTCCTAAGACCAAAAATATTGTGATTATTTGATATATTAGATCTAATTTATTTCTATGTGTGTTTTAAAAATATTAAATTGAGCTCACTTGTGCAATTCTACATGACAACTATGTGCCTGTCATGGTCAAAAATGGATAGATATGGAAACTTAGTGAATTTTATCTAAGGATCCAACTTTGAACATGCATAACTTTTGTTGTGCTTAGATGCATGACTTTAAAAATAGAACATATGTTCTTGAAACTAAAATGAACATACCCATATGATAAATTTATCTTGAAACTACCACACATATGAGAGATAGCACCATCAAACTACTTACTTGACTCTGTTTGAGATTCTTTGTAAAATGGCTAAGTATGGAAACTTAACAAATTTTGCCTGAGAGTCTAACTTTGAACATTCATATTTTATGTCATACTTGGATGCATGGATTTAAATTTATCATGTATTAACTTGAGACTAATTTCATCACAACTATATGACCAATTCTCCCTAACTCATCCACACATGGCAATGATAATGTCATCAAGCTACCTACTCAGAATTTCTACCACTAGACCTAAGTGTTAAGATGAACACAATGAAGAAAAAAATGAATACCATGTAATTCCATAGTCATTCCAAGCACACTTGACACCAGATGGAGTCTCTACAACTATATTCCTATCCTTATAAATTGACAAATTACACTTTAAGTGAACTTAAATTATTTCAAAAGATTTTTAAGATTCATGATCCCTTAGGTCCACTCATTCCATCCAAAACTTGTTCAGCTCTTACTCCATTTTTTATTTTTTTTAATCTTTAGGAAACTACACTACATCCAAGTAAAAGATCAGTATGTGGGATAAAATGGCCAACATTTCTAGAGACTTACCTGGCTTGACCAATTTGTTGGTCATGGAACCTAGACATTAATCAAGCTTACTTATGATGGCCAAATGAATAAAGCATGATTTTAAAAGGAATTTTCTTGATTCTTGAAAAAAAAATGGAATAATCAGACACCATAATAATAATAAAGTAAAAAAATAGACTAGACAACTAACTAAATAACAAAATATCCATGTACAAAAGCACTTAGAAGAAAGATAGACCTATCTAACTATGTATAAATATCAGGGGCTACAACTAGTAAGAAGAAAATCTGACTCTTATCCATTCGACTTGTGCATGATTTCTGGTGGATCTAGATGTTTCTAAGGGCCTTCCTGAGGTGATTTTCCTTGAATCCCCAAGGGGTACCTGGACACAAATTTTGGATTATGAGGGGATCCCTTTTCGGTGCAGGAAGTGCCACCAAACGGGACATACTGCTGCTCACTATGTTGTTGGGAAATCTCATCCCAGATGTTCACCTTCTTGGTGGCCTAAGGGTTCCTCTAAATATAAATTTTAAAAAAAACCTACGGAAGCAACTTCAGATTTCAAGATTGAGAACGAGGAAAGTTCGCAATCTAAACCAGAAGATGAAGAGGAATCTTTCGTGAATCATTCAAATGAATCCCCTGTGATGGATGTGGTTAGTGATAATGTTGAGCCAGAGGCAGAGGTGGTGTTCTCTTCCCCTGTTATGGAGGATCCCTCAAAGAGCCAGACTGTGTTTAATTCTCACAAGGATTTTATGCCCTCTGGGATCCAAAGATTAGTGTCTTCTGAGGCATGGGTTGCTGAGGCAACTAAGGTAGAGGACAGATGGACAGCAGTTAGGAGAAGGAAATCTAAGCCTTTGGTCCCTCCTCTTGAAATGAATCTTCGGTCATGTAAAAAAAAATCTTAACTTAAAAGATTCATCTAAAGTTCCCTTTTGTTGACTAATTTTTTTGGGGGCAGTAAACTGGTCGGGTTTACTGGTTACTGGTCTGGAAGGTTGATCAGCTAGTTGTTCCAGTTGGTTAACTTTCAGATTAGTGTTTTGATAGTTATTTTTATTGGTTATTTTTGTTGGTTATAGGTCCCTGTAAAACCTGGTACTAGTTCTTTTTTGTAATCAGGTTATATTGTTAACCTGGTTGTGCTTTAAGATTTATCTTTCCCCTTGTGTAGGGTTTCGGGATCCCTTCAAAACCTATTTTTACCTTAATCTAAAACAAAACTTGAGATACCTCCCATTGATAGGGATGGGAAGGCTCTCTCCATTCAATATACTAAGATCAAAGGAATTACTCTCCTTGAATCTTATGATGACATAAGTTTCACTCAAAAGACTATCAAACTTGGAGTGTTTTCCTGGTTTTACACGATCCTCATCCCATTTAAGGATTATATCACCTTGTTGAAAATTCCTTGAGGAAACTCTCTTATCAAATGACTTCTTAACTTGGTGTTGATTATACCACATTGTGTGCATATTAGTGTCTCTTATTTCTTCCAGCTATCCTAGTTCATTTAGCCTCACCTGTATAGTCTCATCCTTAAAGATCTCCATAGTCCTCTTGATAATCTTTAAAAATTTCTTTTTTGTGCACTCTACTAGTCCATTTCCCTTTGGGTAATATTTAGGGGATTCTTTAATATAAATCCCATGTGAAAGGGAACATTCACACACCTTGTTTCTACTGAAATCCAATGCATTTTTAGAAATGATTGTAGAAGGCACACCAAGTCTAGTTACAAGACTATCATAAAAGTCCACAATAGAAACTTTATTGGCCTTGTTGAGGGCACCTGATTCAACCCATATTTTAAAGTAGTATGTAGATGTAATTATACACTTGTTCCATTTAATTTAATTAGGGTGTATCATCCCTATGAAATCTATGCCCCATTGCATGAAAGGTTATTATACTTGTATTGGTTGTAAGGGGAGGGTACTTAATCTCTATTTGCTAGCAAACATTGCATATTTTTTGCATTTTCTTACCTAAGAGTATGCATCTCTAAACATATTGGGATAAAATTACCCAACTCTAATGATCTTAGATACTATGGTCTTGGTAGCAAAGTGCCCACCAACTGGACCATCATGGAACTACTCAAGGAATTTATCTATCTGACCTGATTCCACACACCTCGAAATCATGCCTCTAATGTCTCTCTTGAAAATTAATCTATCTATTATAACATAAGGTACTCAATAAACTTTATTATGTCATGTGTCTAGTTGAAAGGTGTGTTATCTAAAGTTACCTATTGGCTATCATAAATTACCAACACCTGATCCTTATTATGTTTTGCCTCTATTGTAAGGTGTTCACATAATATTCTAACTTTTAAAAGCTTTATAACTACAACCTCAAGGTCATACTCCATGCACTTTGTCACCCATCCATCTCTTTTATCATTGAGGTCTCTATTGAGTATGAAGTCTTTGACACTTAGGTTTGTTACCATGAGTATGATCCTGATAATGGAGATCATGTTCCTAAACTTATTTAGGACTCTCACTTTTTACACCATAATCTCAATATTACCCTTGACTTGAATAAGTTTGACACCTCTTCTTCTTGCCTCTTGAAAACCATGTAAAAGAGCTTCATATTCAATTGTGTTTGAAGTACAACTAAATTACAACCTTGCAGCTGAATGGTACTTTTGACCTAAGGGTGACAATAGAATGGCTCCAACTCCACTACCATTCTTTGACCTAGATCTATCAAATAATAAATTCCATAAACCATCTTCCTCTTAAGTAGTGTTAGTTAAACAAGGTATATAATACACCCCTAAGCATGCTTCTTTAATGTTGCTCTAGGGATCAAATCCATGATTATCAGCGACCCATTCATTAGAGTATAGATATGATATGCCTTCAAGATGATCGTGAGGTTCTTGTTCACTAAGATTCTCATCTTATTCAAATATGGTATAGTTGACATTTGTAAGATTAGGCATATAGGGCTCTATATGGAACTTAGAAATAGGTTATAACCTAATAGTGACTTTAGTTTCATATCTAGTCTTGAAAACCTTGTATGACTAGTCAGAGGACATATAGCCCCCAATTTTTGTAGTAATGTCTCTAGATAGGTATAGGGGAAAATATGGGGGTAGGTCTACAACCATTACATTCTGAGCAATGACACAATTTGGGAAAGTTACTAATGTGATATTAAGATATTTTCCTATGCCTACTATTTTAGTGGGGAAACCATCCAAATAGAGAACCCCTTTTTCATTAGGCACAAACTTAAGCTCAAGCTTATCTGATATGGCCTTAGGCATAACTGAGGTTAAAGCTCTTGAATCTATCATACAACTATGTACCAAGCAATCTCTTGTGATGGTTGACAAATAGAATGGAGGGGGATTGATAATCTTAGGGGAATAAACAACATTTTGTGCTTAACTTTGATTAGGAACTTGATTATAAACCTTAATAAGATTAGGTTGATTACTATTTATAAAAATAGTGTTAACTTTATCATCTATCTCATTCATATAGGAAAGCTTGGAGAGCTCTTGCTGAATAATCTCTTTTTGTCTCAAAAAAGATAAGGCATCATACATAGACATAGTAACATTAGCCTTATTCATATGATCTACAATATTAAAAGGAAGATTAGTATATTTAGGCTACATCCTATAAGTAGAATCATCACTTGGCACTTGTGTGACATGAGGAATAAAAGGAGATTTCTTTTGTTTCCCATGATTTTGAGGTACTTATTGAGTTACAAGGGTTTTAATAAGTATATTTAAATTGGTATATTACTAATTGACTTTTGGAGATGCTGAAGAGGCCATAGGTTACCCAACTTTATCATCCACCATTCTCCTCTTAGCCCTCATGTTGGATACAATTAGTCCATCTGATCTTTATGTAGTATGCCACATGTTTACTACTATATGCTCAAAAATATGCTCTCTTTATTTAAATATTATGCACATAGTATCATCTAGTGCCTTACCCATGTTCGCCAGCTATTGAATTTGAACTTATAATGATGTCCTGGTAGACATATTAGCTTGATTCATTAGAGGGCCTTATGGTGGAGGAGGCATTTTGTCATGGCCTTAGAATGGAGGAGCATGATGCCAACTAGGGTCCTAATACATTTCTCTACTCCACTTGTAGCCATTACCATCTCATTGGATTGTCTTGTTGACTGCCATTGACCCTCTTGTGTAAGATTGTTTTGTGTGGGGACTAGGGCTTTTGAGCTAATGGCAGCTATGAGGTTTTAGTTATTATGAGATTTCACTTGAGTAATTTGGCCTTGGGTTGGTTGATTTGGTGGATAAGGGGATATATTATAGGATTGATTAGGATATTAGGTTTGGAAGGGGATGAGAGGATCCTTCTACAACAAATTAATTAAAATGCATGAGATAGAAGATTAATTTACCAAAAATATATGAAATAACAAATTTATATGATTAGAAAAAACACTAAAAAAATTATATTAATCACATTATACTTCAAGGGGGAAATATCCTTTGATCAAGCTCAATACAAATAATTTGTAGATGCCTTCATTGGCCTCAACACTTATATAATAAGTCTAATCTAAGTAGCTACTACTTCTCATGAATGTAGGATAAAACAAAATGATCATGAGATGACTTACAAAGCATATGCATCTATATCAACTAATATACTAACAAAGTAAAGAGAAGGGGTAACATGGGTTCCTAACATCCCCTCCCTCTTAGAAAAATATTTATCCTTAAAGCTTTAGATGTGGTAATTAGTGTTGAATCTAAATTAGTGGTTCCCATGTTGCATCCTCTGGTTGCATTTCATGCCACTGAATTAAAAGATCTTGATGGAGAGGGAAAAAAGTTGGCATGTTCACCTATCCAGGATTGCCTCTAGTTTAATAAGGATGGATACTTCATTATCAAATTATAGTAAAATAGTCTGCACTCTGATGTTTATGCCAAGAACTTTCTTCAGACAAGAGATATGAAATATTGAGTGAACTCAAGAAGAAGGTGGGAGCTCTAACTTATAAACAACTAGCCCAATATTTTGGAGAACATTATAGGGTACATAGAACATAGGATCCAACTTATGATGCCCTTTGAACTTTAGGGAGGATTTCTTGTAGGGTTGTAGGTGAATAAAAATCATATCACCAACTTTAAAAGTGTACTCATAATAGTGTGTATTATCCTATTCTATCATTCTATTTTGTGCCATATGAAGATTGCCTCATAGGGTGCTGAGGATCTAATCCTATGTTTGAAGAATTGTATCAACCACTTAAACTAGTGAGCTATTGTGGGTGTATGGAAGGATAACTAGTGGTGCTTAACCATAGATTGTTTCATATGGAGTTATTTTTTTTGAATTATGGTAGGAGGTATTATACTACCATTCAGTGAGAGGGAGAAACTTTACCCATTGATGTTGTAGTTCTGATGTGAAGTAATGAAGGAAACTTTTCAAGCATTTTTTGATAATTTTAGTCTAGACATCTATTTGTGGATGATACCCAGAACTCATCTTCATTTGGATGCTAATGCATCAAAATAGTTATATCAAAACATGGCTAGTGAATGTTGCTTTATTATCTAAGACAATGGATGAAGGAATGCCATGAAGATGGAAAATCTAATCTAAGAAAATTTGTGTAATTATCGAGGCAGTATAGGGATGGCTAAGGGCACAAAATGAATATATTTGGAGAGGTGATCAACCAAAACTAAGATCACTATTTTCCATCCATATTTAGGGATCCCTTCAATGAAATACATATAAATATCTATCCAAATCCTATTATGGATGGGCAAGGGTTTGAAAAACCTAGGAATGAGTATTGTTTCACCCTTATTGCATTGGCAAGTATCAAATTTAGCCACCATCTATTAAATTGCCTTTTTCATGCCCTTATAAAATAATTTGCATCATGCCCACTCATAATTTTTGAGAAACCCTGAGTTCCCTATAGATGGATAAGTATGAAGTTTATAGAATATAGCTTACTAAAGATCTATGCTTTAGGGAAGCACTAAATGGCCCTTATATCATAGAGAATTACCATCCCAAGAATAATGTGGTATAGTAGAGGGGTTAATGGCCAACTATTAAATGATTTTATATAATGAAGAGTCATTGGCATACCTATTATATAACATCTAACCAATTTAGAATAGGCATGAAAATAGTTGAAAAGGAAGCTTGGTCTACAAATGTGTGAGATAGAGCATCAACCATAATATTGTCCTTACCCTTCTTGTAAGTGATCTCATAATCATATCCCATGAGTTTGTTAACCCATTTATATTGTTATGGGTCAAAGACTCATTATTTCAAGGAATATTTCAAACTCTAGTGATCACTTTTGATGCAAAAATGATTCCCCGGTAGGTATGGTCTCCACTTTTATACTACATGCAAAATGGCCATCATTTCCTTCTCATAAGTAGAGAGGAATAAATTATTAATAGAAAGAGCTTTGCTATTGAATGCAATGGGGCATCATTTTTGAAGGATAATATAACCAAGGCCATTACCACAAGCATCGCTCTTGATAGTGAAGGTCTTGAAAAAATATAGCATAGCTAGAATGGGTGTAGTACACATTGTTTGTTTTAATTCTTCAAATGCACACTCAATAACATGTGTCCATGTAAAAGCATCCTTTTTAAACATATCTATTAGTGGATTATAAATCTTATTGTAATCCTTTACAAACTTATGATAGTATCTAGTCAACCCCAAAAAACTATAGAGATTCTTGAGTGTATAAGGACGAGGTCAATTTGTCATGGAAACTATTTTTTTAGGATTCACCTAAACCCCTTAGGCTGAAAAAATATGCTTGAGATAATCCAATTCATCCTGACCAAAATCACATTTGGAATATTTTACATAAATATGATGATCAGAGAGAAGTTTTAGTGTGCGCTCTAGATGTTGGAGATGCTCAGAACATGTTTTACTATAGATGAAGATAGCATCGAAGAAGACCAAAATTAATTTACATAGGTAGGGATAAAATATTTTATTCATCAATGCCTATAATGTTAAAGGAGCATTAGTGAGACCAAAGGGCATGACTAGAAACTCATAGTGGCCATCATGTATGAAAAAAGTTGTCTTTAGGATATCATCCTCATGAAGCTGGATCTAGTGATATCTAGAGTGGAGATCCAACTTAGAGAAAAATGAGCACCATGAAGCTAATCAATAATAGGGATCAGGAACTTATCATTGATTGTGATGTGATTAAGTGTGTAGAAGTCAATATAGAGGTGTCATGACCAATCTTTGTTTCACATAAGGAGAACTAGGGAAGAATATGGGTTGGTACTAGGGTGAATAATGCCTTACTTTAGTAAGTCTCAAATGAGCATCTTAATAATTATATTTTTCTAAAATGGGTAATGGTAAAGCTTGATGTTGGGAGGAATGGTTCCAAGAAGGATATGAATATGATGGTACTAGTTTGGTAAAGACATGTACATAGCTATGCTGAACGATTTGTAGATCAGAAGGAGGAGTGGAGACCATTGATGGTTGCATGTGAATGGAATAGAGTTGGGTAGTGATGCCATGTGAATTCTTATTAAGAATATTTTCCATGTAATGTGAACTTATGATGCTAAGAGACCTTGGTTGTAAGCCTTTCAATGTGTGTTTTTTCCCATTATCTAAAAATTACATCCAAAGTCTAGTAAAATCCCTTAAGATAGGTCTAAGTGTGTGTAACCATTAGGATCCTAAAATAAAATCACAACTACCTAAGGGTAAGGCAAACATGTCAAAGTGTAAGTTATAATATCTAAAAAAGATATGCATATTGTGACACCTCCCTTTTCAAGGTAATGTGCCCCATTTATAGACACTCATAAACTACACACGATAGCTTTTGATGTCAAACTTCCTCTTTAACCCTTATTTAACCTCACATTTAGTGGACTACCTAGTCAAATAGACTTGCTTACTAACTTGCCCCCTAATATAACATTTTTAACACATCCATTTAATTCAACTTTCTTTAACCTACTTTCTTCTGACCGCTCCACCATTGACATTTGGCCTAACCATCACTGGTTGGCCTAACCATCTATGGTTAGGTCCCTGAACCTATTTTAAAATATTAAAGAAATGACAACCTTGTGCGAGATCAACATCTCCCTAAATGGTAACTTGATTTTAAAACCTCTTAAATAGGAATATTTATCCCCCTATCAAATTAGTAACTTCTTCCATCCTAATTAGTAACTTCAACCTACAAAAGGAGAAGAGGAAGAAGTGAAATAGATCCACAAATGAATTCAAGTCTAGGCTATAGTATTTTCTTGTGTAGGTATCTAGCATCCCTTCAAAAAGAAATTAGTAGCATTGGAGACCTAAGCCTCTATCCACATCACTTTCAAAGGTTGAAGTACCATCACTCTAACCAAATTACCTTAGCCCTCCACCATCAAGTTATAGGTATCTTGTGCTTGTTTTTATTGATTCATCTTATTTCTAACCTCCTTACCCCAACTAAACCTCTGAACATCTTATTCTCCCTCCCACATGCCTATATTAAAACCCTTGATTTCTTATTCATCATTCTATAACTCCCCTTTTATATCCTCCTAGAATACATAGGCAACCACTGATGGTTACCTCAATCATCATCAGTTACCCAACCATCATCGGTTAAACCAACCATAGGTGATTCACCTGACCATTGTTGGTCACTATGGCACAAAAATATAGCAAACTATTTTGACTCAATTACCCTCAACCAAACCCACTTTTCTCTATTTTTCCCCGATAATAGTAACCTTTCTAATTTTATAAACTAGACCTTGACCATTTTAGCATAAGTATTGACCTGCTTTTGCTATATTTAGTTGTTTTATTTAAACAAGCATTTAATTTCTCTTCCTTACATGTATTTACTTTCATATCATTGAATTCAAGTATCCTTTCTTTTTGTTGTATCAGCTTAATTATTATAATAGTGGATTGACAGCCTTCTAGTAAGCACTACACTTCTTGGATCTAGCTCAAGCTAGATAGTCCACTCAATCATCCATCTAAAAAACCCCTTTTTAAGTGTTTTTCTTATCTATAGGTTATTCCTTCCTAGTCAGAGAGGAGTTCCCACTATCATATATATTTATGTGTGCACTTTACTAGGTATTTTTCTACACACCCTATTACTAATTTCATTACTTTACTTCCAAACCAAGAAATGAGCAAAAATTAACTAAATAATTTTGGCACACCTGGTGGGACCGAGTTCCCTTTTTATTCCTTATTGCTTTCTCATCAAATGAAATCTAAAAATTTCTTTTTGCACTTAAAATAAACCTTTTACATACATTGATTTCCTTATTGTCTTAGTTCATCTAGTAACTTAGAAATAAAAGTAACTGATCATAGTTTTCACACTTCTTATCACACACTAATCCATACCATAAAATAATTAACACATCATAATAGACCAAAGACAAGGCCCAACTAGGATTTCATCACTTAGTAGCAACCTTTACCCCTCCCAACTATCCTACTTGGATTTCACCACCAAGGGGAGAACCAACTTAGCTCTCAAGTTGAGTATAAACTCAAAACTTGGTATATTTCAACTAAGCACCTAACACTCTTACCACTATGAGACCATGAAGTGAGGGGGTAAGCCCCAATACTAAGCCACCTACTAAAGTTCAACATAGATTTTCCTCTTGAGCACCTAAACAACCTAAAACCAATCTTAGATTATCTCTTTAGTACCTGATCTACAATCTAAATTCCCTCTCCACACTTTCTAAGGCATAAGCCAAAAGTGATCTAAAAATATTTCTAGGATTTATTGCACTTTTAGTGTATGCATTATTTACCTTAAATTCTTTTATTTTAATTTCTCTTTGTTTGAGGTGTGAGTTTCACTATATTATTTCCTATTTTCTCACATGATCTTTACTAGATAATAGTTGAGAAACCAAATTGATCAACCACCACCTTCTTCCTCCTCCATGGAATACAATTCCAATGATGAAGGTTCACCTCATTTTTCTCCCCTTCTTACTAGAATCTTAGATGTTTTTAAAGGTGATGCATATTTTTCTACCTTCCTTGACAATAACCTAATGTTCTTCAACACTACCTTAATAACTCACCCAACTTTACCCCTATTTCTTTGGTTCCTCCTATGGATCCTCCTTATTGTATGCCTCCCCACCTTATGGTGGGTATTACCTCAACCTAACCCTTGTTGACCCAAAACTCCTCTTCTTCCAATGTCCCATCTACTACCACTACCTAAACCCAATTAAATATTATAAACTCCAACCAAACACCTCCTACCATACCCCACACTTCACATATAGGTTCAACTTTACCTCTAGTTACCTATACTCCACCTACCATGGGGTTGTCTTCTTCCCTTATTTCCACCCTTCCCCTTGTCTCAACCAACCCATCAACATCTACCCCATTTCAGAAATTGGTGCTCTCTATACCTCAAACACTTCCACCCATTAGCACTAGAGTCACCACTCACCCTCAACTTATCCAACCTCAACCCACCACCTTAGCCACACCTTTAACTCAACCCACGTCCATTCCTCAGAAAGTGCCCATGGTAACCTATCAATTGTCTCTAATCCACAAGGGTACATAGCACTTTCCACCCAACCATTTATGTCAATCAACCCCTATGTAACACCATCTAAACCTTTTGTGACCACTTACCAATATGTGGCTTCTTCAGCACCTTCTATCACTTATCCAAACATAAATGCCACCCAACCTCAACAAAATGTGCCCATTAATTATGCATCTTCCCAACCCCAACTAGACTTGATCAAGATGTTAATGGATAAAATGACCAACTTGGAATCATCCATATCTAGGTCTCATAACCTTTTATCTTATGATCAAATTTGTAAAGAACCCATTCATCTATCTATTCATATTTGTGTTTATCCTCCTCAATAGGAATTGTGCAAGTTCTCTAAATTTCAAGGTAAGTATGACCCCCAATAGAATTTGAGATCATTCTTGATATTTAATTGCTTATGATGATTCTCTCCTTATTCAAACTTTCCCCATGTCTTTATTTAGACCCACCCTTGATTGGTATAGTGCTCTTCCCACACACTCCATCTTTTCTTTTTCTCAACTAGCCCAAATCATTTTAGAACACTTTTCAATAAACATATCTAAAAAGGTTTCTATTACTAACCTCTATTCCATTAATAAATTTGATGATGAGTCAATTGTTGATTTTTTTGCTAGATGGAGAGGTCTCATCAACCGACTTTATTTTTCCTTACCCCAACCTAAACTGCTTGAACTCTTCTCTCAGGGTTGTGCCAAACATATTACCCCCACTCTTCAAGTTCAAACCTTCTAAACTTTTGGTGAGGCATTCACCATGGCACAAAAACTCAAAAATTGAGCCATTGATGAGGGGAAATTGAAATTATAGAATAAAAATTCTAATTTTAAATCCAGTGACCCTTCCTCTACCAAAACTACTAACTAATCTAATACCAAGGCAAAAGCATCCACAAACTCAGTTATTCTAAAAACTGCTCTGCCTCTAATTATTAACCAACCACCTCAAACTAATTCTTCAAACCCTCCTCAATAACAAAACTAAGCTCCTCCAAGATAATATACTCCCATTGGAGAATCATATGCATCAATTTTGGATAAAAGGCTCAAATCCAACCTCATCCAACTTCCACTAATTAAACCAACCCAATAATTTGATTCTTCTTACCCTGTATCGAGGTGGTATAATGAAAATTACCATTGTGCCTTCCACCGTGTTGTAGGACATGAGATTAATAGATGTAATACCTTTAAGATTCTTATCTAAAATTTGATTGATAGTGGAGAACTTGCATTTGATAATCTTAATGCACCTCCTAATCAGTCTCTTGACATTTTTTGTAATCCTTTTTCCCAATCACACTCCTTCAACCCAACACCATGATAATAAACCTGAATCATCTCACTCTCATCAGGTACATACAATCAATGTCATTAATAACAAGCCCATTATTGCAAATACCATTACCTCAATCTCCTAAATCAAAATGCTAAACTCACCACTTATTCTTTTGGATACCCAAACAAAAGAATTAATTACCCCTCTCTCTTCATTTGATGAGACCTTATCTTTAACTACCTCTCCTTTGGTCACAACATCAAAGGAGACAACTAGTGATTTAACTACCCCTTCTTATTCCACTCTACCCATTCAAGTGGTAGAACTACCCTCTATTCCTTTGGATACCCAAACAAAGGAAGCAACCATCTTTTCACCTCCCATTCAAGATGCCACACTAAACTCTCTTATCATAAGACCATCCATTCCCCTTTTAGAAACCATCCTTAAAATGGAGATCACTTAATCTACCCAACCACCAATTTTGGAATCTTCCCTAAAAGACAATAATGAAATAGCCATTTCCTCTTTTCCACTAATGGGCTTAATTTTTGAAACTAATAACCAAGGAACAAAACCCATCTACATGCCCTTTTTTGGACTAGTCCAAAATCTATAATTCACTTCCCAACCTAATTTTGATAAATCCACCTTTTGGCATCATCTTAGACTACCTTACCAACGTAAATCTGAATCCTCAACTTCACTTGAATCCACCCTTAATCCCATCATGACCCCTTCACCAAATACTTCTTCTAAGGCCATAAGTGAACCATCCCAACTACCCCCATCTAAAATTACCAAATCACCTTATGCCTCTTTCACCAAACCAATCAAGAACATAGGGATTATCCCCACACCTAGTCACATGCATCCCCCTTTGAGGTTAGATTTAACTCCATCTAGTCTACCAAAGGCAAATCCAACTAAACTACCTAAGAACGTAAAGTAACTTAAACCTCTACCTCAAAATAGACCCATACCACCTCCTTCTCACTTACCTTCTATCTTAGGACCCCATCCTTCTACCATACTAGTTACCAATTCTTTCTCTAATAAATTGTCCCCTTTTACTCCACCTACACCCATAAACCATCTAGCTCTCCATCATTTCTAACCAGCTTATCTACCTCTACTTTTCCACCTATAGCTCAACCTTCATCATCCAAATCTTACACATCCAAGTCTTCAACCTATAAACCAACCATAACCAAGCAAACCCAACCAAAACCTCTAACCAAAATCATTCCTCCTACTCCAACTTCCACTCTAAAACCTATGCTCAAGAAGGTTACCACTCCTAAAACCAAAAACCCATTACCTCCAACACCTTTGCTTGAATCATATTTAACCATTTTGTAAATGTTGTTGTAAACCTCTTCCATTAGCTTACCTCCAATCAAACCTTTTGACCCTTCACACCCTAAACCCTCCTAATTCAATAATAATTCGATCAATGCATACCATAGGGCATCAAGACATGACATAGAGAACTGCAAATCTCTCCAAGCAATTTTTCATAGCCTATATTATGAGGATGATTTATTATTAGATGAACCCTTCTTACCCCAATTACCAATATTACCATCAACCTAACCCACCCAACCTTTACCAATTCTCCCTTTCCTACCTAAGGATGAGAAGGAAGAATTGAAATGAGCATCAAACCTACCAAAACCCCTTATCCATACTATTCATGTGGTTACATGATCTCAAGCCCAATAGAAAGATAAGGGAAAATCCAAACCCTCCATTCCATGGACCTACCCATTAAGGCTTCAAAATACCAACCAAATCCAAGCATCTCTACCCTCACCTTCACAACCACTAAAACCCAAAGTATCCATTTTGGGAGCTTCTCCCTCCAACCCTTTTACATTCATATAATGGTTAGTGTTGAAATAACTTCACCATACATAGTGAAAATGAGCCTTTATGAACTAATCAACACTTCACCCCACCATCTCTAAGCACTGATCGAGGGTCTAAAATCTATTGAGGTTCAACCAAATGATCCTTAACCTCTTGTACCCTTGGTTAGAGCTCTCCAACTTTCAGCCCTTGTTACCTTTCAAGATTCTAAAATACAACCTGCTAATCTTGAAGACTCTGATCCTCACGTTTTTATTACCACATACATCAATCAAACCCACATCAAAAGGGTTATGATTTATGGAGGAGATAGCATCAACATTATCTCCTCCCATACATATGACCAACTTAAACTGCCCAAAAATATCACTCCTTCAATGATACCATGGTCACTACCTTAGGGACTATTGTCCTCCATATCTACTTGGGGCCTCATACTATTCTTGAACTATTTTATGTTATAGAGGGTGATTTTAAATACAATGTGTTACTTGGACACCTTTGGATTCATGTTATGGGTTGCATCCCTTCCACCTTACATTTTTGTGTCAAATTTGAGCATGAGGGACAAATTATTACCATTAAAGCTGATCATAGTCCCTTTGCCTCTTAAAATATGACATACCAGCCTAATGACATTCTCATTCCTCCTTCATCTACCTCACAACCAACTTATAATAAAACCACCCCACTAACCAAAACCATCAACACTTCCACTTATAGAAATGATGAAGTATCAACTAGCTCAACCTTTTTGTCATCCCAATTTTCAGTCGATGACCCTTTACAATCTACATTTTAATGTCTCTCTTGGGGGAATATCTAATTTTAGCCTTAGATGTGTTCCCTACTCTAAAAGAGTATTAAAATCTCAAATATGACCCTTCCCACAATCCCAACATCAGAAACATTTTCCCTTTTGGTCTCCCCAACAATCAAACAAATTTGTTTATGGGGGACTTAATCAGCCACTTCTCACTCCCACTATTATCCCGTTCATCTGACCATTCATAGCTAATTTTTCATACTTGTACAAACTAGCCTTTACCAAAGCTTACCTTTACTGGTGTGCTTGGAAAGGGTTTGGTCTTGGCCTTTATGAATAGGGACCTCACAAGTTACCTATAATCAAAACTCAAAAACCTCATGAGTTCTTTGGCCTTGGGTTTATACCACTAGAAGAACCCACCTAGCCAAAACCCATTGCCTCCATCGATAAAGAACCTCCAACCCCATCTCCTTCCAAATTTTAGGACTCCAACATCATCCCATCTCACTTTTTTTATCAATACCATTAGTTTAGGCCCCCTAACTTACCAAAAGGATGGCAAAACTAAAACCTTTCCTCTTATCCATCCTAAAATGATTGAACATGACTTTCCCACCATCAACACCATTCAACATCAGGATGATGATTCCATTCTTGCCTACCTCAATACAGGGGATTCTTTCATTCATAAATCCCTCCCTCTTGAGAACCAAACCTTGCTGAACAAATCAGCCATTGATGTTAACTTGGGTACTTAGGATAACCCCTATATCATTAAAATCAGCCAATCCTTAAATTCCATTGAGTTACAAGACTACCCTTAATTCCTTTAAGACCATAACATAGAGTTTGTGTGGTCCTATCAAGATATGCCCAAGATTGACCCTTTTATCACCCTCTACAACATTGTCACTCATCTTGAGGTAATGCCAGCTTAGTAAAAGCTTTATAGAATGCATCCTCACATAGCCTTCCTAGTCAAAGAAGAGATTTATTGTCTCTTATTTATTGAATTCATCCAACCCAGGGACTACCCATGATGGGTTTCTAATATCATTCCTATTACCAAGCCTACATGAGAACTTCACCTCTATTTCAATTTTTGTGACCTCAACCTTGCTTGCCCAAAGGATGACTTTCCTTTACCTAACATCGACCAACTTATTGATCCTACATCCAGTCATGAAATGTTATCTCTTATGGATGGTTTCTCAGAATATAACCAAATCTTGATTTCCCCCAAACATCAACATAAAACTTCCTTTATCACCCCATGGGGAACCTTTTATTATAGATTCATGCTCTTTATATTAAATAATGACGGAGTAACCTATCAATGGGCCATGACCTATATCTTTCATGATCTCATCCATAAAATCATAGAGGAGTATATGGATAATCTCCTTGGGAATCCAAACAATGCAATGATCACCTAGATGTTCTCACCATTATCTTTGACTTCCTAATTCATTATCATGACAGGCTCAACCCCAAAAAGTGCATTTTTAGGGTCTTATCAAGTAAGCTTCTTAGTTTCATCATCTTTTTATGTTGAATCAAAATAGACCCTGTTAAAGTTAGAGCAATATTGGAGATGTCTCCTCCTACTAACCTTACACAACTCCATAGCTTGTGTTACCTTTTGAGTCACCCTTATTCAATTTTTCATGAATTTTGCCATAAAAGAAGTTCAACTGCTTATCACCTTCTATGTGTAAATTCTTAAAAGAATTGAACCTTTGAACCTAAACCTTTTTGGAAGTTCAAGAGTTCAATAAGTTTAATTAGTTCAATGGTTCAATATTTCTCAAAGTGAATTGTTTGTCATTTTGTATATTTTAATTATGACTTTGAACCTTCCAGTTGAACTTAAACCCTTTTTTATAGTCCAAGAGTTCAATGGTTCAAAAGTTCAATGGTTCAAGAATTCAATATCGATGTTTTGAAAAGAGTCATGTTTACTCAGTTCCTTTGTATAAATTAATGTATAGTTGAACCTTTTGCTTGAACCTATCCCGTTGAACCTATCGCTTGAACTCTTTTTCAAAAGTTCAATGGTTCAATGTCTTAAAGTTCAAAGTTTCTAGAAACATCATGTGACTATTGGTCAGTATGTGTATTTCATTTCTTATCATTGAACCCCATAGTTGCACCTCAATTTTCAAAAGTTCAATGGTTCAATGGTTCAATGACTATACTCTCATCTCGCCCTAAGGCTTTCTCTAAGTTAAAATTAGTGGGATTTTTAGAGGAGAATATATCTAAAACTCAATATAAAGTGGAAATTTTTGAATTTTCATGAGGTTACAAATAATTATTACTCATCAAAACCATGCATTAAAAAAATGCTTGCCATTAATGCATATGTCAGAATGCATGTCTTATCAAGCATGTTTAGCACGTATTTTTTCAGTTTAATTATTTGATTTGGTTAATATCTGTATCAAGAGAGAACAATTCAAATTTAGCAAACAAGTATACTAGATGATACAAAGGAGAATAGCATAGGTGGTATAAGATATTTGATTGCTCAAATTTGTAGTGATTTTAGGCAAATTTAAAGGTAAGTTTTACTCTTGTTATAAGTTGTTTCCTGTACTTGGTTGGGAAAAAGGATCCTTTTAAATTTATAGAATTATTGACAAAACTCTTCCTTCTTTTTTCCTCCAACCTATGGCCATGAAATCTGCATGTCTTGATTATGAGCATGGTCCTGGTCTCATATGTCCTACTCCTAAAATTGGGGACACCTCTCTAGTTTAATATGATTTGGAAGATTTTAAGGAAAGGGCTATAAATCCTCTGTTAAATTTTATGATGCAAGAAATTGTAGAAAGTGGTTTAGTTGAAGCTGTGGCCTTTCCTATAGCTATCCAATGCCCTAAATTATTCCTTGAATGCATGAATAGCTATGAACCTAAGAGCAAGTGAATCAAGGCTGTAGATGGCAATGTTTTACTGAATATTAATAGATAAACCCTAATGTCTATAATTAGAATTAATTGAAAGGAATCATACGTTAACCTCAATATTACTTCTTCATTTGGTTATTTTTCATTAAATAAAGCAATTTACAAAAATGTGATTGCTAGGAATTGGCTTTTAAATTTCTAAAAAGGGGGTTCAAGACTACCCAGACCATTAACAAGAAATCATATGATTCCAAAAGTACAAGATATTATAGTATTACTACACAGACTAAAAGGCAATGCTCATGAATACTATTTGGAAGACTAGATGTACTTCTTTGTATAGGTGATTCTCCAAGGAGAGCAATATTTAGATTGAGCAAAAATTACAGCTAAAATTTTGCATTAGGGTTTAAGTAATTGTTTGGGAAATAGAGAGTTTTATATGTCTTCGTACCTACTCTATTACCTGGCTTCTCTGAGACAATGGGTAGGGTCACCTCATGTACCTTTGGTTGAAGATAGTAAAATTTATGATTACTACTCACAGTTACAAATGCATAATTACTATGAGAATTACAATAGAATTAATGATATTTTTACTAGAAGAATGACTTTTGAATTAGCAAATAACATTAATAAGAGGTTGTTTGATGAAGCTATATAGCAGATTAATATCTATGGTTATTTATTCTTTCAGTTTTCTAAGTTCACTTATATCAGAGTTGGGGGTTTTGATAGTGAACCTTTGAGGTTACCGAGGTATGTTTTTGACTGATTTGTGCTAATAGAAGTCTGCAAGAAATTAGCACGTGTAGATAAAAAAATTCCCAATGAAGAATAAATTTGGTATATCTTTTCCTATTGAAATTGGATGTTATTCATGTAAGACAACATTTGACACTTTGAATTTAGAATTAGATCTTAAAAAATTCAATTTTTAGTACTTCACATCTAGAGCTTAATTTGACAAAAAGGTTTTGCTAGAGATAACTTGGATCTTAAAACAATATTTTTGTATATTCCTCAATTAGAGGATTATTGGGAAAATTGTTCAGATGAATTTGAAGTCAGAAGAACAATATGATCCAGGTTATCCCTTGGGTAGATAATTACCCTTAAATTAAAAATGGACATTTCTAGAATTATTGACAATGATGAATAAGTGATTGATCCTCAATTTAAATAGATAAACTAATCACCTATTCCATAAATTGACTAGAAAAATATTGAAGAGGATAGAATTGAAGTTAAGACCCTCCCATTGATAAAGAGAACTAAAAAATAGCTAAGAGAGCAAAAACTGGGAGGAGCTCAAAACATAGTCTCCTAATAATGTAAAACAATAATTGAATCTTCATTCACAATAAGCTCATCTAACTAGCATATTGATATCTATGATGCAATTAACTCCAAGTTAAAAATTGGAATGGATCCTATCATCAAAGAATTTGAGAAAGCCCTTATAACTACCCTACCTCCTCATGCCACTAGGTCAAGGACTCAAAGTAAGAAGAAGAATCAGATTTATAAAAAAGTGATTATGGATTTGAATTCTGAAGAAGATTTAGAAGAAGCCAAAGGTGATAAATAATTTGATTCACCAATGATAGAAGAGGTTAGTATAGATCAAAAGATGATGATTCCTTATAATTTTGCTAAATTGATGATCATTTCAGTTGTGCCTTTTGATCAACTGAATCTTGATAAAGAAGCCTCAGCTTCTGCACCTAAATGGATGGAAAGTTTAATCAGTCATAAAAGGAAAGTATTTCTATTTTCATTACCCTTGTAATATATGGTGAGAAAGTGTTTAGGGAAATCTCCTAAATTCAAAAATTTAAAAATGACATCCAGGGTATATGTTGACCCAAACACAGGGAACTAAAATGCAGAAATTGCCTGACCAAAAACCAATGAAGAAGTTCAAGATCCTACTATTCAAGATTATACAGTTGAAAAGGTAGACCTTGGAACTACATCACATGTTGTAAATGTACATCATCTAGAAGTATCCACTAAAAGGATAGTTAGTAGAACTTGGAAGGATGAAAAGGATAAAAGGGAGTTAAAATAGACTGTGCGGTCAATGGCAGAATACATTGACGCCATTCATAGTCTAGATCCACAACCAATTACCCAAATTCCCCTATCTTTTAACCCAAAATATCATGTCAATAAAAGGATGCTAGACCAAATACATAGAGGCAAAATGATTACCAGAATATTTGATAGTTTGTTAGTTGGCATCATCTTGAAAGGTACAAAATACATTCATAAATTAAAGAATGTATATGATCTAACCATGATTATTATTGAATATTTGAAGACTCAAAATGTTTTGTGGATAAAATATGAATGAAAATGGATGGGCATGATGAACCAGATTGATGAGGTGCAAAAATCTGGGATAACAAATTTTTTGTCAGAGAAGAATTTGACTGGACTGGATGAAGATATATTATATGTAAGAAAAATATTGAGTGGAGAAATTCAGTATCCTGACAAGGATGAATTGAAATTATAAATATGATCAAAGAAATAATTGAATTCATTCAATCATTACAACATAATCTATAGAGTATTAATATCAAATACATAAAGGATGTTGGAAAAATAGAGAAAGACATCAATGTTGTAATTCAATCCTTTAGGGAAAAGATCAACATTGTTAAAGAATGTGATAGCTTATCAACTAAAGATTTTTCTCAGATTTCAAAGGTAGAATCACTTCTTTGTCATTGCATCGACACACTCTCAGAGCACATAGAAAAGATAGGGAAAGTTTGGAGGGAAGAAAACATCTGGAAAGCAAGAATAAAACACATTAGTATTCCCAATCTTTCCAAAATTCAAGAGTGCATTATAGCATTTCAGGAGTGGAAAGCTCAACATGTCTACCCCACTGAACACATCAAATCTAGAGATCCTAGTCCATCACTTCAGAAATGATTTTACTTACATAGTTTATTTTATTCAGTTACTTTTCTATTCAAAACTTGACCTTTATTGATTTTGTAAAAACTAAATCCCATATGTGTTAGAGTTACTTTAACTCTGGTTTAGTTTAAAACATGGTTGAGTTAAGCAAACTATATATATATATATATATATATATATATATATATATATATATATATATATATATTTGGTTGTAAAAAGATAAGGATATAGAAGATAGAAAAAGAAAAGGAAGGGGAAATTTCTGAATCGGACCACTGTTATTTACAATATATGTGATGTTTTTCTGAAATATTTTTTATCTTTGAATGAAAAGGAGAATTAATTACTGCATACTTGGATCTGTGTGTTTGAGTATTTGAAATTGGGTTTTCTGTGTGAGATCTTCTTTCATATAGTAATTAATATTCTATTAGACAATCTATTATGTGTGTTTTATAATTCATTGGTTCAACATATATAAGTTTATCTATTTAATTATTATTGAAAATAGAATCTGTGTATTTTGTTACCTATTACTATTATAAAATCTCACATTCATAACATAATGATATATGGATGTTAGTCTGCCTTTAAGCACTTTTTGGTTAAAAGTGTATCTGAATATTTAAATTCATTGAAAATCTTAAAGGGAGTTGTACCTTAATTCAGAGGGTAACTAGTCTTGATAGTTCACCCATTTGTTGTTTAACTTATTTATTCTTGAGAGAAGGGTATGGAGTCAAAATAAAATATTTTTATATAAGGACAAATTTGTTAGCCAACAATTTTTGGTGACTCCGCTAGGGAATGAAATTGATTTGGTTACCTTAATATGAGGCAACAGTGGTGCTTCCTCATGAAAATATAATTCATGTTTTACAACCTAATCTTGGTTTTCAAGTCGAACAAGAAGATATAATTAGCCAGTTAAATACTCTTGCTTCGTGTTCTCATCAAAATATTGATGATTATAGATTGGCAAGTAGAATATTAGAAAAAGAAGAAGAATTGGTTGATAATATAAAGTTATTAGTACTAAGGCAAAGAAGAAGACAAGAAAAAAATTTAGCAAGGAATTAAAACCCCTTGGAGTGTGAATTTAATAATTATAATATCATAAGCTAGATTCTATAAGATACACAAGGTCTTTGAGAAGAGAAGGAACTGAAGATTCTACTTTTCAAGAATTGTAAAGTTTAAATTTTCTTTATATTCCTACTCACATTAGAAAATCTAGAAGTAGACCTCCTAGCCCTCCCAAACCCTCTACATTCTCTGTCTATCAAGCCTTAACCCATTCCAATACTATATTTTCTTCTACCATAAGTTTTCTTCCAATGGTCCAACCTTGGGGTGCAGCCATAGGACCTCTAAATTTAGGGGCTAACCTGAATCCTTTGCCTAAAAATATAAGGGAAAATTTACTCAAATTTAATGGATATGGAAGACAATCACTAGAGAAACATCTGAGTGCCTTTGCAGCGTCATGTGGTGTGTTAGGCATACAACATCAAGATGTAGCCATAAGGCTTTTTGTGTAAAATCTAACTGATATTACAACACAATGGTTTTATCATCTAACTAATTCCTTAATCACAAGTTGGAATGATATGAAAACTGCATTTCAAAATAGGTTCAAAAGTCTAGAAGATGAACATTCCCTTCTTGCTCAATTGACTTAGCTCAAGAAATAAATACATGAACCCATGAGAGAATTTATAGCCAAATTCAATAGGATTATGCACAAGATTCCTACTACTAAAAGACTGACTGTTGAGAATTAGAAATGCTTCTTTATTAATTATATGCCCCCTGATATAAATTTTTATCTTAGAAGAGGTGTAATTGTCAATTTAACAAATGCACAATCATAGGTAGTTGAATTAGAAGATGATCTTATTATGGACAAAAAATGGAAGAAAGAAGTACAAGTACCTAATGCTCATCCTTCATCCTCTATGGATCCTATGGTTTAAAGGCTATTCAATGATATGATTTCCCTTAAGAGACAATTACCAAAGACTAGTACTTAATTCCAACAACCATATCAGGATATGGATAGGAGAAATTAACAATTAAATACTAGCATAGCATTACCACTTGCATCAACACAACCAAGATTGACTATAGAAGCCCCTCCTAGAAGAAATAACATGTGTGTCTTTCATTTGACTACTGATCATGATGGAGATTCTTATCTAGAGATGCTTAGATATACTCAGATGACTACTACTCAAGATGTCTTAGGGGAGATTATTGAAGAATAAAGGAGCTTTGAGAGACCTGGTGACTCTAAAATACACTTCCTAGAATATGATTCAGATTCTGAAAGAGGAGGTGAAATATTGGTTACTCTTGAAGATCTTTCATGTGTTGTACTTACTAGAAGTCAAAAGAATTTGAGATTTTCTAATACTCAAGAAGGGCCCATTAAAGGTAAGGAATGTTTTACTAAAATCTCTAATGTTAATCTAAAGACACAAGAAAGAAAATTATTGCATAGAAATGATTGTGATACTTCTTTTGATAATTTAGAATTTTGTAAGTTTGTAAAAATTCAAATATCCCCTGTTGAATACCTCAGGTTGAAACCCAAAGAGATTGATAAATTGGTTAAATATGTCAAAAATGGTCCTGCACAAGTTGAACCTGAATGTCAATTAAATGTTAATACTAAGTCTCCCATTGCCCAATTATTTGATTCTCCATATAAATCAGCCACTCATGATTTTAGATTGAACCTCAATTCATCTAATGATACTCCTTATATGGGTGATATGAAACCCAACCCATTTTATGTTTCTTTGTTCATAAATGGTCATAAACTTAGCAATTGTAACATAGACTCAAGTGCTTCTGATAATATAATGCCTTGTTCTGTAGCCAAAGCCTTATGCTTAACCCTTACAAAAATATTTGGTAGATGTTACTCCATGGATGGAAAATAGATCTCTTTACTCAGACAAATTAGAGATGCACGAGTTGCTCTTGTAGCCTATCCTGATAAAAAGGTGAAGTTGACTATCTTGGTAGAAGTTATCCCCGCTAGTTATGGAATGTTGTTGAGTAGGACTTTTTACAAAGATTTGGGAGGGAAGATTAAATTAGATTAGTCAGAAGCTACAATTCTAGTGGGAAAGTAGAAAGTTAAGCTAGAACCTGAACCTAAATGCAAGTTTATAGTATATCCTTTTGTTGATCCTAAGTCTCAGATTGTATTTGAAGATTGTGAATTTGGTAACTATTTTCTTTCCTCTGAAGATTTAAAAGAAGAATCTACCCAAAAGTATATTCATTCAGATGATTTATGGACCATGGAATTTTATGGAAATTGTGCTACCATTAGTTTAGGAGCAAGATTTGTATTGATTTCACCTGAAGGTGAAACTTTTCCTTACTCTTTCAAGCTAGAATTTAAAAACACTAATAATACTATAGAATATGAAGCTTTATTGATTGGGTTAAATGAAGCTAAAGGAAAGGGTATAAAAATACTCAAGGCAAAAGGAGATTCTAAATTAATTATAAAATAAGTGAGAGGCATTTTCTTAGTTAAAAATGATAGATTAAGACATTACAGAAATAGATTTTGGGATGAGATAGAATGTTTTGATGCCTTTTCTATTGAGGCAATTTCTAGAGACTAAAACACTCGAGCAGATTCTCTAGCAGTGTCACCTTCTCTTCTTCTCCCACACCCTAATTTTGAAAAGGATTCATATATAATATAACTAATCTATCATCCTAATGTCCCAGATAATACTAAAAACTGGCAAGTTTTTTAGAATAATAAACTGATCAAAAAATTTTGGAGAATGTTGATATGTTCTTGGGGACTTATTTTGAAGGTTCAAAAATATAATGTAAAGAATTCACTCCTAATCCAGGGATCAATCTAAAAGATGATGTAATTTAATTAAAAGGAAATAAAATCCCTAAAGGACTGGTCTCTCTTGAACATTTGTTCACTAGACAAGATGAATATACTAAAGGAAAATTTGTCCAAAATGCTAACAAAATAGAGGATTATGAGAAAATCAACATTGGAAGTGAAACTGACCCCAAATGGATCACCATTAGTAAGTGTTGTTCACTAGAGGAGAAAAATGAATTAATTAATCTATTGATCAAGTATAAGGATGTCTTTGCTTGGTGCTATGTCGACCTTAAACATTTTAGATGTGGACAGTTTTAGCATCATATCCCTTTGAAAGCAAATACAATTCTATTTAGGTAGAAGTTGAGAAATTATAACCCAAAATTGACTGAGGCTATCTTTTAGGAGATTTATAAGATGATAAAGGCTAGGATTATTTATCCAATTCATCACTCTACCTAGGTGGTGAGTATTATTTTAGTGCACAAAAAGAATAGAGAAATAAGAATTTGTGTTGACTTTCAAAATTTGAATCAAGCTTGTTTAAAAGATAATTATCCCTTGCCTATGATGGATCACATCTTGAAAATTTTTGCTGGGTCAAAAATGATGTCCATGTTAGATGGGTTCTTAGGTTATAATCATATAAGTGTAGCTGTAGCTGACCAACATAAAATTACTTTCACTACACCTTGAGGAACTTTTGCTTATAACCGTATGCCCTTTGGTCTGATTAATACTGGTGCAACTTTTCAATAGGTGATGGATTCATCCTTTAAATATTTAAAAGATAGAATTATTATTATGTATCTTGATGATTTGACTATTTTCTCTAGGAAAAGAGAAGATCATCTAAAGGACCTAGAGATCGTCTTACAAAGATGCCTAAGTCATGGGATATCTCTTAATCCTAAGAAGTCGATTTTCTATGTTACAGAAGGGAAATTATTAAGACACTTAGTTTCAAAAGGTGGAATCAAAATTGACCCAAAAAGAGTTAGAGAAATACAACAATTAAGTCTTCCTTCTAATAGGACTGGAGTTAAGTCTTTCTTTGGTCAGATTAATTTTCTCAAAAGGTTCATTCCTAATTTTTCTAAAATTACAAAACATATTGTGGGGATGATGAGCAAAAAACAAGCATTCAAATGAAATGAAGCTGCTAAAAAAGCATTTGAATATATTAAGGAAGCAATTACACAAACACCTACTTTGGTAAATCCCAATTTCCAAAAAGAATTTGTTATTTACTGCTATGCTTTGGAACATACCATGTCTGGTATCTTGTTGCAAAAAAATGAAGTAAATGTAGAAGCCCCAATAGCCTTTATGAGTGTTCTTCTCAAGAAAAATGAACTTAAATATTCTTTGGCTGAGAAACAAGCTTTTACTATAGTAAAGGTTGTTAAACAATTTAGATATTATATACTTCATTCTTATTCAATTGTATTTGTTCCTAGTTTGGCTGTGAAAAGCATTCTAACTCAGCAAGAAGTTGGGATGAACAATAGAGCAACATGGGTTTCTAAAATTCAAGAGTACAACCTAGAGATTAGGCCAACCAAATTAGGTAGAGGTTAAGGATTGTACAATTTGATAGCCAGAACTAAAGAAGAGGAAGAAGAAGAACTTCCTACTATTATATTGGTGAGTTTATAAGATCCATGGTTCCTAAATGTGGCACACTATCTTACTTATGGAGACTATCCCAGTCATTTATCCTCAAAGGAGAAAAGAAACCTGAAGTTAAAATCAAAAAAATATGTGATTTGGGGTGATGTCATGTACAAAAAGGGATTAGATGGAACCTTTTTGAGGTGTGTAGATAAGGAAAAACAATCTAAACTATTGGAAGTTTTTCATAATGAATCCTATGGTGGACATTTCTCTTCTTTAGTTACAGCATTCAAAATCCTTAGAAATTATTATTATTGGCAAGGTATGTTTAAAGACGCATATAAATGGGCGGTTAACTATGAAAAATGCAAATTGTTTTTAGGAAGACCATAACTTGCAGCATTACCTCTAAGACCTGTCATTATTGAATAACATTTTAAATAGTGGGGATTAGACTTCATTGGACCTCTTTCACCTCCTTCAAGTTTTGTTCATACGCATATTTTAACAGACACTAATTTTTTTATGAAATGGGTTGAAGCAATCCCTGTCAAGAGAACCACTTCAGAACTTGTATGTGATTTTCTCAAAGAAAATATACTAGTACATTTTGGTGTTCCTTAGAATATTGTGACAGATAATGCTACCAATTTTTCTTCAATAGATCTTACTTCATTTTACTATGAACATAGTATCTCTCTTTCTCACTCATCAGATTATTACCCTTAAGGGAATGGACAAGCAGAGTCCAGTAATAAAAATCTGATATCCATCATGAAGAAATTGGTAAATGATAACCCCAAAGATTGGCATAAGAGACTATACAAAGCACTTTGGGTTGACAAGATACCCCCAAAAAGAGCAATAGAAATGGCATCATTTGAGTTGGTTTATGGAATAGGAGCACAATTATCATTACCTCTAGAATTATCTGCAGCTACGTTACAAAATGTTATTGAAGATCAATATTTTCAAGATTCTTTAGAAAAAAGAGTTATGTATTTAACTAAGATTGAAAAAGAGAGGAATGAACTAGTTGATCATATTACTGCTCATTAAACCAGAGTTAAAAATATTTTTGATCAGAAAACTAGACCCAAAAAGTTCATGGAAGGAGATGAAGTATTGCTATGGGATAGAAGAAGAGAACCTAAAGGAGCACATGGTGAATTTGATTCACTTTGGAAAGGGCCTTTCAAAATTCATCAGGTACTTGGTCCTAATTCTTTTAAATTGGAATATCTGGATGGAACTATTTTACCCCTGTCCTATAATGGACATGATCTCAAATTGTATTGATTGTGAAACAGGTGTCCCTTATTTTGTACATAGCCTTTTCTTTTATTGTTATGTTTTGTGTTTTCTTTTCCCATTTTTGGTTTGTCTTTCTCATTTTCTTTTGTTGCTATGTTTCAGTCTGCGTAACCAGAGTTTTTGATTTCTCTACATTTTATCATAAAATACAATCCCCAGTCTGAGCCAATGTTACCTTTTGAGTTGCCCTTATTTAATTTTTTGTGAATTTTTCCATAAAATAAGTTCAACCACTTATCACCTTTTGTGTGTAAATTCTTAAAAGAATTGAACCTTTGAACCTAAACCTTTTCCAGAGTTCAAGAGTTCAATAAGTTCAAACATTCAATTAGTTTAATTGTTTAATATTTCTCAAAGTGAACTATTTGTCATTTTGTATATTTTAATTATGACTTTAAACCTTCCAGTTTAACTTGAACCCTTTTTTGTAGTCCAAGAGTTCAACGGTTCAAAATTTCAATGGTTCAAGAATTCAATATCGATGTTTTGAAAAGAGACATGTTCACTCAATTTATTTGTATAAATTAATGTATAGTTGAACCTTTCGCTTGAACCTATCCCATTAAACATATTGCTTGAACTCTTTTTTAAAAGTTCAATGGTTCAATGTCTTAAATTTCAAAGTTTCTAAAAAGATCATGTGACTATTGATCAGTATATGTATTTCATTTCATATCATTGAACCCTAAAGTTGAACCATAATTTTCAAAAGTTCAATGGTTTCATGGTTCAATGACTATGCTCTCATCTCACCCTGAGGCTTTCTCTAAGTTAAAATTAGTGGGAGTTTTAGAGGAGAATATATCTAAAACTCAGTATAAAGCAAAAAAAATTGAATTTTCATGAGGATACAGATAATCATTACTCATCAAAACCATATGTAAAAAAAATGCTTGCCATTAATGCATATGTCAGAATGCGTGTCTTATCAAGCATGTTTAGCACATATTATTTTAGTTTAATTATTTGATCTGGTTAATATCTATATCAAGAGAGAATAATTCAAATTTATCAAACAAGTATATTGGGTGATACAAGGAGAATAACATAGGTGGTATAAGATATTTGATTGCTCAAATTCGTAGTGATTTTAGGCAAATTTAAAAGTAAGTTTTACTCTTGCTATAAGTTGTTTCCTTTACTTGGTTGGGAAGAAGGATACTTTTGAATTTATAGCATTATTTCCAAAACTCTTCCTTCTTTTGTCCTCCAACCTATGGCCATGAAATTTGCATTTCTTGATTACAGCATGGTCTTGGTCTCATATGTTTTCCTAAAATTGGGGACACCTCTCTGGTCTAATATAATTTAGAAGATTTTAAGGAAACGGCTAGAAATCCTCTGTTAAATCCTATGATGCAAAAAATTGTAGAAAGTGGTTTAGTTGAAGCTGCAGCCTTTCCCATAGCTATCCAATGCACTGAATTAGTCCTTGAATGCATGAATAGATATGAACCTCAGAATAGGTGCATCAAGGCTGTAGATGGAAATGTTTTACTAAATATCAACAGACAAACCCTAAAGTATGTAATTAGAATTCCTCCCAAGGAATCATACTTTGACCTTAGTATTGCTTCTTCATATGGTTATTTTTGATAAAAGAAAACAATTTACAAAAGTGTGATTGCTAGGAATTGGCTTTTAAAATTCCAAAAAGGGGGTTCAAGGCTGCCCAGACCATTAACAAGAAATCATATGATTCCAGAAGTATAAGATATTATAGTATTAATATATAGACTAAAAGGCAATGCTCATGCATACTATTGGGAAGACTTGATGTACTTCTTTGTACAGGTGATCCTCCAAGGAGAGCAATATTTGGATTGAGTAGAAATTGTAGCTAAAAATTTGCATTAGGGTTTAAGTAGTTGTTTGGGAAATAGAGATTTTTATCTGTCTTCATACCTACTCTATTACCTGGCCTCTATGAGATAATGGGTAGGATTACCTCATGTACCTTTGGCTAAAGATGGTAAAATTTATGATTACTACTCGTAGTTACAAATGCATAATTGCTATGAGGATTACAGTAGAATTAATGATGTTTTTACTGGAAGAATGACTTTTGAATTAGCAAATAACATTAATAAGAGGTTGTTTGATGAAGCTATATAACTTATTAATATCTATGGTAGTTTCTTCATTCAATTTTTCAATTTTACTTATATCAAAGTTGGGGGTTTTTACGGTGAACCTTTGAGGTTACCAAGGTATGTTTTTGACTGATTTGTGCTAAAAGAAGTCTGCAGGCAATTAGCACATGTAGATAAAAAAAATTCCCAATGAAGAATAAATTTGGTATATCTTTTCCTATTGAAATTGGGTGTTATTCATTTAAGACAACATTTGACACTTTGAATTTAGAATTAGATCTTAAAAAATTCAATTTTCAGTACTTCACAGCTAGAGCCTAATTTGACAAAAAGGTTTTGCCAGAGATAACTTGGATCTTAGAAAAATATTTTTGCATATTCCTCAATTAGAGGATTATTGGGAAAATTGTCTAGATGAATTTGAAGTTAGAAGAAGAATATGGTCCAGGTTCTCCCTTGGGTAGATAATTACCCTTAAATTAAAAATGGACGTTTCTAGAATTATTGACAATGATGAATAAGTGACTGATCCTCAATTTAAATAGATAAACTAATCACCTATTCCAAAAATTGACTATAAAAATATTGAAGAGGATAGAATTGAAGTTAACTGAAAAATAGATGAGAGAGCAAAAATTGAGAGGAACTCAAAACATAGTCTCCCAGTAATGTACAACAATAATTTAATCTCCATTCACAATAAGCTCATCTAACTAGCCTATTGCTATCTGTGATGTAGGTACTTCCAAGTCAAAAATTAGAAGGGATCCTATCATCAAATAATCTAAGAAATCCCTTTTAACAACCCCACCTCTTCGTGCCACCAAGTCAAGGACTCAAAGCAAGAAGAAGAATCAAATTTCTAAAAAAGTGATTATGGATTTGAATTTTGAAGAAGATTCAGAAGAAGCCAAAGGTGATAAAGAATCTGATTCACCAATGATGGAAGAGGTTAGTATAGATCAATAGATAATGATTCCTTCTGCTTCTATCAAACTAATGATTGTTTCAATTGTGCCTTTTGATCAACTGAATCTTGATAAAGAAGCCTCTGCCTCTGCACCTAAATGGCTAGAAAGTTCAATCAATCATAAAAGGAAAGTATTTCCATTTTCTTTACCCTTGGAAGATATGGTGAGCATTGTTTAGGGAAAGATCCTAAATCCAAAAAGTTAAAAATGACATCTAGGGTATGTGTTGACCTAAACACAGGGAACTGGAATGCAGAAATTGCCTTGCCAAAAACCAATGAAGAAGTTCAAGATCCCACTATTTAGGATTTTATAGTTGAAAAGGTGAACTTTGGGACTGCATCGCATGCCATGGATTTACATCATCTATAATCATCCACTAAAAGGATAGTTATTATAACTTAGAAGGATGAAAAGGATAAAAAGGAGTTAAAATAGACTGTGTGGTCAATGGTAGAATACATTGATGCTATTCATAGTCCAAATCCACAACTAATTACCTAATTCCCCTATTTTTTGACCCAAAATCTCTTGTTAATCAAAGGATTCTAGACCAAATACATAGAGGCAAAATGATTACCAGAATATTTGATATTTGGTTGGATGGCATCCGCCTAAAAGGTACAAAATACATTCATAAATTAATGAATGTATATGATCTAACCATGATTACTGTTGAAGATTTGAAGACTCAAAATGCTTTGTGGATAAAATATGAAATAAAATGGATGAGCGTGATGAACCAAATTGACAAGGTGCAAAAATATAGGATAACAAAGTTTTTGTCAGAGAAGAATTTGACTAGACTAGATGAAGATATGTTATATGTAAGTAAGAAAAATATTGAGTCGAGAAATTCAGTATCCTAACAAGGATGAATTGAAATTATAAATATGATCAAAGAAATAACTGAATTCATTCAATAATTACAACATAATCTACAGAGTATTAATGTCAAATACATAAAGGATGATGGAAAACTAGAGAAAGACATCAATGTTGTAATTCAATCTTTTAAGGAAAAGATCAACATTGTTAAAGAATGTGATAGCTTATCAATTGAATATTTCTCTTAGATTTCAAAGGTAGAATCACTTCTTTTTTGTTGCATCAACACACTCTCAAAGCACACAGAAAAGATAGGGAAAGTTTGGAGGGAAGAAAACATCTGGAAAGCAAGGATAAAACATGTTAGTATTCCCAATCTTTCCAAAATTCAAGAGTTCATTATAGCATTTCAGGAGTGGAAAGATCAATGTGTATACCTCACTAAACATAGCAAATATGGAGATCCTAGTCCGTCACTTCAGCAATGATTTTACTTACATAGTTTATTTTATTCAGTTACTTTTCTATTCAAAACTTGACCTTTATTGATTTTGTAAAAACTAAATCCCATATGGGTCAGAGTTACTTTAACTCTAATTTAGTTTAAAAGATGGTTGAGTTAAGGCAACTATATATATATATATATATATATATATATATATATATTTGGTTGTAAAAAGATAAGGATATAGAAGATAGAAAAACAAAAAGAGGGAGAAATTTCTGAATTGGACCACTATTATTTACAATATATGTGATGTTTGTCTGAAATATTTTTCATCAATGAATGAAAAGGAGAATTAATTATTGCATACTTGGATATGTGTTTTTCAGTATTTGAAATTGTGTTTTCTATGTGAGATCTTCTTTGATATAGTAATTAATATTCCAGTAGACAATCCATTATGTGTGTTTTAACATTCATTGGTTCAACATATATAAGTTTATCTATTTAATTGTTATTGAAAATAGAATCCGTGTATTTTGTTACCTATTTCTATTATAAAATCTCACATTCATAACATAATGATGTATGGATGTTAGTCTACCTTTAAGCACTTTCTGATTAAAAGTGTATCTGAATATTTAAATTCATTGAAAATCTTAAAGGGAGTTGTACCTTAATTCAGAGGGGAACTAGTCTTGATAGTTCACCCATTTTTTGTTTAGCTTATTTGTTCTTGAGAGAAGGGCATGGAGTCAAAATAAAATATTTTTATATAAGGACAAATTTGTTAGCCAATAGCTTGTAGGGCAAACTTTTATCCATCCATCATTTTATCTCCAAGCTATCTGATAAATGCCATCCCTTTCACCACCTCTTAGAAAAAGACACCTCCTTTAAGTGGATGAAATAATGTCAACAAGAATTCAATTTAATCAAGGAGTATCTTCTCTCTCCACCTATCCTCACCCCTCCTAAGGAAGACTAACCCTTTTACCTATATATATTTGTCACTAATCATTCCCTAGGGGCAATGCTTGCTCATCATGATGAATAGAATAAAGAGTAAGCTATCTATTACATTAGTTGCACCCTTATCAAGTATGAAACTTGGTATAACCATCCTAAAAATCTCTACATTTCCTTAGTTTTTGTGGCCTCCAAACTCCATCACTATCTTCTTAATCATAAAACCTATGTTATCACTAACACTAACCCCCTCAAGCTCATGCACTCTAATCCATATCAAAATCAATGTATGACTAAGTGGCTCATGCTTCTAGCTAAATTTGATCTTGATTTCCTTCCACAAAATTCCATTAAAGGGTAAGTCATCGCTAACCAATTAGTCGAAGCCCCTCTACCTGACAATCAACCTCTTCTTCTTGCCTTTCTAGATGAGTCCATTGCAACTCTTTCTCAAGAAGAACCCACCTACCAAATGACCATGTTTTTTGATGGATTTAAATGCTAAAATGGTGGGGGTGATGGAGTTATTATCATTCCCCTTAATGAGGAACCTCTTCCCCTTTATTTTAAACTTTACTTTGAATTTACCAACAACATAGCTGAATATGAAGCCCTAGTCATAGGCCTCCAAAATGCCTTATCTTTGGGAGTCAAAACAATCAATATCTTGGGTGACTCATAACTAGTCATTAACTAGGTCACAAGATCTTATCAATGTAAAAATTATTTCCTCTTAAATTATAAACAACTCATGGATATATTCTTAGCATCATTTGATCATTACATTATCCAATCCATTCCTTGATCTACCAATAAATTCAGGGACACAATAACCTCCCTTCCAAAATTCCATCTCAACCTGCTAAATCTAATCTATTCATCACCATCCACCATGTTATCACACCCTTGTATTTTATTTTTGATCTCCCTACCATTTGTAGTGTGGAGACATCTCCTTCTAACATTTAGTACAACCAAGCTTTTGACTACCTTAACCTTGGCATCATTCATCCCAAACTTTCAAAGAATGCCCAAAGAGCCTTTGTTTAGAGTACTCATCATTACACCATACTAGGTGGAATCCTTTACAAATGCAGCTTTGATGGCCTCCTCCATTACCTACATAACTAGGAAGCTTCCCACACTATTAAAGAAATGCATGATGAAATCTATGGGGGACACTTTAGTGGCCTAGTTGTTGCTAAGTGTATCCTTCACCTTGGTTACTAATTTCCCACCCTCAATAAATATTATTGCAACTATGTAAAGAAGTGTGTCAAATTTCACCAAGATGCTAATCTACATCATGCACCTCCTCATGGCCTTCACGTATCTATCAATTATTGTCCCTTTTTGCAATGGGGTCTTGACATAATTGGGGAAATCAACCCCCATGCTTCACAATGACATCAATATATCATTACTGCCACTAAATATTTCACCAAATGGGTGGATGCCATCCCCATTATATCCACCAAAGCTAAAAAAATTATCGACTTCATCAATCACCATATCATCTTCCATTTTGGTGTTCCCTATAAGATCATCACCGATAATGGAAAATATTTTAAAAACTAAAAACTCCAAGGTATTTCTAATGATTTTGGATTTAATTTAATTTTTTCCTCACCTAATCATCCTCAAGCCAATGGATAGGCAGAAGCCTCAAACAAAAATATCATCAAGATGATCACCAAAGTAGTAAGTGCTTTAGGTCAAGATTGGCACATGTATATCCCCTTCGTTTTATTGGCCTATCACACTAGAATTCAAACTTATACGAGTGCTACCCCTTTCTCTCTCATCTTTGGATTTGAGGCAGTCTTTCCTCTTGAAGTTTAAATTATATCCCTTTACATATCTTTTCATGAAATCCTTTTTAAAAGTGATTATCATCAAGAAATCCTCAAGTGTTTTGAACTCTTTGATGAACATCACCTCACAACCCTTAATCATATTCATGTCTATCAATAATGAATCAAACACGTATACAAAAAACACCTAAAAGAGCTAGAGTTCAACATTAGATACCTCATCCTTAAGGAAAAACACGTAACTAATATGAAGAAAAGTAAAAGGGGTAAGTTTGATTTTAATTAGATTGGACCCTACATAATAACACATAAGTATGGATTAGGAGCTTATCATTTGTCCTCTCTTGAGGGAAAACCTAAACTTGAGCCTCTCAATGCTTCACATTTGCATCCTTTCTATTATTGAAACATAGATCAAACTCATTTTTTTATCTAGCTTAAGCTCATCCCTTAGTTCACGAGATTTTCCCTACCTTTCACATCCTTAACTCCTTTGTGAAAAATCAATTACAACATAGAGCCATGTGATTATCCATCATAGTTATGGCCTAATAAGGCATGGGCACCATGGCTCTACCCATGGCATAGTTCTCATGGATACTTTTCATCTTTAATTAGATGGAATCCCATGGCCAATTGTCTCTCAAACCACTTTCCCCATTTAACATTAACCTTTTGTGCTCAAGCCTTGCCTTCATAAATTTCAACTTTGGAATCCTATATAGATTTGTCCATGTCTAACATTCATTCAAAATATCACTTGCATTATAGATTACTCCCTTGAAGGACAACTGCCCAATAATTAAAAGTTTCTTAAAAATAAACTATTCTCTTGAAGGATAGATATAAAATCCAATCCTAGACTTCTCCCTTGAATGATGGCTATGGAATAATCATTTTAAGTTTCCTACATCAATCAACTTCAATAACTTATCAAAAGAGTAAAAACAATAAACAATCTAATGTAAAAATTAAAGAAAGTAAGTCACAATCAGCTCTTATAAGTGCCATTTATAGACTTCTTGCATCAATTAGTCTACACTTTATCCCATTACACTAAAATCAGCTCCTATATATGACATTGGTATACTTCCTACATTGATTAGTCTACATCTCATATTAAGGCATGAACTTGTCTATTATGGTTATTTGGTCACCTATAGAAGGGGTAATCTAACCCACATCAACCTACCATTTCACTTGTTTCCCATTAACTATCTACTTATCACCTACTTTCCTTCCACACCTCTTCTTAAAGGACTATGAGCTTACTTGATACAAAGTGATCAAGACCCCTTCTTTCTCAATCAAAGCATGCTCTTGCGATACATTTGATAGGTTTATGTTCACTAAGTCAATCCAACTATAGTTTCTGACTGATACATCATTTCCAACTACAAACATCATGCCGTTATCTTATGTTTTATTTTTTAGTTCATGTGGTCATATGTCTCACATTTAGTTTTTTTTATACCTACTTTATGTTTTTTCATTCCCATTAACACAATCATGGCATTATGCACTAGGAACAAGGCAAATATAAACCAAACACATATCCTATCCATAAATAAAACATCAAAAACCATAACATTGTAACCATTCACAACATTACATTATAACATTATTAGAACACATTATCCCTATAAAAAATATCATTTTATCTATAGAACACATTATCACAATCCTACCTAGCCATAATTTCGTAGTCACTCATAAACAACATTTTCAAAACCTATCTATCAAATGTTCAACCAAAACCATATAACAACAAACATCTCAATCAAAATCAAATGCATCATTATATACATAAATAATCATCATCATATCCATCCAAAAAAAAAAACCTATACTAAGCATGCAACATCATGTGTATCATCTCTAATCATTCCCATTATTACATCATAAACATAATACATTAATATCTCATCTACATAACATCATGAACACTATATAATTAGCATAATAAAAAACTATTCATCATATACATCAATAAGACAATGCACATCATAATATATTAGTTAGTCACTCTCTCATATACATCTCACATTATCAACACATAGGTTGGTATCAAAATACAAATAATGTACATATCACACCTCTCTTCTGCCAAGCCCCTGGGGCACCTAAACCACTACCACCTACACCATCTATATCCAAAACTATACTACCATCTAGTGGTGGCCCCCTTGATAACTCTACCTATCCACTATTGAATCCCACTACCCTATAGTAGCTATAAATGGTCCACCTACTAAACTGGCCCTATACTCTCCATATCTCATCTCCAAAGGTAGTTACACCAGCACTATCACCTCATAATATCTAAGCTCCTCAATAATGACTAGGTATCCTTCCCTTAGCACTATGTCAAGTGGTCCTCCTCCTACTATTGTAGCTACCCTTGCTCTCTATCTTAATGAGTCTCTCTCTTAAGTCACTAACCCAAAAAGACCCATGCTTGATCAAAGTCACAACCTATCCCTATAAGGTGATAACCTATGCCTGTAATGTGGCCACCTCCCCTTGTAACCTTGTAATCTAGGCTTGAGCTAATACCACTGCATATCTATATGGTCCATCATCCTATGTAGGTGCCCATGCAAGATCCATTTCCTTTAATTGCTACTACCTATCACCCCATCCAAAATCCATTATTGCATACTTTACCTAGAACCATGTTGCATAACCATTAATAATCCTTATATCATCTATGGTTGCCCTCATCAAGAGCTCCTATAAATCTAAGACAACTTCTTGTGGTTATGTCTCTGGGAGTGGGAACTTTGGATCCTCTCTCTTATAGCATGGCACATTAGGGGGGGGTCCTCTGTACTAGTTCAAACTATATTTGCACTCAACCAAATGAGATTAGCTCAATCTCCCCATCTTGTCTCCCATATATCCAGTACCAGCTCTAGAGTGATAATGTGTGGTACCTATGCTGGAACCAAATAGGCCAATCTACATATAACCTCTATACAACATCACCTACCATCAAGCCCTCCAAAGCATCCCTAAACTAATCAATTTCTTTGGCTCCTCCACTAGCACTTGTAAATGCATTAAAATATCTCCATCACATGAAATCCACTAGAAAGGTTACCTGAGTGAATCCCTGACATGGTACCCCCAATGGTCTCACAACATGAATTTGCTCAAATGCCTAGTAGTGTATCATAAAACCAACACTAATAACATACCATCTATGTGCCTGAAAGGCCTAGAACTCCCTATAGATTTGGATTAATAACACTAGGCCCCATCCAAATATGGTCTTCTTAAGCATCATCTCCACCAATACACCTATTATTAGGTATGGAAACAATTTATGGCTTTAATCTAGTAAATCAAAACACAACACTACCATCATCATTATTAAAAGGCATCTATCCTCTAAGGCCTTCTAGTACATTATCCTAATCCTAAACCCACCTATATGCCACCAAACATGATCTCGATTGGCTTTGTATATAAGATCCATATAATAGTCTTTATCCTAGCTCTTGATATGATAAATGGGCTCCCCCTAGATGGGTAGCCATGTGATCCTCATCACATCCTCCAATAGGATGGTCATCTCACCAGTTGATAACATAAAAGTGTTCATTGTTGGGTCCCATCTCTCAATTATTATGATGACCATAGCCACATCCTATGGTAGGTACTGATAATGTATCATATCCCCTAGGCCAACTATCTTCATGTGCCTTCACTCCTTAGTTATCATCCTATCTTGAACCTCAGCAAATATCTTAGGGACTTGATCCCTCATCTAAATTTGATCACAGGCATGCATAACAATCATATTCACATGAACATTTGGTTTTCCACATATCAACCTATGTCTACCATTTTCAACCTATATTACACTCAACATAAACCTTTACCCTTATTTTCATAACTTTTAAACACCTAAGTCATTCTATCGCTACCTACCTCTACCTAAACACATTCTTTTTCACTACTTGACAGTTATTTTCACCTCACTCTACCTACCATAACATTTCAACATCCCATTCTATCAAAACTAAGTTTGACCTTTTTTCTCACTAGACCCATTTATTCTAAACACTTTATAACCTTTCACCTTTTTTTCTCACTAGACCCATTTTTTCTAAAACTTTACCACTACATTAACATATATTAATTTTCCATTTAACCTTTCAAAACTACTTACCCATTTAATAATTTGATCGTTTATGGTTCCTTAAACCAATAATAGTCCTTTAAACACCCTTCTACCCTTAGATCGACTGGTGATGGTTAGGTTGAACTACCATCAATCACTATGCATGACCACCAGTGCTAAAACTCTACTGCCTTCTTCTTCCCTAGCACCACTAAACTCACCTAATAAAAAAATTAACCCACCTAATATTCTTATATAGTCTATTACCACTATAATTCACTCTTTTTCTCCCAATCTACCTAACTAAATAGACCACTTTTATCCACCCCCAAAAACTAGGGCATCATGACCCAGGGACATTTTCACACACCTTGCCCCACTATTCTAAACTACCCAATACAGTTCTACATCCCCAAATTTACCTATACTATCAATTTTAAAACAACCCATACCTCATTCCATGATTTTTGTCATGGTAGGAGTCCTCATGCCATCACTTGGTCATGTCCTCATCCACCCTCCATCTCATCACCACTCAAATCACCTAGACCCACCATCATCACCTACTCACAGTTCTCCACCTTAGTATAATCCACACCAAATCATCACCAAAAAAAATGCTCTAGGCACTCATAACCAAAAGTCAAATGGTAAAAAAGACTTAACACTTTCCTTTTTACATCTTGCCTTTTTAGGTTTTTCCCTAACCATCGATGGTTAGGGTAACCATCAATGGTCGACCCTGGGAACACTCCTAACTATCACTAGTTAGGGTCCCTTATTTTTTTCCATCTTTTTCAAAAACCCAAACCACTTTAAGTTTAACCCTTTTTTTAAGAAATACATTTTACCTGAAGTTATTTTTGGATTCTTCTCCATGGAACTATGTAGGTAGCATCCACTTACCTAGTGCATCTAGAGTCAACTTGGCCATCCCCTTCCAACCCATACCCAATCAATGTATGATTTCACCACATCCACCTCGATGTTAGTATATTTTGACCCTGATCATTTACATATTTTATGATGACTTTACATTGGTCTTTTTGACCACACTAATCGACCTTGTTATGTTGCACTTTTGAACTTTGCACCACCTCATGTGCAACCCAACCTATTATGTTGTTTCATGAGAGCACTTCCTACCCTAGATACTTATGACCAACACCAACCCTATCTAGATGGCTTGATAGGCCTAACTCAATCAGCTATGACCAACACTATGGACCAGTCACCCTTATCATGTGTCCTTATAAGATCAACCTTATTTTCACTAACACTGGTAATTTTAGTCTTTGCATGATCTTGACTATTGCTCTTCATAATATCTTGTGCACATGATTGTACCTCAAATTCCCAACCTTTTCATGTCACCCACCTCATGATTACCAATTTACCATTTATCAAATCTTGACCTAATTTCACTTTCACCTCATCAACTCCTAGTTTGAGGGGGAACACCTTATCCCATACTCGAGGTAACCAGACCTTGACAAGCCATTTTTTTTTATTTTGATACTTGTAAATCAAATATGTACAATAAAAAGGGGTAAAATTTAAACACTCAAAAATTATACATGATAGCTTTCAATGTTAAATTTCCTCTTTAACCCTCGTTGGACCTTGCATTTAGTGGACTACCTAGTCAACTAGACTTGCTTACTAACTTGCCCCTAACTTAACACATTTAATGCATCCATTTAATTCAAATTGATTTAACTTATTATTTTTTTACCCCTCGACCACCGCCAATTAGTTTAGCCATTACCAATTGGACTAACTATCGATGGTTAGGTCCCTAAACATGTTTTAAATTATTAAAGTAATGACAACCTTGTGCGATATCAGCATCTCCCTAAATGGTAACTTACTTTTAAAACCTCTAAAACATACAAATTTATCCCCTATCAAATTAGTAACTTCCTCCATCCCAATTATAAACTTCATCTTATAGAAGGAGAAGAGGAGGAAGTGAAATGGATCCATAAATAAATTCATGTACAGGCTATATTAATTTCTTGTGTAGGTATCCAGCATCCCTTCAATAAGAAATTAGTAGCATTGAATACTCAAACCTCTATCTACATCACTTTTGAAGGCCAAAGTACCATCACTCTAGCCAAATTACCTTATCCCTTCACCATCAAGTTACAGGTATCTTGTGCTTGTTTTCATTGATTCATCTTATTTCTAACCTCCCTACCCCAACTAAAACTCTTAATATCTTATTCTCCCTTCCAAAGGCCTATATCAAAACCCCCACCTATTTATTCATCATTTTACAACTTCCCTTCAATATCCTCCTAGAACACATAGGCAACCATCAATAGTTATCCCAACCATTGATAGTTACCTCAACCATCACTAGTTACCCAACCATCATTGGTTACACCAACCATAACTAGTTCACCTGACTGTCACCGATCACTATGGCATAAAAATATAGCAAGATATTTTAAGTCTCTTACCCTTAACCAAACCCACTTTTCTCTATTTCTACCTGATAATAACAACCTTTATAATTTTTTGAACCAGATCCCAACCATTTTATCATAAGTATTGACCCACTTTTATTATTTTTAGTTGTTTTCTTTAAATAAGCATTTACTTTCTCTTCCTTTCATGTATTTACTTTCATATCATTGAATGTAAATATCTATTGTTTTCATTATATTAGTTTATTTTTTTATAATAGTGGATTGATAGCCTCCTAGTAAGCAATACGCTTCTTGGATCTAGCTCATGATAGGTAGTCCACTCAATCATCCATCTAACAAACCCATTTTTGAGTGTTTTTTCTTATTTATAGGTTATTCCTTCCTAGCTAAAGAGGATTTCTCGCTATCGTTTGGATTCATACATGCACTTTACCAAGTATTTTTATACACACCCTATTACTAATTTTAATAATTTACTTCCAAACTAATAAATGAGCATAAATTAATTAACACACCATTGACAATCATGACTTCAAAGTTGAAACAAGGATGGATAAAATAATCAACCTATTTGGTGATCTAAGGGTCAATGAAGTTATGAGTGCTACCTAAATCAATGAGTATTATGAGAAGGAGCTTTTTGAAGTAACCCTTGACCCATATGGTTTATGGGGTGATGACTCATACTAAGGTATGGAGAGAGATCTTGGTTGGTCCTCCTGAGAAGTAGCTTCCACAATTAGTGGAGCTTCTTCTGAATCATCTGCTATATCCTAAGCATCTTCCAAAACTTCAATTTTGGGTGGAGATTCCACATCTAGTATGTATAGATTTTTCTCAACACATCGATGTCCTTAGGTGAATTTATCATCATAATTATATCATAGTCCCTTTTATCTACAAGATTGCATCTTTGCTTTAATCAAATGCTTGATAGCAGTGGTTCTAGGGGCTAACATTGCTTGAGATCATTGTGGATTTGTATTTTTTAATGGAGCAAAATTAGATTTGAGTCATTACTAAGATATGATTTTATTACTATCCAACTTAGCCAACCCTAAGGATTCCATCATGTATTAGGCCATAACATTTTAACCTTAGATCAAATTGTATCCTTTAGTCCATTGACAAAGAAACTCTTGAAGAATTCATCAGACAATCCCTCTATGTGATTAGCCTATTTTTCAAATTATATTTGATATTCTCTCAGGGTTCTTATTTGGCAAAGTTTAGTAAGTGCTCCAGTGAAGTCATAAAAAGTATTAGGGCCAAACCATTTCAAAATGAGGGTTTAAAAATCAATCCATATGGGCTTGTCATGAGCCTTAGTATACCAATGATACCATTGAAGGGATTTATGTTCTAAGTGAAGGGATGCAATAGGGCCTTATTGGCATCAAAATTATTATGTAGACTAAAATATTATTTTGCTTGATAGATCCATCTAGTTAAATTTGCACCATTGAATTAAGGAAAATTAAGCTTCAACCCATGAAAAGTGCTCGAAGAAGAAAAATCAATGTCTAAAGAAGACTCTGGATGTTGCCTATTGTTCAAGGTGGTATGTTGAAGACTGAGGCCAAGAATTTTTTCTCCAAGATCTTTGATGTGGGTATTAAGGGTGGCAATTTCATCTTCCATGTTTTTTGTTCTTGTTCAGGTTACTACCATGACTAGAATAAGAGATTTTTTTTGTAATGGGTAGGAAAACTAGAGTTAAGGCATGTTTAGTAAGTGAATTTTTTAATTTGGGCAAAATTCAAATGGGTAAAGGTATTTTTACTAATTTTTTTGCATAGTGGGAGTATGATTGATGAAGGCGAGGGAAATTTTAGGAGTGGAAATGAAAAAAAACTAGAAAATTTATCAAAGAGGAACAAAGGAACAGAAAAGGGAGATAAACACTATGGAAAAATTTTGAGGCAAATGGACAAAAATAGAAGTTATGGTAAAACCCAAAAAATGGAAAATTGAGATTTACAATAATTAGGAGTGGAATCAAGATATGGGACCTCAAGGAATAAAATGTGGAGAATGTAATTTTAGGTGTTTGGATAAATTTTGAAGATCAACAGTGCTATAGATAGAGATATATTTCAATAAATGAAAATAAAATTACTCTTTTGGGGGTCGTCACTCATTTCACTGGTAGGTCCTCTCAATGGCATAACTACTTTTGGGTTCCTATGGTACTCCTCACAATGATTTTTAGAGATTTCACCCAAGTACTTTCCTTAGTTATGTAGACAGATTTTTTACCCTAATCTAAAATAGATTATTGTGATGTAGAATAGAGCTATGCAGTAGAATAGACTTAAGACTTTCTAAAAAAATACTTAAAAGAATTAGGCATCAAAATAGAGTTTAGACTTTTTGGAAAAAAAATGGCCCTAGAAAGTGCCCTGATACCAGATGAGAGGATCCTCCTACAAAAAATTAATGAAAATGCATAAAATAGGATATTAATTTACTAAAAATGTATGAAATAACAAATTTATATGATTATCAAAAACACTAAAGGAATTATATTGATTACAAGCCACTTCAAGGGGGAAACCTCCTTGGAATAAGCTCAATACAAATAATTCATAGATGACTTCATTAGCCTCAACACTTACTTATATACTAAGTCTAATCAAGCAGCTATTACTTCCCATGAATGTGGGATTAAAAAAAATTCTCACAAGATGACTTACAAAGCATATGCATCTATAGAAACTAATATACTAAGAAAGTAAAGATAAGGGGTAGCATTGGTTCCTAACATGGGCCTTGGTATGTCTTATATGAAGTCTGTTGTTATCTCTCTAGGTCCACTAGCTTGTTATTTTGAGCCTTTAACAAGCTTTCAATCCTTATAAATTTATCCTCTTAACCATTAGTAGGTTGGGCTTGATTTTTTGGAGTGGGTAATGTAGCAATGGTAGGTAGGGTTGGCTAAAGCTCAAGGAAAAGTGTCATTAGAGGTCTTATCATAAGCTTTCATGCTTGTCTCAAATAGTTTTCTACCCTTCTAGATATTTCATAAGCTCCTTTTAGGGTTGTCCCACACATAGATTGGATCATGACTTCAATGCCTGAATTTAATGCTCTCAAATAGTAAAGGAAGGCATAATTTGGTGTGGGCTTAATGATAGGGATCCTATCCCAAGTCTTCTAAAATATATAGTTGAAATTGACCATGGATTCTTGAGGTGCCATCTTGATTGAGGTAAGTTATTTGACAAGTGACACATGATCACTTCTATCTTTAAAATGTTTACATAGGCATTTACTAAGCTCATCCTAATTATTGATCGAGGTAGGAGCTAGACCTCTATACCATTATAGGGCTTTGCCTTTTAAAGATGTGGATAATAGTCTCATGGCTACATTTTCTTATGTAACATGATGTAATAAACAAAGATTTGTAATGTCAGCAATGTGATCTATAGGGGTGGTGGAGTTTTCTCCTATAAAGTATGGTAGACTCTTCAAGGAGGTAGTAGGGATGTCATCATATTGGTGAAGGTTAAGAGGGCTACTATAGACACTAGAAAACCACACACTATGGTTCTAAATGTCAAACTAATCCTTAAACCATCTTGAGACCACCTTGGGACCACTTCTTGACCATGACCCTACAAACCTAACTTAACCTAAATAACTCTGACCATTCTACCTTTGTCTTATCAATTACCAATGGTTAACCCCTAACCACTAACAGTTAGACTTAACCATTAACAGTCAGCATTTAACCACTTTAATGGTTAACTCTAGCTCAACTCTACCTTGATTTTTATTCTTAGACACTCACATAATTATGCATGTTAAGGAAAAAATTATATGGCTTGTTCAACACCTTGTTTAAACCTATTGTTTCACCTCTCCCTTCCCTCTATAAAAAAAGAGAAGGAAGAGGTGAAAGGAGATAAGAAAATCATCAACTTCTTGTGCTAGAGATCAGAGCTTTGTGTGAAGGTACTCTTATCACTTTCAATGAATCTATAAAATCTTCTAATGATCATGATAGATATTAAAAGAGTAGAAATTCATGAATCGTCAAGCGAAGGTATCATCACTCTAACAGAATTGCTCCAGGCTTCGCAACTAGTTTTCAACCACCCTCGATGTTCTTTAGACCAGAAAAAGATAAGTATTTATATCTTATCAAAATTCAAGATTTAGTTTCTTTATTGTATCTCTTCACAACCTTGCCCAGCTAAACTTTTTGACCAAACCAAATCCCACAGTAACCATCAATGATCACCCTAACCACTGATGGTCTGACCCTAACTACCAATAGTTTCTTAACCATTGATGGTCACCCAACCACCAATAGTCTCACACAATATCTGATGGTCATTATGTGTCAATTCTAATAAGTTAATTCCACCTATCAAACCCTAACCAAATTCCACTTTTTGAGTTTATACTTGATCATAGAGGATCACCCTATTTTCTGAACCATGTTTGATTTTTTTAGAATTAATATCTAATTGTTTATTGCTATAATTAGTTAAATTCATCTCTTTTCAAGCACTTCTTGTATTTAATTTTATTATTTTATATTATTTATGCAAGTAATATTTCACTTTCAGAACTTGATTGTTTAAAAGTGTGGATTGATAGCCTCCATGGAAGCTTGTACTTAGATGTAGCATGCTAATTAATCCACCCTAGTATCCAAATAATCAACCATTTCTTTAGTTCTTTTATTATCTACAGGTCATCTTCCCAAGATAAAGAGGAGTATCTACAACCATCTAGATTAAGGAGTACAAACCAAATCTAGATTTTACTAACCTTACCCTTATGTTAAGTTTTACATCTTTCTTCTTAGAAAATAAAGAAAAATTTATGTGAAACATATTGGCATACTTGGTGGGATCCTTGAGTCTTTTCTTGGGTTCATAGTTGCATCTAGGTGTTTCTTCTTCTTATTTTTTTCTCATACAATGAAATCAAAATTTCATTTTGGGCTTAAAATAAACTACATACATTTTTTTCTTGCCTATTTTATCTCACATAGCTTAACTAATCAATTGAATTAATCATAGTTTCACTCTTATCACACACATGAGACAAAACCACTTTCCCCTAATCAAGTATAAAAATATTGACATAAGGCCTATCTAGATTTCATCATCTAGCCGTCACCTTTCCTCATCTATCCTACTTGGATATCATCACCAAGGGGAGAACCAACTTAGTATGTTGGCTAAGAATAATCTCTAGGAACTCGATATATTTTGGCTAAGCACTCAACACCCTTATCATTGTGGTGTGTGAATTGAGGGGTAGGCCCCAATATCTCGCTACATACCATGTTCTAGTACATATCCTAAGAGCCTATAACTACCTAAAACTATCTTTAGATATCTTCTTCTAATACATGCTCTACAAACCCAATTTGTTCTTCATAACTTCTTTAAAAATTAAGGCATAAGCCAAAAGAGAGATAATAAAGTATCCTAAGATTTTAAAGTACATTAGTGTATGCATTGATTTCCTTGAGATATTTTCATTTTTTATTGCTTCTTTTTTGAATTTTGAGATTACTTGTATCTTCCTCTTTCCCTTATTTGCATGGTTTTAACTAGGCAACAACTTATAAACCAAGAAAATCAAGATCCAACTCTTAATCATTTGTCTTCCTCTTCTCCCTCATCCATGGAGTACATCTCAGATGCAGAGAGTTCTTCCCATCCTTTTAAAAGTCTAAATATCCCTCAAATGGTTTCCCAAGGTGATATGGATTTCACCACCTTTTTGGATAATAACCCCATAGCCTTCCAACATTACCTTAACACCATAGCCCATGGTACTCCTATTTTGGTTCCACCTACTAACCCACCTTATGGGTAGAATCTCTACTACCTCCACCCAACCCCTAGTCACCCAAGCATCCTCTTCTACCAACAATCCCATAAATACCATAGTCTAAAACTAACCCATCTAACCAAACAACACCTAAACACCTTCCACCCTAATCCACAACTCTTCCAACATAGGAACAACCCAACCTTTGGACACCAAAACTCTACTTACCATAGGAGTTCCCTCTACTAGTGTCAACAACCTTCCTCTTGTTTCCAACCCACCTACCTCCACTCCATTTTAGATCTTGGTGATTCCCATACCTTTTAACCTTCCACCCATTATTACCAAAGTTACCACCTATTTGTTACCTACCAACATAACCATACCTCTAACCCAACCTATGTTAGTCCCCCATAAGGTTTCCATTGCATCAAACCCAAGCTACATCCCTAACCCATAAGGATATGTACCTCTACCTTCCACCCAACTACCTATCTCCATATCTTCATATGTGTCATTATCCCAACCACCCATGTCCACATACCAATATGTGGTAGCTTCTCAACCTCCCACCAGCTATCTATATGTTTCACATACCCAACCTCAGCAAAATGCATCGTATAACTTTGGAGGTGCACAACTACAGATTGATCTAGTAAATATGTTGATAGAGAAAATGACTAATTTAGAATTATCTATTTCTTATGCCCATAACCTCTTATCATATGACCAAATCTATAATGAACCAATTCATCCATTTGTTTGCATTTGACCTTATCCTCCCCAATGGGAACTTTCAAAATTTTAGAGCAAGGAAGACCATCAACATATGAGAGAATTTAGGCATTTTTTCTATTTGATTACCTATGATGATGTTCTCCTTATTCACACCTTTCCCATGTCTTTATCAGGTCCAACACTAGATTGGTATAGTAACATTACCAATCACTCCCTCTTTTATTTTTCCCAACTAGCTCAGACTTTTTTAGATCACTTTTCCATGAACATTCTAAGAAATTTTCCATCACCAATATTTAATCCATCTAGAAATTTGATGATGATTTCATTACTAACTTCATAACCCATTAGATAATCTTGATCAATCAAATCTCTTTCTCTTTGCCCCAACCTGAGCTGATAGAGATCTTTACCTGGGCTTGTGCCAAACACATCTCCTCTACTTTATAGGTTTAGACTTTCAGTACCTTTGATGAAGCTTTCACCATGGCATGAAAATTAGAGAATAGATCCATTGATGAGGGAAAGTTCAAATTGAGAAAAAAAAAACTCTACCTTCAAATCAAATGATACTTCCTCCTCCAAACCTAACAACCAAACTAACTCGAACACCAAAAATAAGGGAACTATGAATGTGGTTGTCCTTAAAACCTTTCTTCCATCGGTTGTTAACCAGCCCAACTCTTCTAATTTCTCCAACTAGAACAATGGGAACACAAACTAAAACAACTAAGATAAATTTACTCCACTATGGAAGTTATATGCTTTAGTCTTGGATAATTTTTTGAAATAAAATATTATATAATTTCCTCTAATAAAACCCTCATAGTAATTTGATTCCTCTCATCCTATACCTAGTTGGTATAAGGAGAATGAATTGTGTGCCTTCTACCATGTCATCATACATGATGTTAGTAAGTGAAATACCTTCAAAAACATTGTCCAAAGTCTATTGGACAAATGGGAACTTGTGTTAGATATCCCTAATGCACCCCTAAATCAATCAATTGACATCTTTAGACAACCATGCCCCTTTTGTGAATAATGAAAATAATAGAGCGGAATCCTCTCACAACCACAAGGTCCATACCATTAATGTGGTTCTTAATGAACTCATTATTGAGGAAAATATTGCCCAAACCACCTTTCCTTCCCCTCCACTTATTGAGGTAGTGGAGTCACCTTTCATTTCTTTAGAAACTGAGACAAAGGAAACAATTATCCCCCTTTCTCCACTTACTGATGTAGTGGAGATACCCTCATCTCTTTTATAATACATACCAAAAGAGGCATTGATTACCACCATATCCTTATCTTCCATCATACAAAAATACACTCTTCCTTGGGAAATCATTCCTAAGGAAGAGATCACTCTACCTACCTATCCTATAGGAGACTCATCTTCCCAAACCTTGGGGCATTTGATTGAGGAAAAGGATAAGGTAACCACTCCTCTCTCTCCACCTATGGGTTTGTCCTTTGAGACCAATATATAAGGGATCAAACCCATATATAATACGTTATCTACAATGGTTCTAAACTTGGAGTACTTATCCCAACCCAATGCAGATTGTGCCACATTTTGGTACCATCTCGAGCTTCTTTACCTAATAAATCAAGAGCCTAAAACCACACCACTGTCATTCTAACCTTTTGTTTCCACTATTGAACCCACCATCACCTTCACCAAACCTTTATAAACCTCTACCACTCAAGCCGTAATTGAACCAACCAAACCAACTCCACCTAAATAACCCAAGTAGCTTCCCCCATCATAACCAAACCCATCAAAAACCTTAGCATGCTCCCTACTCAGATCCTTACTCACCCTTCACTAAAGGTGGATTTAGCACCACCTAACCCACCAAAATTCAAGCCAACCAAGAAGGAGAAACCACCTAGGATCTTGAAACCTAGATCCTTACCACTTATTTATACCTTGCCTTCCATTTTGGGACCACATCCTTTTTCCATCCTAGGACATCATCCTTCATTTAAGAAAACATGTCTCCCAAAGATAACCCAAACCCAACCTCCTCTTCTCACTACGCCCTTACCTATTCTCTTCATGAACTTGACCTCCAAATCTTCCACTACCAATCATCCTACTTATAAACCTTATATTTTTATATCACCCACTACCAAGCCTACTACTTCTAAAAATTTGGCCTCTAAAGCACCAACTACCAAGAATACTCCACCACCTAGAACTCCCACTACTAAGCCTATTCCTAAGAAGGCTCCCACTCCATCAATCATAACCAAAAATCTTAACATCTTTTCCACCTTTATCCTAGTCTTATTCAACCATCCTATAGAGGTTATTTTAAGATTACTACTTGACTTTACCTCTTATCAAACCATTTAACCCCCATAGTCTGAAGTCATCCTAGTTTGATGACAATCTAATTTACTCAAACTATAGAATGTTGAAACATGATATGAATAACTATAAGGCTCTCCAAGTTCTAGTCCATCATATATATACCAATGATGACCTATTATTAGAGGAATCATAGGCCACAACCCAAAACCTACCTGCTCTCACACTCTCATCCAAGAATGAGGAGGAACTGAAGCAGTCCTCTAGACCAACTCCTCCCCAAATATATACCATCCATGTGGTCACATGATCACAAGCCCAATAAAAGGATAAAGGAAAGGTAAATGTGTCCATCACATGGACATACCCTTCTTCTACCACCTAACCACTCAACCAAACCCAAAAATACACACATTATCCCAAACCTAATATATCCATCTTGGGTTGCTCTCAATCCAACCCTTTTGAATCAATCCAAAAAGTAGTTCTGAAATAGCTTCACCAAACACTAGTGAAGATGAGTTTGTATAAACTAATCAATACCTCTCCCCATCATTACCAAGTGATGATAGAGGCATTAAAATCCATAAAGTTTCAACCAAAAAATCAAAAACCTCTAGTAGCCTTTGTTAAATCTCTTCAACTTTCCAACCTTGTTATCTTTAAGGATTTGAAAAAACCTTCCATCTTTTTAGATGATCCAAATCCTCCCCTCTTCATTACCATGTGCATCAACCAAACCTATATCAAGAAGGTTATGATTAATAGGGGAGCTAGAATCAATATTATCTCCTTATAAACATACAACCAACTCAAATTACCAGAGAACATTATGTTAGAAACCTCAGTGGTGCTTTGATCATTCGATGACACCATGGCCAAAATGTTAGGAATTGTTGTTCTTCATATTTGTCTAAGACCCTACATGATTCCTAAGCTCTTATACATAGTAGAAGGTGATTTATAGTATAATTTTTTATTGGGATGACCTTGGATTCATTCTATGGGGTTTGTGTCATCTACCCTACATTGATGCATCAAATTTAAACATGAAGGTCAAATTGTTACCATACAAGCTGACCCGAGTCCTTTTACATCATGTAACATGAAACCCTATGATGTTCTCCTTCCTCCATCCAAAAAAACTTCATCAAAATATGAAACCCTATATTATTCTACCAATGAATCATCCACTAGCTCATTCATCCCTTCTACCCAAATCCTTGAAATGAACCCTTTGGAATCAACCTTCTAATGTTTTTCATTGGGGGAGTATCACCTTTTGATAATAGATGTTTTTCCTACTCCATAAGAGTATGGAAATATTGACCAACAACCTCGGTATCACCCCAATATTAGAGATGTTATTACTTTTGATTCCTCAGCCTATCAAACCAATTTCATATATGGGGGACTTGATAAACTCCTTAACATTTTAACCACCTCTTTTTCTCCTTGGCCATTGACCTCTAGTTTTTCCTATTAAGATAAACAAGAGTTTACCAAGACATTCCTAGATAGGTGTTCTTGGAAGGGATTTGGTCTAGGTAGATATGAACATGGACCACATGAGTTACTTCTAATCAAGACCCAAAAACCTCTTAAAAATCATGGCCTCAATTTCATGCCACCTAAAAATCAAACCAACCCACCTCCCATTATTGTTATTGATGAGGAAGACATCCCATCCTCACTAGCCCCTTCTTCATTAGAATGTGAGGATCTTGATGTCATCCTACCTAAATTTATTTCATCAACATGATAAGCCTCTAACCCATGACTTATCAAAATTATGGGTCAATCATGACCATTCTTCTGACTCATCTTGAGATGGTAGGAGATGACTCTCTTATAATTAATAACATTTGGTGTCAAGATGATGATTCCATTCTTACCTATCTAGGTTCAAAAGATTATTCTATCCATAAATCTCTCTTCCCTAAAACATTAACTATATTTAATGAATCCACCATGGAAATCAACTTGGTACTCTAGATAACTTGTGTATTATCAAAATTAACTAATCACTAAATTATGAGGATCTTTAGGACTTCCCCTCCTTCCTAAGAGATCAGAGCATAGAATTTATTTGGTCTTATAATGACATGCCAATAATTTACCCCTCGATCACTACCCATAATATAGTAACCAACCATGATTCCAAGCTAGTTAGGCAAAAACTTTATTAGATGTACCCTCGCATAGCCCTTCTAGTCAAAGAAAAACTTCAGCATCTCTTATCTATCAATTTCATCCAACCCATTGATTATCCCTAATAGGTCTAAAATATCATCCTAATCACTAAATCCATAAGGGGACTTCACATTTGTGTAGACTTTCATGGCCTTAATCTTGTTTGGTTAAAGGATGACTTTCCTTTGTTAAGCTTTGACTAGCTTATTGATCTTACAATCGACTATGAGATGTTATCTCTTATGGATGGGTTCTCATGTTACAATCAAATCTTGATTGCCCCTAAATACTAACACAAAACCACTTTTATCACCCCATGGGGAAATTTTTTCTATAGGGTCATGCCTTTTGGTCTAAGAACACTAGTGTAACCTACCAGCATGTTATGACCTACATCTTTCATGAACTTATTCACAAAATCATAGAATAATATGTCGATGACCTTATTAAATCCAAATTTTGTAAAGATAATTTATCCATTATTAAGATTATCTTTGAATGACTCATCCATTACCATGTCCACCTTAACCCCAAGAAGTGTATTTTTATGGTCTTGTTAGGTAAGCTTCTTGGCTTCATTATCTCTCTTCATAGAATCAAATTCAATCCCACCAAAATCAAATCAATCCTTAGCATGCCTCATCCCACCCACATTAATTAACTCGATAGCTTGAAGGTTAAGGTCCAATCCATTCATCACTTTATTTCCCAGGTCACAGATCGATGCCAACCTCTCCACCACCTTTTAAAGAAGGATGTATCTTTTAAGTGCAATACAAACTATCAAAAAGCCTTTAATTCACTTAAAGAGTACCTTGTATCTCCACCCATCCTCATTCCTTCCAAGGAATATCAACCTTTTTACCTTTATATTTCTACCACCAACCACTCTTTAGGGGCAATGTTGGCTCATCATGATGATCAGCATAAAAAGCAAGACATCTACTACATAAGCCATGTGTTTATAGAGTACAAGACTCGATACACCCATACCAAAAATCTTTACCTCACCCTAGTCTTTATGTCCACTAAACTTCTTCATTACCTTCTCAACCACAAGACCTTTGTCATAACCAACACCGACCCTCTCAAGTATATGCACTCCAAGCCAAACCAAAATCAACATGTGGCCAAATGGCTCATGTTTTTAGATAAGTTTGACCTTAATTTCCTCTAGTAGAAATCAATTAAAGCTCAAGTCATTATTGACCAATTGGTTAAAGCACCATTAGCAAATAACTAGCCTCTTTCTCTTAAGTTTCTAAATGAGTCTTTTGCAACCCTCTCTCAAGAAGACTTCACCTATCAAGTGACCATGTTCTTCAATGGATTAAAGTGTCAATGTGGTGGGGGAGTCAACATCATCCTTATCCCCATTCATATTTAACCTCTTCCTATATCCTTCAATATATATTTTGAATGTACCAACAATATGGTTGAATACAAAGCCCCAATGATAGGTCTCCAAACTACATTAGACTTGGGAGTCAAAATTATTAGCAATTTTGGTGACTCTCAACTTATGTTCAATCAAATAAATATCTCTTATCAATTTAATAATTATGTTTTTCAATATTACAAATAATTATTTGATTATTATTATCATCATCTAAACACTATTGTATCCAAACCACTCCATGATCTATGAACAAGTTTGTCAATATGATGACTTCTCTCACTTCCCAGATCCCATTTTCACCCTCTGACTCTAAGATATATGTCATTATCCATCAACTTAACAAGCCTTCTTATATCAAATTAGACTCTCATACTATATTCAATGTGGAAGAGACCCAACCTAACCTTTGGTATCAGCAGACCTTTGACTATCTCAAATTTATCATCATCCCTTCCAACCTTTCTAGGAATTTTTTAAGATAATTTATTCAAAGTACCTTGAATTATACCATATTGGTGGAAATTATTTATAAACATAGCTTTGATGGTCTCCTTTTTTGTTAAATATGTAGTCACAAAGCCTCTCATGCTATTAGGGAAATGCATGATGGGATTTATGGACACTTTAGTGGTCTAGATGTCACTAAATGCATCATTTGCCTTGGTTATTATTGGCCCACCCTTAACCAATATTATTGTGATTATATGAAAAAGTGTGTTAAATTTCAACGACATGCCAATTTACATCACGCACCTAGCCATAGTCTCCAAGTATCCAAGGATATTTGGCCCTTCTTGCAATGGGGTCTAGATTTTATTAGTGAAATTAACCCCCATTCTCTATAGCAACATCATTATATCATCACTACAATAGAATATTTAACTAAATGGGTAGATTTTATTCCTATCATCTCAACCAAATCCAAAAAAATTGTTGATTTTATCAACCATCACATTATCTATCATTTTGGTGTTCTTTATAAAATTATCACTGATAATGGCAAATCTTATAAAAATGAACAAGTCTAAGGTATTTTTGACACATTCAATATCAATTTAAGTTTCTCGTCACCTTATCATCCAAAATCAAACAAAAAATCCAAAGCTTATAATAAAAATCTTAATAACATGCTCACTAAAATGGTTAATGCATTTGGTTAGGATTGGCACCTACACATCCCCTTTACCTTATGGGTGTATCATACTAGCATTCTAACACCTATGGGTGCTACCCCTTTCTCTCTTGTGTTTGGATCAGAGGCTATCTTGCCTCTCAAATTCCAAATTTCCTCTCTTTTTATATCCCTACAAGATTTCATTTTTGAGGGTGATTATTATCAAGAATGTTTAACCCAACTTGAACTACTTGATGAACATCATTTAGTCATGCTTACCCATACTTTTGTCTATCAAGAGAGAATTAAGAATGCTTATAACAAGCACCTCAAAGTCAAAAAATTCAACATCAAATATCTCATCTTAAAGTAAAATCAACATGTAACTAATATGGAGAAAAGCAAGCAAAGAAAGTTTTATTTCAATTAGCTTGGACCTTATATCATAACCCATAAGTATGGATCGAGAGCTTACCATTTTTCCTCTCTTGAAGGGAAACCAAAATATAAACCCTTCAATACTTCACATCTATTTCTTTTATTATGTTAAATAGGATTGAACTCACCTTTTATCTAACTTAAGCTCATCCCTTATGTTCTTTCACATGCATCCACTTATTTTAAGGATAATTGATTAAAGATAAATCATGTGATTATCTGTTACAACCTTCACCTAATCTTTAACATGGGTACCATGGCCCTACCCATGGCATGGTTCTCATGGTACTTTCCATCTATTTATAAGATGGAATCCCATGGTCATTGTCACTTAAACCTATTTTACCCATCATCAACCTTCTTATGATCTAGTTTTGCCTTCATGAAGGTGAAATTTTTTTGAGCCAGAATAAACAAATCCATGTCAATAGAAAAAACAAAATAAAAATTCAAAAAATTATAAAACATAAGAAAAAAAATCATATATTAAATGGGTCATTCCAAAGCATTCACAAACCAATCAAAATTGCTCCATATAAGGTAGACTGCTCCCTTAAATGGAAGCTATCAAAAATCCTTAAACAAATCTCAAAAACTTTAAACACTCCCTTGAAAGATGGTTGAGTAAATAATTTTTCAAAGCATAGCAATTCATGGGAATCTTCTTGCATTGATCAGCTTCCTAATTAAATGGCCCATTATCAAAATCAAGAAAAGTCAAAAATAATTTTGGAAGCTATAATCAACTTTCATAGGTAGACTTCTTGCATTGATCATTCTACACCTTATATGGCATGGACTTGTTTATACTGGATCTTTGGTAACCTGTAGTAGAGGCATACTAGTCTGAAAATAATGTTCCATCACCATCCACCTCCCCTTTTTAACCTCTATAAGTAAGGTATTTTTGAGCTTACTTGACACTGGGTGATCAAGAAACTTTTTAATCGACTAAATAATGATAATGTGAGGCATTCGAAGGGCTTATGTTCATAAGCTAATCTACCTTAAGTTTATCTCAGTCTTTTCTAATGAATAAGCATTATGCCACCTTCTTATTTCTCTCATACCCACTTGTTGATACATTCATTAAGATGTTTATCTTTTGATTGTCTTATCTTTTATCACATTTTTTTTTGTTATCCAAATTACTCTGTGTTTTTAGATTACTTCACCTTCATCTAAACAAATACAATCCATTTAAAACATTTCACTACAAATATGTTTAGTGATTGCCTTCTTACCTTATCTGTTTAAGTGTTTTTAATCATAAGAAAATTTTAATGAATTAACCATCTCATATATCAAACATCATCTAGTGATCAATCATGTCAACTAACCATCTATCATATCTACCATAATTTAATCATACATCAAAAATGAATGAGTCATTCACATATGTTATCCACCAAATGTTTGATCTAGATAAGGAGGCATAGGCTCATTAATTCAAAGCATGAAAACTATCATATCAACTTCATAACATCATAACCATAACCATAAAATGAACATAATCATCTCTAACCATGGAAATAATCACAAACATCATATCCATGTCCAATAAAACATAACATGCTAATAATCATGATATAAAAAACATCCATCAAAAATCAACATCATCATGAGCATACATCATAAATATAGTCACCAATAAACCATGATAACATCATAATCATCATCATATCATAAACAAAATCTATAAATATTGAATATCATCATGAGCTTAAATTAAATAGCCACATCATCACATGCCTAGCTAGGTGAGTACACATAAATGATAACATCATAACATCACATAATCACATACACAACATCACCATCAACACAAACCATAAACCATGATCACATCTATATATGATGAGCTCATAATCAAAATAATAATCATATCTAAAATAATGTATATGTCTCTCTCTCTCTCTCTCTCTCTCTCTCTCTCTCTCTCTCTCTCTCTCTCTCTCTCTCTCTCTCTATATATATATATATATATATATATATATATATATAGATACATCAGCTCACATGATGGTATCAAAATCATATAATACATCAAAATACAAGGTCTCATGAGAGTCTAAGACCCTGGAACACCACTACCTCCTGGCACCTACCCACCTCTTGAGCCTTCTTGTCCACTTGTAGATACAGCCCACTACCCTGATATTACACTAATGGCCCCTTTGGTGATCCCTACTTTGTACTCACCCCATCTAGGCTCATTTGGAAGATGTGTGAATACCAAGGCATCATAATAGATCTCCTCAACTATCCCTACAACCTCACCATAGATATGGTTCCTAGTGGTCTTGTAGGTACTGGTACTCATCCTCCTACTTGCCTAAAAAAATATCTCTCCTAAATAACCATGGCTATTTGAGCCCTAGCTTGATCCCTCTCCCCAGTCAATGTGATCACCTGGCCCTATAATAAATCCCTCTCTTGGGTCATGGCTACTAAAGATGCCTATGTCATGGCTATTTGAGCCCATACCTAATCCTTCTCAGCAGTTAGTGCCTCTCTATCAGGGGCATCCCCTACATCTAATCTCAACCATCCACATCCATGTCAACATCCATATCTTGGTGCCCATCCTCTCCTCCAAAAACTATGAAAAAATAATGTGCCTGGGACCATGCATGGTAGCTATCAGTCACACCTACATCATCAATATTAACCCTCATTGGTAGCTCCTTGTGATCAATAAATACCTCTTATGGCACTGGAGTAGGTAATGAAAACTCTATGTCCTCCCTCCTATACCTCAAGAACTTTAGGATATCCTAAATTAGGTTGAAATACCTCCTCACCCTATAAAAAGGGCTAAGCTCAACCTCATGGTCTCACCTCCCAAAAACCCACCTATAGCTCTACAATGATAATTTGTGTCTAGTGTAGCTTGCCCATGTTATAAATCCAACATATGGATGCTAAATGACCTCACCATCAACTAGTGCCTCTAGACTATCTCTATATCAATCTAGGTCCCAAGATCCTCCTCCTAGTCCCATTAGAGCATAATCACCTTTGCACCTTATCTATCCAACTCTAAAATCCATCTGAATAAAACCATGCCATGGTAGTCCCCCTTGTCTCAATACCTAGATATACCCATAGGTCTAGCAATGTAAAACAAAACTAACATTGATCCCATATCTCTTGAGGGCATGATATCCCCATAGCTCTTGATATATTTGAACTAGTAAGATAGGTTCCCATGCAAATACTATCATATCTAACCATATATCAATGAGCACCCCCAATAATAATTATGAAAATATCCCACTACTAGAATCTGGTAAAGCATAACATGTGATAACTATCATCATCATGAATATCCATCTCACATCCCTATCCCTCTATAACAAAGGTGTATAATGAAATCCTCTTGCATACCACTTCACTAGCACAAGGTCCTCTCCATATAGGTAATCCATCTACCCATCTCTCTCATCACTGGTGATATGGTATATCGGCTCACCCCATATGGGTAGTTGCACTATCTAGTGGATGTCCTCTAATAAAATGGTGATCTCACTCGTTAGCAATAATAATATGTTAGTGTTTAGATCCCATCTCTTAATGAGTACCACTAACATTATTTCATCCCAAGGTATGTGATGATAGTACCTCATGCCTCCTAGACCTACGTCAGTCATATGATCCCAATCTACATCAATCATACCTTAGTGTACCTAATCGAGTACCTAGGGCACTCTATCATGCATCTACAATTTCTCCCTCACTTTTAAGGTTTGATATCAATACCTTAGTTCACCTAATTGACATAATTTATCTATGAATTCTACCAATTATTCTTACCTACTACATTAAACCTACTCATCTCAATACCCATAAACTACACCTAATTCAACCTATACCCAAGACTTACCTTCAAATTCACCTATTCTACCTTGTCTCATCTATGTAACTAATACCCTTATCCTAAACCCTTAACCACTACCCTTACCCTAAACCCTTAACCACTATCCTTACCCTAAACCCTTCACCATTCCCTTAAACTAAACCCTTTAATTAAACCTTCTACCCTAACTTTCCCCATTTTTAAACCTTCTTGCATCTATCAATAGTCAAGGGTCAACCAATGATGGTTCTTTTTGGAACCATCACCAATCAATTATTGACCATCAATGGTCAGGTGGTCAACCACTGATGGTCTACATAGTGACCAATTAGTGGTTGCCTATCAACTATCACCAGTCTATTATGATCATCGATGGTCATTGTGTAGTGACCACTAATAATCCTCAAGCCCTAGGGCTTGGAAAACTCCCTCTAAATAGAAAATAAAACAAAACACAATAAAAATGAGAGATAATAATAACTAAGCCCACCTACATACCCAATTATTAAAATTAATAACAAACCCTAACCCTATATCTCAACTATCCATAGTGTTAAACAACAACGCAAACAACAAATTCAAGTCTAAAAACTACCAAATATACATGTACTACCTACCTCATTTCTCAATCATCATCATAGAGGAGCTCTAATAACTATTTCCACTTGACCCCATGCTCTCCCTCATCCTTGTTGCATCTTTTCTAGTTAATACCTCCAACCAATCAACCATAGTCAATACCCAATCATAAATCTCTCAAAAAGTCACTCAACTCACTCAACTAAATGAAGGATCTCAACCATCATCATTTTTTTTCAAACATGCTAATAGCTAAGCATTGTGGGTCAAGTTTATAAAATAAACAATTAAAACCCTCAATGGCCTTTTTTCCATCAACCTTTTAGGACTGACATACAACCATCGATGGTTACTTGGTGACCACTGATGGTTGATCTCAACCATCGATGATCGACTACTTTGGGATTTTTCACTCCCACCAACCATTTTCCAAATAAATTCTCATCACAAAAATAATCCCACTTCTAACCATTGGAGTACCTATTCTCAAGTAACCAAATAACCAACCATGTAACCTCAACATTGGCTATTTTGACCCAAATTTTGTGTGTTTTGTGATGACCTTGCTTTGGTCATTATGACTGCTATGACTACATTTCCATGCTGACCATTTTGAACTCACACTACTTTTACACACAAAACATGTGTGTCTTACCAAGATCACTTCCTACCTTAGATACTTGTAAATACACTATCCTTACCTAGGAGACTTTTATTTATAAGTGAAACCTAACCACCACACCTAAATGCAATCATTTGGTCCACTTGTCACTTATCCTTATAATACCACCTATTTTACCAAATATCTCAACTATGGTAACCTAGTCAATGAATGATCTTGGCTATTACACTTAGTCATACTTTATACATGTGTTTGTGATTTAGTTCCCAACTAATCACTAATTCCATCACCCACTTATCAAACCTACACCTGATTCCATTTTACCTCATCACTTCCTAGTTTGAGTGGGAACACATCCTCCCATACTCAGGTTAGCCAAACCTTTGACCCACCATCCATTTTTTATTTTGCATCTTGATGATATAAACTATATAACAAAAAAGGGAAAATGTAGACACTAGAAAACTATAAACTACACCATCTCGAGACAACCTTAGGACTACTTCCTGACCATTACCCCACAAACATAAGTCAACTTCACTAATTCTAACAATTTTACCTTTGTCTTATCGACCATTAATGGTCGACCCCTAACTACTGATGGCTAGACTTGACCACCAATGGTTAACCTTTAACTACCATTAGGGTTAACTCCAACTCAACTCCACCTTGATTTTTATTCTTAGCCACTCACATAATTATATATGTTAATGTTGAAATTATATGGCCTATTAAACACCTTGTTTGAACCTATTATTTCACCTCTCCCTTCCTTCTATAAAAAGAGAGGGGGAGATGAAAGGAAAGAATAAATTCATAAGCTTATTGTGCTAGATATTAGATCTTTATATGTAGGTAATCTTCTCACTTTTAGTGAATCTTGAAAATCTTTCAAAAAGCATGATAGAGATCACAATTATGATAATTCATCACTTAGCAAGTGAAGGTATCATCACTCTATCATAATTTCTTCAGGCTGCACAACTAGTTTTTAGCCACCCTCAATGTTCTTCAAACTAGCAAAAGCTAAGTATTTATCTCTTGTCAAGATCTAGGATTTAGTTTCTTTATCGTATCTTTTTGAAACTTTACCCAATCAAACTTATTGACCCAAACCAAATCCCATAGTAACCATCAATGGTCACCCTAACTACCAACGGTCTAGCCCTAATCGTTGATGGTTTTTTAACTATTGATGGTCACCTAACCACTGATAGTCTCACCCAATTGCTAATGGTCACTTTGTGTCAATTCCAATAACAAGTCAATTCCACCTGTTAGATCCTAACCAAATTCCAATTTTTGAGTTTTTTCCTAATCATAAAGCATCACCCTATTTTATAAACCATGTCTGATTTATTTAGCATGAATATCTAATCATTTATTTCTATAATTAGTCAAACTCATCTCTTTTCAATCACTTCTTGTATTTAATTTTAGTATTTTATATTATTTATGCAAGTAATCTATCTTTTACTTTCAAAACTTGATTATTTAAAATTATGGATTGATAGCCTCCAAAGAGGCTTGTGCTTCTTGGATATAGCATACTAGGTAATCCACCCTAATATCCAATTAATCTACCATTTCTTTAGTGCTTTTTTTATCTGCAAGTCATCCTCCCAAGATAAAGAGGAGTATCTACAACCATTTGGATTACAGAGTGCAAACCAATTCTAGGTTCTATTAACCCCCCCCCCTTTTTTTAAGTTTTACATCTTATTCTTAGAAAATAAAAAAAACTTTACATGAAATAGCTACCACCATTGAAGGGTATGAAAGGTTTTAATCTAGGCTATGTCATCTCCATGGTGGGTATTATACTACTTAAAAAAATAGGGTGGCTTGGAGATGAATATTGATTTTGGGGATAAGGGCCTATCCTATTGAGTCTTGCTCTTTTATATGAATAAGGAGGTAGCTCAACAAATTCAAAGGGAATTCCCTTACTAACTAACCTTTTAGTGACGTTTGGCATAATAGGTGATATTTGTAAGATGCCATGAACTTTTTATCTTGGATAATATTCTACCTTTGATTATGATGGGTATCCTTGTTTGCTAAAAATACTTCTCCTCGGCTCTTAATTTTAGCTATGTCAAAGAGAAAGAGTCCCACTAGGCATGCTAGAACTATTTTAGACTCAGGTTTCACCCTAGCTAAAAGCAAAAATATTCAATTCCTACTCTCAAACCTGATCTAACATGGGAATGACCCTAGGCTATGGGTTACCTGTATTTGGGTTAGACCTCTAGGGTTTTTAATGAGGCTAGATCCATAGATAAGATAATTTGGATCTCACTTTCTAAAACCTAAGTAAGTTGGGATGAAAATATTAAATAAGTTACATGAAATAAGACCTATTCTAACATGTGGTGATGCACCATGAATTTTTCATATCCACTCATAAGCTTAAACCGTTAGCACACTAATGGACCATTAATAAAACCAATATAATGTTTATTATGATTTTTAATTAATAGTATTTCACATAGAGCTCATTTTGATGTACTAAGATTATAGGACAATGAAGATAAGGTTTGGTTGAAGACACTTATAAATAGCATTCCATCCTATCCTTGAGATGTCAATGTTATGACACACTATATGACTTGTGAAGAACATTTTTAGCATTCAGGTTGAGATAAGACCTGTAAAGGGAAGATTAGAACACTTTACATATTAAGCAAACATAGCATACTAAGCATAGATTGATAAATGCTATAGAATGTCTTTCTCATTACTCCAAATGGTACAAAATACAATTTTGGTAGAGTCTAGTCATACCATCTTGAGGGATGAAAATCAAGGCTTAAAATCTTGAATATATAGAAGAATGGAATGACAGAAAGGAATTTTTCTATTTTTGGCACTAAAGGGGTCATTATTGAGCTCAACTTCATTCTCCATAGTAGTTACAACTACCCTTTATTTATGCTCCTTTAAAGCACTCAATTAGTCATGGCCACTTTGATAAATAGCTACAATAGTCACTCATTATTTCTCCCACTTCTTTTTGTAATGATGTTATTTTCAGTTACAATGGTGGGATCAAGTCATTATCAAGTTAAGTGTTAGTCTTGATGTGGGTATAATAGCTAGATTAATCTGTTATGCTCTTATTTTGATATTGATTGTCCCTTACTGGTTCATTTATTATGAGAGAGAAGAGAAAAGGGTCATAATTATGTATTTATATTTAGAAACAAACCTTGATGTGTCTACCTCTATGGCCTTGTTTTTAAACCTAAAATTAGGTCCACCATAGACAAAACTAATTTATATTGGTTTTTATATAATCTTGACACTTTTACTTGTCAACCTTTACCCTATATTAGGTCTACAAGACCCTTTTAATCTTTCATAGAATCCTAAAGGTGACTTTCAACCCTACAGGGTCCATTCTAGGTCTTCCTAAATCATGATTGAACTTGTCACCTTTTTGTATTGAATTTCTTGAGTCAAAAAGTTGCATCATCAAAAGTCTTGGGCTTGCTTTTGCTTGATTGGTCATTAAAAGCTAACTTAGATCATTGACTTATTGACTTCCTCTCACACCATTGATCTCAAGTTACACAAATGTCCGATGATCATGGATCTTGAGATCAAGCTAATGGAATCTTGACACTCGGTACCTTTGCATTTGCACTTAGGATTCATTGACCCTTTGACTTGATCATATGTTATCAATCTCCTTAGTATGATTAAATTCACTCCATTGATCTTTTAGGGACCCATTGACACTGTCAAATCATCCTCACATCATCAAATCTAGATGTATGACTCAATTCCAACCATTGGATCAGCTTATATTTCTCTTTGACATAGCTAAAATTTGGCATCCCTATAGACATATTTGACATCCTATAGACCATAAAACTTAATCTCCAATGGAATTTTGTAGTGGCTTAAATTTGACATCTATGTGAACATATCCCATTGTTTGACCAACTTTGAATATTTATTTCTTAAAGCATAAGAATCATGGAGGGACCAAATTTGTTAGAGGTGTTCCTAAGACCAAAAACATTGTGCCCACTTGATTCCTTGGCTCTAAGGAATTTCTAAGTGTGTTTAAAAAATATTCAAGATATCTCACCTATGTAATTCTACATGACATCCATGTGCCTATCATGGTCAAATGGATAAGTATGTAAACTTAGTGAATTTTGTCTCAGGAGCCAACTTTGAACATGCATAGATTTTGTCATGCTTATATGCATGACCTAAAACTTAGTTCATATGTTCTTGGGACTAAAATAAATAAAACTATATGATTTTTTTATCTTGAAACTACCACACATGAAAGATATAACACAATCAAATGATCACTCAGCTCTATTTGAGCTTCTTTTCAAAATGGCTAAGTATGGAAACTTAGCGAATTATACTTGAGAGATTGACTTTGAACACTCATATCTTTTGTTGTGCTTGGATGCATGGCCTAAATTTTGGTGCATAAAAAATTGGGACTAATTTGATCATAACCACATGACAAATTCTCCCTAACTCATCCATACATGGCAATGATATTGTCAGCAAGCTACCTACTTAGAATTTCTACCACTAGACCCAAGTGTCAAGATGAACACAATGAAGAACCAGATGAATACCATACACTTCTATAGTCATTTCAATTACTCTTGACACCACATGGAGTCTTTGAAACTCTATTCATATCCTTAAAAATTGAAAAAAATCACTTTAAGTTAACTTAAATCATTTCAAAAGCTTTGCAAGTTGCATGATCCATTAGGTCCACTCATTCCATCCAGAACTTGTTTAGCTCTTCATTTTTTTTGATCTTTAGGACACTGTACTACATCTAAAAAAAATATTGGTATGTGGGAAAAGAATTCCAATAGGTCATATAATTCATGTTGAGAAAAAATAAGGATCATGAAATATTTTCAAGGACTGAGCAGACTAAGTTTCAAGATCCCATACATAATTAGTCAATAACCTACAGGTGACATATTGGAAGGATATTTCATTCTTAGACATAAAGGAGAAGTGATGTAGACAGAGCATGTATGAGGTTTTTAGACCCAATTTGGATATTCAAACAAGTTTTATAGCATGGAAAGGGTCACTCAAAATAAATAATAAGGTCCAAGTAAGTATACAGTCATATCTCCAAAGCACCTATAGGAGGTTGTAGGGTCAATTCATTTTGTAGACCTAAGTAAGAAGTAGAGTTGTGCTTGAAAGGGTTTTAAACCTAATTATATATTTAAATAGGTTCAAATCCATTAAAAATTTTCAATAATATTCATGAGGACTAAGTTTTATAGGTGCAATCAAGATAGCAAACAAGCAACTACAGGTGTCTAATATGACATACTAGTTTTAAGCCTAAAATGAAGAGGCAAATATGTGTTTGGAGTTGTTTTGAACTAACCTTAGACTACAAATAGGATTAATATCATTGAAAAATTTTGGATGTTAGTGGATAGGGTTTAAATATAGAGACATAGTTAATATCCATAAAGTAAAGCAACAGGCCTGTTAGTAAAATAAACTGACTATAGGTTTGGATAAAGGGGTAGAGTAGGTATTTAAGATACCCTTGAACCTAATTAAATATTTTATAATTGTTAAAATATAATTGATAAATTTATTTATTTTATTATATGAAGTCTTAAAGCACCAAACATAGAGACACAGTCATAACCCTAGTGAAATACCTATAGGCCATACAATCATAGGCTAGTCTCAAGGCCTAAGAATGAAAGAACAGGGAAGTTTGAGGTCCAAATAATTTTTCAAAGGATTTTAGGGTCACTAAAAATTAAAAGGAAACATTATGAATCTTTAATAAATGGATTTCAAACCTCATACTCAATCAAAACCAAAATAAGGATACACACAGTCAATCACACACAGACTACAATATGGTCTTGAGAGAGTTTGAAGGTATTAAGCCTCTAAAGGCGTGCTTATATCTTGAAATTTGATAAAATGGGTAATAATTATTTATAAAATACACACATGGTCTCTTTTATCTCAAAAAAATAGTGGAAGTATTCATTGTTTGTCTTAGACCCTGCCCACTCCTTGGGCAAGGGTAACCATGAGACCTACAGATTCACTTGAGCTAAAAGGGCACAAATCATGTTTATAGACCCCATGGGAGGATATTGAGGTAGATAATATATGTATAAAATATCTCTATACACTTTCCAAGTGGAAACAAACTCAGGTTTCCATCCAAAAACCCTTGAGGGATAACAAGAGTAAAGTAGGTCTTAAACCCCAAATAACCTAATCAAAGAACCAATTTAATTTATAGGGGTAATAAGAACTTCCAATTCATGTGAAATCATGTAGAGGGTTTTTATATATGTTTTTGAATCCCTCAAAGTAGTGGGCATGAGTTTTAAGACCCAAAACTCAAAGTAGAGCTCTCTTTAAGGCCAAGAATGCTAAACAAGCCATTCGAAGAGCAACTTTAGATGCTCATACCATTGTCCACACTTTTAATGGGAGTTTGAGATTTTTTTAGTAGTTAAATGTGTCCATTAATAAGGTTTTCCAAGTGGAAATAAGTCATTTAATGTCTTTATGAACAATTCTTAAGACCCTAGATAGGTCTAAAACCTCTCTTAAACCCTAATAGTGACTAGTCATGGGAAAAAGAGTTCAAAAGCACATCATATGAGATATTTTTCTCCTAAAAAATCTTGTATTTTGTTGAGGACTCCAAGAAGGTTATGTAAATGTACTTAACCTATATGGACTACTGTATAAACTTCCCAAAATACCTTATTTTTAAATATTTTTTGTGTTTTATAGGTGTTATAAGAAGGGAAAAGATTTCCAATCAAGGGATGAAGTCATTTGGGTCTTTTCTTATCTATTAAAATCCAAAAACTTAAACATAATATTCTAGATATGATCAAACTAGACCCATTTTTCAAGGTAGTCTCAAATATCCTCAAAATGAGATTAGATGGTAAGGCCATTTCTTGGCTTGCATACCTCCATAGCATCTCAAAGCCCAAAACTTGACATGAGGGTGGGTTATTTCATAGGTAAAATTAATCACCTGTTTTTGTGTGATTTCACATGTGTGGTATAAGTCTAGAGCAAGAAAATAGGGTCCAAAGCAAGGAGGCCTAATTGAGGACTAATTCAAAAGAGAGAAAGGTAGAAAAATTGGGTTTCTACTTAGATTCTAAATATTAAATTTTACATGGAAATATAAGGCCATATATGGTACTATAACCATACAACTCCCACATAATGATATTTATAAAAATAAAGGCTATAAGAAAACTATGCCTAGTGAAGGCTTAATGAGTAAAATGAGTTTTGAAGAGTTGATCCAAGAATAAAAATGGTGTGTTTCAGACCTGATAACATATTTTAATACCATTAATCTATTTTGGATGAGCTATAAAATATGCACTTGAAATTTAGGTCACTTGGACCAAACTAGGTGTGGGAAATAGAGAGTTATAAGACACCTATACATGTAACTGATGGAATGGTAGGTTAGAGGATTTTCCTAAGGTATGTAAGATATTAAATTAGTTTTTTCATATCATTTTAAGGTCAATTCATGGTTTTTAAGGTCCATTTTTCACTACTTTCATGTAAATAAGTGCAATTTCTAAGGAGCTACTCAAGGTGTCAAGCAAGTTTGTAACTCATGTTCCACTTGGAAGATTGGAAATGATTTAGGAGTGAGACACATGGACTTAGAGGTATATAGTATTATCTCATAACTTTTTTTATTATTTTAACTCTCCTGGGCACTTGTCACTCATCTTCTACCACACCTCTCTCTCTCTTCTCTCTCACATTCTCTATATATTGAGCCACTTTTGGCTAAGTTGGGATCCTCCACCTGGGTATTGTAACGCCCTACCCATTTTTATACCTTTGATCAATAAAAATTTTATTTTTTACCTCATTATATGACAACATTAAATGATAAATCTCTAAATGGTTGATATTATCAAGTGTAGATGTATGTCACCTTGTTTGTGTCTTATTTATCTTGCCTCATGTGGTTGTTTCTCTATTTTAAGTTGTATTTGGTGTCATCAAGGGTCTCTTGTGGGTTTTAAATTTTAATTAATCTTCCCTCTCAAACTTAAAATGCCGTATCCTTCTATAAAGCATTGATGTAATAGGTTCAGTATAGGATGTGTGTATGTTCATGTAATCCTGTAGATCTTAGTGCATTATGCAATGTGTGGTAGTGGTCAACAAATTTTGGTGCATCACCTTTTTATTTATGTTTATTTCATTTCTTTATCTCCCTTTTAAAATCAAGTAATTAGTGTAAGTGAGCCTAAGTGATTCATCAAAAGGAGTTATCCCTTCAACCTAGAGGTTTGCCCCTATTATAGATAACCCACATGTCTAGGGGTAATCTCATGTTTCATAAAATTTTGATATGTATGAAAAACCTTCTCCTAAGGTGAAAATTTTGGTGATAATAGGAACCATGATGGTTTTAGAATATGAGAATAAGTTTTTAGATCTCTTGTGGCATGTGAATTATATGCAAGATGAGGAAACAAAGGTTACCAAGTTCAATTTTGGTTTAAACAAATTACTTATGCTATATTTAAACATAATTAAATTAATAAAATTATCTTTTACTCTAAAATTAGCACACCATGCTAAATAAAAAAATAAGTCTCACCAAATGACAAGGCAAGACTACAGGAATAACATGTTATATAATAAATTCAAATCAACAATTCTACTTATGAGAAAAAACTTCAAGAAAAGTGATCAAAATAAAACTTTTGTAAAGAACCATATCTATATATAAATATTTTATAATATCAGTAGGGATTCTAAACCTCACTCCTTTGCCAAGAAGAATGCTAAAAATAGAAATCAGTAACATGAAAGCCTTTATGGACCTACCACAGGATCTAATAGAGTTCCTCTACCACCTAAAACTATTATGACATGTTTGGAATGTGGTGATAACAATTACCATAAGTATTTTCCTAAGTTACAAAGCAATCACAAGGTATATGTAGTTGTAGACAATAAAAATGCATAATTTCAGTCAACTATAATCAAAACTTGAGGTATAATTTTAGGTTTTTCATTCATAATTTTGATTTATCCAGGAGAAACATAAAGTTTATTTCTCCTATAAGTTATTTAAAAATTAAAAATAAACCTTATAGGCTTATATAATATGGGAGTTATAATTTTTCATGGAGAAAAAATGGATGTTTTTGAATGCCTTGAACAGGTTGAGCTAGATTTAGGAGTTTTCAAGACTCACATAAACCTATTTTTCACCACTTTAGGATCCTATGACTTTATCTTAGGCATGTATTGGTTTAAAAATCATTAATATAAGCTTTATTTATATAATAAAAATATCCAATGTCTAGACAAATTTGGTAAACCAGTAGCGATCCAAGGAATCATTAAACCCTCATCCCAAATGATACTTTCAACTTTATAACTAAAAAGAGTTGTAAGAAAATGATTTCAAGTCTATTATATAAAATTGAATGAATTATTTGAATAAATAGGATCTATTATTAAAAACCACCCCATTTTGGAAGAATTTGTTTCTTCCCTTAAGAGCTACCAAGATTGCCTCATAAAAGAGCATTAATTTTGTAATCAATATAATGCCTAGAGTTTTACCTACATCCAAATCACCTTACCTAAGAAATGTAGTGGATCTAAAATAAATCAAGGTTTAACTACAAGAAATTTTGGATAAATAAATGATATATCCTAGTGTGTCATCCTAGGGAACTATGATAGTTTTTGTTAAAAATAAGAATGGGACTCATAGACTATGTATTGGCTACCAAATGCTTAATAAAGTCACTATCAATAATAGGTGCACCATTCCAAGGATAGATTATATATTTGATCAAAGGATAGGAGTATATATGTTTAAAAATATATATATTCGATTGAAGTATCACTAATTCCATATTAAATATCAATGTGTTCATAAAACTACTTTCAAAGTAAGGTATGGACACTATAAGTTTATGTTTATGCCCTTTGGCCTCACCAATACACCATCTACTTTCATGAATTCGATGAATAATGTGTTTAAATATATACTTAATAAATTTATTCTATTCTTCTTAGATGACATTCTAATTTACTCGATGAATGAATAAGAACACAAACAATAATTAAGAATAGTGTTGCAAAGGTTAAGATAACACAAACTATTTGGCAAATTATCCAAATGTTCTTTTTATCAAATATAAATTCACTATTTAGGACATGAAATCCCTATTAATGGTCTTGCATTATATCCTACAAATATTTTTTCCATTAATTAATAACCAACTCCTCATAATGTGCATGAAGTGTGAAGCTTCATGGGACTAGCTAGTTATTACTAGAGGTTTGTGTAAGATTTTTCAAGGATTAAAAATCCTATAGCTTCCTTGAAAAAGAAGGGAAATAAATTTGCTTTGTCTCCAAGGTTTGAATTATATTTCCAAGACTTGAAAAAAAATTTAAACTCAACTCCTATCTTGGTTATACCAAATCCAAATGGAAATTTGAAGTATGGGTTGATGCTTTTAAAGTTGGTATTGGTGTTATTTTGACTCAAGATGACAAGGTAGTTGCTTATGAGTCTCAAAAACTCAAAAATTTGAATACAATTACCCAACTCATAATTTATAACTATTTTTTTCTATCCATGCACTTAAGCAATGTAATAATTTCCTATTGGGAATGCATTTTAAAATAAAATCTGACCACTGAATTCTTGTGCACTTATTTGCTCAAGATGAGTTGAATGCAAGGCAAAGAAGATGGTTAGAATTTATTAGTAGTTTTAATATTGTTATTTATTATGTAAAAATTAAGGAGAATATATTAGTCAATGCTCTAATTAAGAGAACTTACATTACTACTATCTCCATTCTAAAATCAAATTTTGTAAATTTTGTGTTGTTGTAACAAAAATCAGACCATAATGCCTAAAAATTTTGCATTGAATTAGGAACAAAAAGTCTGATTTTGATTTTTATGTGGATTTAAATGGTTTTTTAAGACATAAAATCCTAATTTATGCTCCTAAATAAAGGAATATTATGGAATAAATCCTAAATAAAGTACATGTGTCACCTCATTTTGCTCACATAGGTGTCATACAAATGACACAAGAGCTAAAAAATCTATATTTTTTACCAAGCATGAAAAAAGATGTGGTTGCATTTATGGCCAAGTGTTTGTAATTCCAAAATGTTAAGGCTAAGCATGCCATCCTAGAGAACTATTTTATCAACATCTAGTTCCAAAAATAAAATAGGTTATGATATCAATGTATTTCATTTCACAATTTCCTAAATCTTAAAGCAAACATGATTCAATCCTAGTTATGATTGATAAATTTACCAAAGTTGCTCACTTCATAGCATAAAACATTATGGATGATGCTTCCATTAATTCAAATAGATTTTAAAAATAAGTGGTTTGCCTTCATGGTGTACTGGAATGATTATATTGGACAGAGATAAGCTATTTAATTTTAAATCTTGATAGACTTTGATGATAGTATTTGGTAACAAACTAAATTTCAATTCAGCATATTACCTAAAAATGAAAGTTTAAACTAAATGGTTGAGCATGATTTCTAAATAGATGCTAAGAATGTATGTCATGGGTTAATAATACAAGTGGTGATATTACCTCCACTTTGTGGAGTTTGCCTAAAATAGTACTTTTCATTCAATTATTAAGATTATACCTTTCAAATCCTTATATGGTCAAATGTGTAAAACTCTCATGGATTGGGATAGTTTGGAAAATTTAGTGTTTTTAAGCCTAAAAATTTTACAAGAGTTTGATGAAAAAATACTTATTATGTGCCAAAGGATAAAGGATGCCTCGATCAATAGAATAAATATGGTGATCTTAAAATATCACATAGATAATATGAAATATTTGATAAAGTATTTTTGAAGGTAAGACCCCACAAAAGCTCAATAAAGTTTGGTAAAGCCTAAACTTACACCAAGTTTTGTCAGTCCTTTCGACATAGTGTAAAATATCATCCTAGTGGTTTATCATCTAGATCTTCCTCTTTCTCTATCTAGAACACATGACATTTTTCATGTAACTTTGTTAATAAAATATGTTTTAGAATTTCTCTCATGTTATGTATTGAAATAATCTTTAGGTGGTAGATGATTAAATAATACAGCTAGATCCTGTCAATATTCTAGCTCAACATAGCATTTATTTATGAAATAAAAAAATTTAGTAAGTTTTAATTTAATGGGATCATATGGGTGAAAAAAGTGCTACATAGGAAGATGAAAATATTTTCTAGCAGCACTATATTCACTTATTTTAGGATCCAAGTATGGTTCCATTATTTATGGGAGTGTGGATGTCATGCCCACACTTATCTGACATTATGATCATTATTATTTGACTTATTATGTTGTGTTTATATTGAACATTAGACACTTTTTATAGTTTTCATCACATTGAGATGTTTCATACTAATTTAAATGTTTTAATTCAACATTATATTTGATTGATTTGATGTATATTTATATTGGTAAATTATTTTTGATGTCTTTGTGTATGGTTGTAAGTTTTGCCTCAGTATGAGTTGGGTTGGAAAGCAGATCATGACATGCAGTAGCAAAAGTAAGGTATACAAGTGTACTCTATGGTATAATGTGAATGTGACCCTAAATTTAACTTGGCCATTCTTCTTGTTGATTCCTAGTATTTTTATGTATTATGTATCTATTCATAATGTGTAGTCTACTATATTCATCAGTCATTGGAGTTTATCATTGTTTGGAAATTTTGATTTAATTTTTTGTATTTATAAATAAAATAAGTTGGTCATGGGTCAAGAACTATGTTTTTATCATGCCAATGAGCTAGGCCATGATCATAACTTGTGATAAAGTTTAGGTTGATTTTATAAACTATGCATAGATGTTGGAGGTCACATGGACCTTTAAAATTTTTTGGAGTTCATTGGTTTATAGTGATTTATAATTAAGGCTAGTACAAGATGTAAAGGGGGACATGGAAAAAGGCCATGTTATTTGATTATGTCTTGGCATAATATTAAAACTTAAGTCATTAAGACTTGGGTTGATGGAATGTGATGGCATTAAGGTTACCATGAACATGATTCAGTACTACAACAATGATGTTGTTAGTTTGACTTGTTTGTAACCTAATCATCAATTAGGGTTTCATTTGGAAGGATCTCATTGGTATTTTATGGCTATGAGTAACTTATTTTTTTGGTTGCATGATAATGATTTAGTTTTTCATGGAGATAGACAAGGTTAAACTCATCGATTTGCATGTAGAATAAATGGGCTTGGTGGCATTGATTATTATGTTGTATTGATTTGGAGTTGCACTTGGTAAAAATGGGAGCTTTCTCCTAGTTGGAAATTTTCATGGATATGGCTAGAAAGTTCTTGAAAAGACTGGTCTTGATTAAAATAAAACACGATCAAGTTGGGAAATAAAAAATCAAAGAAGAGGTAAAACAACTATAGTTGGTAGCTATATTCTACAATAAATAAGTCTTGTTGGCCTTTTTTTTTGGAAAGTATAAATTGGTATTTTTTCTTTAAATATAAAAATATTTTTTTATCTTGGAATAATTTTGTTTAACATTCCTTCCTAAATAGACCTAAAACTATCTTTAATGGCCAAAGATATCCCATTTAGGGAGGCTATTGGGTTTGATCTCGCCCTTGGATGGCATAAACGTGAACTATGGAGAAATAAAGGATTTCTTTTTTATGTGTTTGATCATAAGTCTTTGTTCTAGTTTTTAAATTTTTACATTTTTTTGCATTAGCATTTTTTTTAGTTTCATTTTATGGATTTTTCTTATGTTTACCTTGTAAGTCTATCAGTACCTTAGTATGAAACCTTACACACTTCTTAGATATAATTCACATGTTGTATGGAATAACCTATGTGTTTTAAGTTCATTATTGGGTGCATATTCCCTTCTCCAACTGATGGTTGGGGTGGGTAGGGACCCATTTATGCTTGGGCTCATTTCACCACCAAGGAAGCTGCATGCAAGATTATCCATTATAAGTCTACTCAATTGGATAAATGTGGATTATTCATTAGCTTATTTCATCTATTAATAATGTCAATAATAAACTTATAAATTTATATGATGTGGTTGCATGTATGTTATAGATCATTGCATTTTAAACATACAAAATAAATATGTTGTTGGATGTTATTCTTTACTTGTATGTGGATAAAATTAATTGATGGATTTTTTTCCTAAACCCTAGTTTAATCACTCTTGATGGATTATAATTCATAGTTCTTGGTATTCATTTGAATACTATATCATGTTATTCTCTACCCTTTCTAAATTATTTGAATGTAATAACTTATCAATAAACCTTTTGGTTGAGCATTACTTAATATATGTTGTTTACATAGTTGTTTGTTTAAAAGGGTTAATGACTTTGTTTCAGTGAAAGCAATATAGATTCATTTAATCATGTTATGTATGCAATTATTATTTGGAATTAATTATGGATTCATTTATACTTTTAGTAAAAACCTTTTATATGTGCATTCTTTGAGTTAATTTCAATGAGAGTACACAGTAGAGTACATTTATATATTAATATTCTTGGTTAAAAGATATTTAGGAATTTTCATAGAATTAACCCTCTTATTTATACTAATTCGATTCATTTAGGTATAAATGAAGTCATTTCAAATCAGTTCGTATACTATTTCTATAAAAAAAACTTATGCATTATTCACAGTTATAGTTGTTAGTACAAAATAAGTGTATTACTTGAATTCATTGTTAGGTTGTGGAGCTAAAAGCTTCAACTCTTTGCAAACTAAAGGAACAAAGGTTGCTGAGATCCAGGAGCACCGGTGTCGGCAGCAGGACCGACGTCGGTCGAGACCAGTGCAGAATGCCACCGACGATGGCAGGGAGTCGGCCGACGTCGGCAGAACCAGGCAAGCAGGGACCGGCGTCGGTTGCCTGTGTGTTCCAGAACTGTTCATTACACGGATAGTTAGTTAAGTGAATGAAGAGTTTGCATGTTAAGACTAGTTAGAGTCTTGGGCTGCGAGGATAATTGTCTAAATTAAGAGTCTAAGTTATTGTTTAAGTTAGGGATCTATTTATAGACCCATTGGCATGTATTGTATATGTATGAGATAGAAAGGAAGAGTTCCTTCTAATTGTAAGATCATTGAGTTTCAGGTTGTTTCAAGCTCATAGGGGATCTACATGTAAGTTTGGTCTATTGAATTGCAGGTTGCGGGTTCATGGGAGATCAACTTGAAGTGCTATAGAGTGCTTGGTGTACCGACAGGGTTATTACTGACTGGTTGGTGAGGTGAACACCAATTCTGTGTGTGAGTTGGTTGTTGGGACCATTTTTTGTGTAGGAGAGTGTGTGTGAGAAGAATTACTGTACACTTGAGGCGTGGGAAACCTCTGTAAGGTGGAAGAGTGTGGTGGCTCTTTATTGTATTCTTTTCTGTAAAGTGTTAATACAATATAGTGTATTGTATCTCATATTTTGTGCTATTAGTGAATTCTAGTTACTTGTGTTTTTGGTTATTTCCACATATTTAATTGCTTATATTTGGTAATCATACGGTGCTCTTTCTGAGGAGCAAGATCCTAACAAGTGGAATCAGAATAGTGTGTTTGTTCTTGGATTCCCCACCCCCCCAACAACTGGTATCAGAGCTTTTGGTTGGGATACTAACAGATTGGTTTAGATATGGGTAGTGTGTTTTGATTACAGGTTACTCACAGGGTTTCTGTTTGAGTGGGAGTTGAGCAATGTCAGAAGACAGTAAGCTACGAATGGAAAAGTTTAATGGCAAGAACTACCAATTATGGAGGATGCAGATTGAGGACTATCTGTATCAGAAAGATTTGTACTTACCATTGGGTGGGGTTAATAGCAAACCCGGATATGAAGGATGAAGAATGGGAGGTTCTTGATCGAAAGGCTCTGGGATCTATTAGATTGAGTCTTGCATCATCTGTGATTTCCAGCTTATCACAGTGTAAGACAACGGTGGAGTTGATGGAATCTTTGGCAAATTTGTATGAAAAACCCTTAGCTTCTAATAAGGTATTTCTTATGAAGCGTTTATTTAATTTGCAAATGTTGGAAGGTGGATCTGTTCATAGCCATCTTAGTGATTTCCATGGTTTGGTAAACCAGTTAAGTTCAGTCAATATTGTATTTGATGATGAAATTAGAGCTCTCTTAATCTTGTGTTCATTACCTGAAAGTTGGGAAGGTTTGGTAATGGCAGTTTCTAATATTGTGTCTCCTTCAAAAGTCTTAAAAGTGGATGATGTTGTGAGTGTGATCTTGAATGAAGAGATACGCAGGAAAAGCACAGGTGAATCATCAGGAGATGCTTTGAGTGTTGAAGGTAGAGGAAGGCCAAGAGAGAAGATAGAGCATGGGAGATCAAGGTCGAAGGTAGGCAGAAGATCCAAGTCCAGGTATGGCAGAATAACCTATTGGAAATGTGGAAAGCAAGGGTACTTAAAGAGAGATTGCAGATCGGGTGAAGATCAGCATGAAGGACATGGAGAAGAAGTAGATGTTGTGGATTACATTACACAGGATGCTTTGGTATGTTCTTTGGATAAAGTAGAATCTTGGGTTTTAGATTCTGGTGCCTCTTTTCATGCATCCCCACATAGGGAATTTTTTCATGAGTATGTCTAGGGAGACTTTGGAGAAATTTATGTAGGGGATGGTAAGCCTTGTCAGATTGCTGGCAAAGGAAAAGTGAAGCTGAAATTGCAAACAGGTGACACATGGGTGTTAAAGGAGGTCATGCATGTCCCAGTTCTAAAGCAAAATTCGATTTCTGTTAGAAGTTTGGGTGATGAGGGTTACACAGTAACTCTCACAGTAGACTCTTGGAAGGTTACCAAGGGTACACTTGTTGTAGCTAGAGGTAAGAAAGTAGGTACGCTTTATCTATCTACTTGTATTACTGATTCTCTTTCTGGGTTATCTACTTCAGCTGTAGATTCAGAGATGTGGCTTAATAGGCTTGGTCACATAGATAAGAAGGAGATGCTTGTTCTTGAGTCAAAGAGTATGCTTTCAGATTTGGAAGGCATGGATCATGGTTTCTGTATGCAGAAGAAGAAGGTGACATTTCTTGAGGAATTCGATGTTAGTGACAAGAATAGGAAAGCCTTGGTTTTCAAGGAGAAGGTGACAGACAGAGTTCAGCACAAGATGTAGAGGAATTCTGAGCAGAGCAAGGGTGATTTAGACAAGGGTTTGATCCAAAAGGAGCTCACGGGAAAAAGTCAGGTCTCACTAGAAAAACACAAAGACCAACGTCGGCAGGAAAACCAGTGTCGGTGTCCAGACAGGGACCGACGTCAGCTATGTGCAGCCTGACATTGGTGACTTAGGGTAGATAACGACCGGCGTCAGTCAGGGGAAACCGATGTTGGCAAGGTGGCAGTCGCAGGGAACTAACATCGATCGGCTGTAGACTGAGATGTGACCAGCATCGGTCATTGAGACGAATTTTGGGTGGACAGCCAGCTGTCATGGAGTCTCAAGCGCCCATATGGAGGACTAAAGGTGTAAGTAAGTTCTTAAATTTGTCATTTCCCTTCTTTACACTACTTGTTGCTCACTTATGGTATAGGACCAGGAAGTTGTTAAAGAAGTAGAACAGGTAGATCCAGGAAATAGTGGGAGCTTGGCATGGATGAGGATGTGATTCCTTGGAGGAGAACCAAACAGGTGTTTTGGGTAGAGTTTCCAGCTGGAAGTAAGCACTGAGAGATGAATGGATGTTCAAGATGAAGAAGAGCGGAAATGGATACGTGAGATGGAAGATCAGGGTATATGGTCTTGTATTAGCTGCAGGACAATGGAGGTTTGATCATTGTGTTTCTCTTTACCAGGTTGGATAATATTAGCTACATTATCCTATTTTTGTATGATGTGCTTGTTGCAGGGTTACATATACAGGTATTGCTGAACTAAAGGTAAAGCTAGTTCAGGTGTGTGTCATGGAGAATCTGGGAGCAGCAAGATTCTTTGGCATGAGTGTGTTCTAGAGACATGGAAGTCTTGTTGACTTTGTTTTAGGATGATTGTGTGAGACCGGTTAGCACGCCGATGGTTGGACAGTTCATAGAACAGGTGTCTTGATTCACATAATGAGGTTGAGTGCATGGTATGTACTAAACCTGAGTTTTTCCAAGTAGTGGGAGTTGTCACAAGTTTGGAGTCAATCCGGGAAAGTAATACTGAAGGGCAGTTCAGTGGGACCAGCAGTAGGTGCACATGCTATGCAGGGTCAATTTCTTTTTCTACATGGTTGTAGATGTGGATGTGACAGGTAATTTGGATGACAGGTTTTACACTATAGAATTTGTGGTGGTTGGTCTTCAAGAGTGATCTTGAGGAGGGATACAAAGCCAAGGGAACAAACTAGACAAAGTACAAGTATAGGTACAGGTTGCAGCTATTTATCTCCAAGTGGGAGATTGTTAGGTTGTGGAGCTAAAAGCTTCAACTCTTTGCAAACTGAAGGAACAAAGGTTGCTGAGATCCAAGAGCACCGGCGTCAGTAGCAAGACCGACGTCGGTCGAGACCAGTGTAGAATGCCACCGGCAACGGCAGGGAGTCGGCCGACGTCGGTAGAACCAGGCAAGCAAGGACTGGCGTCGGTCGCCTGTGTGTTCCAAAACTGTTCATTGCATGGACAGTTAGTTAAGTGAACGAAGAGTTTGCATGTTAAGACCAGTTAGAGTCTTGGGCTGTGAGGATAATTGTCTAAATTAAGAGTCTAAGTTATTGTTTAAGTTAGGGATCTATTTATAGACCCATTGGCATGTATTGTATATGTATGAGATAGAAAGGAAGAGTTCCTTCTAGTTGTAAGATCATTGAGTTGCAGGTTGTTGCAAGCTCATAGGGGATCTACATGTAAGTTTGGTCTGTTGAATTGCAGGTTGTAGGTTCATGGGAGATCAAATTGAAGTGCTATAGAGTGCTTGGTGTACCGGCAAGGTTATTACTGACTGGTTGGTGAGGTGAACACCAATTCTGTGTGTGAGTTGGTTGTTGGGACCATTTTTTGTGTAGGAGAGTGTGTGTGAGAAGAATTACTATACACTTGAGGTGTGGGAAACCTCTGTAAGGTGGAAGAGTGTGGCGGCTCTTTATTGTATTCTTTTCTGTAAAGTGTTAATACAATATAGTGTATTGTCTCTCATATTTTGTGCTATTGGTGAATTCTAGTTACTTGTGTTTCTGGTTATTTTCGCATATTTAATTGCTTATATTTGGTAATCATACTGTGCTCTTTCTGAGGAACAAGATCCTAACAAGTGGAATCAGAATAGTGTGTTTGTTCTTGGATTCCCCACCCCCCTAACATTCATTACTCATGATGTAATTTAAATTATTTTGTTTACATTTACTAAAGGATATTTCTTAAAACTTGAAAATTAGAGTACTCAAGTGTATAGTGGGTATCTCATATGTGAGATTGATTTATATAGTTCGCTATAGAAATTATGCTTGAGGAATTATTTTTGCTTACTTATTTAAAACATAGCCTTGGTTTTTCAATAAGGAAATAAGCTTGATTGGATCATTTCTTGTAAATTTTAGATTCTTCTATAAATAAAATCTAATTTTATATCATTTCATTTAGTTGATTCTGACCACATAAAGAATTCTTTAAAATCTTTGGATAACATGATCTTATACAAAATTGTTATAGCATACTAGAATAGTCAACTGAAGATGGATCAATTTTATCTTAGTTTGGTTTATAAGCATGGAAAGATAATGAATTTGATAGTATAAATATCTGTTGTTGATTTTACATTTAAATAGTTTTTTTCAATGGGAACATTTATAAAAATGAGATAATCAAGGTTGTATTGATGTTGTATAATAAAAATATTATTCCACACCAATATGAATCGACTATCATATTCATTGGGCTAAACAGATTCATTTAAAAATAATGGTTTTTTATATGTTGACTTATTATGATGATCTTCCATTTTATTGAAATTTGGATTAAAATATGACCTATTATTCTGAATAATAGCATTTGAGATGAGTAATAAAATATTACTCATTACAAATTCTATTGGCCACTTATCTCTTGCTTTGTGAAAATTGAAATTATTCAAGTTTTATTTTGTATTGATGGAAATAGGATATGATTCATATTGTAAGTTATAATATCTTTAATAAAATAAATTTAATTAGTTTGGCTATATAATTAAACTTGTGCATTTATTAAATTGAGTTGCATATTGATATTTTTAAAGCACAGTAAACTATAATGACATACAACCAAGGTAGTGTAAAGGTTTATTACAAATTTATTTAGTGGTTTATGCAACTAAATTTGGTTGTCATTTTAGATTGGTTAAGTTGATTAGTCAATTATTATTGCATTAATACATAGGTTATGGGATATGAGTAAAATGGATTATTTGAATAACACTTAGTAGTTGATGTGAAGTATTGATAACTTATAAAGCATCAATTGATAAGAGTGGTTTTTTTAAAACATGCATGTTTTCTTTTGATGTATTTTTTTTCAAAGTGACATCACTAACAGCCATTATGCTAAAATGATGTAAAATAATCAAAGGAACTTAACACTCCTAAGTTTTTAATGGATATTACTCATTTAATCTTTAAATTATTTTCATGCACTAGTTATGTATCCGATTTTAGATAATCATGTTGAAATTTAATAGAAGTTTTTAAAAAATACTTTTGTAATCCTAATAATTCTTCTAACCTTAATATTAATGTGGAATTATTTGTCTAAGATTTATATGAAAGGGTTAAGCATGTTACGATTCTCTTATCATCAAATTTTTAATCATTGATTATTGGCACTATGTTAATTAGTAATGTAGCTTACTTGTATTTATATACACTTAAAAGGTTATAAAAATGGATATTAGAGCTATGAAAATACACTAATGAGTAAACCACTATCTGTTAGATGGTGTAATTTATATAGGTGTCATGGTAGAATCTCACTATTGCTTAATAATCAAATAAGTTAGGTAATAATAGCTTTATTAAACTTAATGAATGAAGGTGGCATATGCTTTGGCTATAGCCAAATTTCCCATTTGATGGTCTCACATAAATTATTAATATTTCTTGTTTAAAACACTAACATGGACTTCAAAATTTTAAATTTTTTGTATCTTTATTTCAAAATAGTTGAGTGATGCATGTGGTTCATCAAGATCTTGAAATCAACTATGGCTAAAGGTTTTAATGTATAATTTTTGAGTTGAGAACTAACCTTTTGATTTATGACAATGTATCATGTTAAATGTACCTCAATAAAACTGAACTAGGGTGTTTGGCCTTTATAACTAAATTTTTTATCTATTGATATCATAGTACACAATGGTTCATTTTGAATCCTCCCTAAAATTTACATAATTAAGTCATCTTTAAACTTCCACAATCTTGGGATTTGATTGGCTTATTATTGGAATCCGTGAGCATAACCCTTCAATTCAATATTTTTTGTTATCTTGAATTTTAAGGGTTATAATAGAATAGTGTTAATAAATGTATTTATATTCATAGATGAAATAATAAAGGATTATGGGTTATAAACAAATGAATAGTCCAAATTATTTGGAAAGAAAAAAATAGAAAATGAATTATGATTGTGGAAGGGTTTGACTAGAGTTCTAAAATATTTGGCTCATGTAGATAATAAATTACTCATATCATAAGGTGGCCTTGGTCAAGTTGAAGAAAAAACCTCCCACCTTTGGTCATAGAGTGTCAATTAGAAAAAACAATTATTAGAGGATGACCTTGAATATTTATGTACTTAGCACAAAATATGCAATGATATGAAGTTAAAAATTTGTGCAAACATTTAGGCAATTCACTATGAGCTACTAAGAGAAGTGGCTTTTGAACCATACATAGATGCATAATTAAAAAACAATTTTAAAATATTGGTAAAATAAGATTTGTTCAGAGTAAGTAATTTCAACATAAAGAAATGAATAAGATAAGGCAAATTAATTGTGCCTTTAAATAATTGCACAAAAGTATCCCAAACTTCTTCAAATAGATTGATGAGATGATAGAAGTAATGAATACATGGTTGGTATGATTATCTAACACCATCATCATAAATTAGGAAGGAATCATTATATTTGGTAGAGTGTAAGACCTTAAGTTTGATTAAATCATAGATTGGAGATTAGACAGACCACTCATAATAACATACAGTTAATAAAACTATGTCTCCCTAGTGAGACTTCTTATTTTTCTCTCTCTTCGTATAATTCTTCCCTATACTTTTGTGAATTCATTTTTCCTATAAAATGTATTACTTTCACCTTATAATGTGAAAAGGGTGAAAAGGTTAAAATGTATAAATATAAGATTAATCTTGAAAAGGTAGTTTTGAATGGTTACACCCTCTTGTTCATTATTAATAGGAGTGGATTTCATTGCAATAATTATTTTTAACACAGCAAGTAATTTTAGTAGAGATAAATATTAAAGAAGAATATGTTCTTATTTCTAAGAAAATACAAAGATATTATTGTATAACCTTGTGTCTTGCCAATTATTTATGTAAGAAATGTGTTATTTTTATATTTAATGTGTGACTTTTCTTGTATTTATTAACACTAATAAATGCAATGTTCAACTGTAACTTTACTTATAAGTTCCTTTTTTTCATGACAAGTGACATCTAATTTTTATAATTTGTACATGTACTTATTTTCTTATTTTATTCACAAATTATTCTCTAACATATATTTATATGTTTCTATTCCAAAAACCACTAAATAATTTTTTTCTTGTCCATATTCTACATAATATTTTCCTATTTTCAATAAGGGAACCTCCCCACTTAATAGAGGTTGGATTGTTTATCCCTTTCACTTTTGAAAAAAATCCTTTATTTTTCCCTTGTGAAAAATAATTTCCCAACTATTATTTTTGCCCATCATGGGGCACATTTTTTTCCTTTTTGTGTTTCCTAAAAGACCCAACCTTAAATCCATAAAACCATCTCTATAAATCAATCATCTATCTATCAGCAAAATCTAGATTAGATTTTATCTACTCAAGATACATTTCATCTGATCTCTAATATTTTTTATAGGATAATATATTAAACATCACTCAATATCAAAGAGTTGTAGTAGTCTTAGATGATGAAGAAGATAGATTAGAACTTGCACAAAAATATTTATCCCTTATTTCTAGAATAAACCATAGACATATTATCATGAGAGTTGTTTGAAGAGCCCTTCAAGCCTTGCTTACTCCCAAGAAGTAAGTATTTTTCATCTTGTCTGAAAATAAATTTATTAAAGTAAAATATAATGGAATTTAGACCCATTCTTTGACATACAACAAAAAAATCAAACTAAAACCAAATAAAGTAAATAAAAAAAGGAACCTGGAGGGAAAAACCTACAAGCACACCTGATAGTCTAAAAAATTAAAATAAGAAGGTGGAACTATAACAAGTAGATCACTAGTTATTTTTTGGGTCCATCTATAGAGCATCTCACTTTTAGTGGACATTTGTATGAATTTCCTAGAGCCTCTAAAAATAATTTTCTTACATTCATTGTGGATGGAAAGAAACATCTAGATGAACACCTCTCTACATTTACTATTGCATGTAGTATTCTTGGTGTTTAACATGAATATGTGGTAGTAATATTTTTAATAAAAATTATGTAAGAAGGGGAAATTGAATGGTTTTGCCAACTCACTCTAGGTTCCATTCATAATTGAGACACATTGAAATAAAAATTTGAAAGCTAATTTTTGTGCATGTCATATTCACAATTAATGTGAAGTCCACCTTAGGTAGAAGTGCTACCAAGGTGTGATGTGTTTTGCACATGTAATATGGTAGTTATCCTAACATGTGTAACAAGGCTTAAGTTTACTTTGGATAATTATTCCAAATTTCACTTCACCAATAAACATCTCCCACTCACCTCTTGATTTTTTTATATAAGAAAATTTTGTGTCTTTTTTGGGTAAGAATGAGAATCACTAATCTTGGAAGATTCCATCTAATTATTTAGTATAGATGTAGTAATTAAGGTAACCAAGGATCATGCCTTAATCTTTGGTATTATTGTGCAACATTGTATTTGCATACTTCTTCTATGTGTATCCCTTTATTTAAATTAATACATTTCACCCATTTTATTGGTGAATCTATTTCTATCACTGAGTAAATTATGTGGATACAGTCTTTACATACTAAAATTCTTGGGATTTATCTTTCTTGGCATAGTAACCAAGATTTTTTTATGCCCAATATGGTTTCAATGATAAAAATTGATTTCCACAATATGGTATTAGAGTTAAATGATCAAATCCATTCTTAACAGATAGTCATTGTGGGTTTATGTAATCTTAAGTAAGCTTAGCATTACCACAAAACTACTCCATCCCCTCTATAATGTTTTGCCCAACCCATCTAGGGTTTTCAAAAATTCCCCACTAGGTATTTTTTTGAGCAAGAATATTTTTTTGTGTTAACCCTTATAGGGTTTTTTTAATTACATTGGGTAGGTATTTTTTTATGCCAAAGCATTTTTTTTCCAACCCTTTTAGGGTTTTAAAAATAATTAGTATTTTTGTTTGATGTCAAATCTACATCTTTAATCCAACCTAGGGTTTTTTTAAATTACATTAGGTATTTTTGTTCAATACCAATTCTATAATTTTAGGGTCACTTACATGGAGTGAGCTTGATTCTATGAGAAATTATTCACATGTCCCAATTCTTATTTATTCAAATCCAATTTTTCCTTTGGTTGTATTCATGTACCAATTTAAGATCTGTATATGGAATATTATATTTCTACCATTTTTATTTTTTAATGTTTTTGGTGAGAATAAAACATTCTCATTACATTCAAAGTGCCCTATAAATTCATTTTTGGATTTTGTTTCAAGTAAATTAGACACTATGAACTCATCTATCAAGTACTTAAATTTTGACAATAAATCAACTTTTTTTTAATTTTTTGTGGCATCCTTAAAAAAATTGACATTTTCATTGTGTCCTCAACATCCAAAATATGGGGAAATTTATTTCACTCAGTTTGGTTTTCATTCATAGAGTTTCAATAGATTTTTTTGTTGAAGAGCTAGGGCATAGAGGAGTTTCTAGTAATCTTTTACATTTTTTTAAAAAATTTACATTGAAAGAATGTTTACTAGATTCAAATTTATGATATAATTTAAAAGACATCATTTACAAGATTTTTACTTATAGTGATCTTGTTGAATGTATTTAAAGTTTCAAGTATGTGTGATGGAGTAGTAATAAAAAAGGACTTTTCTAAGTATTCCCTCCACTAGGAGAACACTACCTCGGTGCCACCTCTACTACTCCACTGGAAGTCCATCTATATGGCCCATGGTCATATGTCACCATATCTCACATGACTATTTATCCACCTGTAGATCACCAATCTAAAGTTAACACTAATAGTGCATGTAATCACTTGATAGTAGATTGATAGTGATCATGGTCAGTAGCAACGCTAGCCCCTAACTTCCATGTGATTTCCTATTGAGTGAATCTATCCAAAAAAGGATAACCCTACAACACTTTAGGCCCTTTTATGGAGTAATTTTATTCTTAGTCTCATAAATTTTGATCAAAGAAGCTAGGAGGGTGATTTATTTTTCACCTTGCCTATTTTTTTAGATCTACATAACGGTGGAGTTTATTTTGTATTTTGATAACCCAAGTTTCCATAATTTACATTTTTTTCATGTTTTGTTGAGTAGCTATTTATTTTTTTACCTTATAAATGCCATAAATTTTGAATGGTAATGTGAATTTTCATGTTATTTTTATGAAAGTAAGTGTTTTTTTGAGCTCTTCACAATTGTAATATCTATTTATTTTGATACTATGTCATATTTTTAGTTTCTTCATCAAAATGGCCTATATTTTAAACTATGAATCATAATTATATGCACTAAATATAGGTGTTGCTTCATTTTCATAGTGGATCACCCTTTAGTGTTATATATAACTTATCAATGGTTTTTCAAATATATATTATACTCAAACTAATTTATAAATTGGCATGGAGGGTTTGATATTTTATCCTTATCTACCTTCATGCATGTGTGCCTTTTTCACACATCCTTTTCTCATATTATTTTTTGGGTACTCTTTATTGCATGTTGGGCACTCTCACTTGAGTAATTTTTTATGTGCATGATTCATAACCTTAGTTGCCTTTCTAGGCCTTATTATACCACATTGACACACATTTTTGGAGGTCTTGGATCTTGATAGATACTTTGTCTTCACTCCCTAGTTAACATTATTTTATGTCCTTAGGTGTTTGATTATGTTATGTACATAGTGTATATTAATTTATGTAGATGCATAAATTTATTATCCATGCATTCTATTTAGATGGAATATGAATTGTATAGACACTCTTATACACACATAGATTCATGGAATCTTCTTTTATTGACTTCTTCTACGTCTTGATTAGTGAGACATCTATTAATTAGACCATGATATGCCTTGATTATGATTTCTTAACTTTGCTATTATATTGAATAGTGTTAACTTGTTCTCTCATCTAATTGACTATGTTGAATTAAGGATTAGTAAGTATTTGTTCAAGTTTCATGTAGATGTTATCTTATGAAAATTATGGCTAGTCTTTGTACTATGACATGATAGTTTTTATAGGCCACAGTTATTATTAGTTCCAATTTTTTATTCATTCCTCAAAATCTAATTCATTCCATTTGAGGTTTCATCAAATTCTTCAATCATCTAAAATAGTTTCATTATTGTTTTTCTCTTTCATTGTATATGGGTACTTCATCAATCATAGTTATTTGGGCCTATACTTATGAGCTCAAGACTTATTCTCTTTTACCACATCACCTAGCTTATATTTTTGGGGGTGTTAGTGGGTATAATATTCACACTTGATGTGAAGTCCACCTTAGGTAGATGTGTTACCAAGGTGTGATGTGTTATTCACATTTAATGTGGTAGTTATCCTCACATGTATGAGAAGGGTTAGGTTTAATTTTGAGAATACTTCCACCTTTCACTCCACTAATAAACATATCTCACTCACCTATTAATTTTTATTATAAGTAATTATTATGTCCTTATTGGGTAAGAAGGAGAAACATTAGTCTTGGAGCATTACATATAGTGAGTTAGTAGAGATGTAGTCATTAGAAAAACCAAGAATCACTTCATGGTCCTTCGTATTATTGTGCAACATTTTTTTGCACACTTTTTATGTGTATATCCCTTTGTTTAGATTAATATATTTCTTCCACTTTATTATTGAATCTTTTTATATTATTTGAGTACATTGTGTGGATGAAGTCTTGACATGCCAAAACTATTTGGATTTATTTTTCTTAACATGGCATCATACCTTTTTTTTTAATATGGTTCCAATGATAAGATTTATTCTCCCCAATATCTAATTCAGACCAAATGAAGTTACACATATCATCCTTACTCAATTAACACAAATGAAGAAATAAAATCATGATCCCATGGGATAATTTGTGGCCAAGTTCAACAAACTACTAAGTAAAACTCCTACTATAGCTAAGCCCACATAATATAATTAGGAATGTTTCTTCATCATTGCACATTTATGTAACAACCCTATTAGGTTAGACATAAAAATACATGAACAAAATTTTCAATAATAGTCAACTACTAGTTATGTGGTTAGATAAGCCAAGGTTGGGCGACACCATGTAGCTATATATCAAATAAAGAGCATTACTAAAAAAAAAAAAAAAAAATTATTGTCCATGTTACTTAGTTTGTTGGAAAGAAGGTAAAATAAAAGAATGATGCCATAGATACATATAAGGACTAGATAATATGTGATGTCATAGCTAAGTCCAATGACCCAATCAGATTTTTAGAAGACCTTAATATAGTGCAACATGTTTCTAAAATAATTCAGAAAAAATAATATTTATCTCAGCTAGATTTAAACCAAATTATCTAAGTCATCACCCATAGTCTCGAAACAATAATCTTAAAAAAAATAGGTGTTTAACATATAATGACTGGCAAGTAATAAAAATCCATCACTCAGTGATTTAAAACATCTCCTACCTCTTGGGTTTGTTGGTAAACTATCTATGCTCCTCCTTTATTGTACTTTATCTTCCTTGCCAAATTTTTCCTTCTCTAGAATCCTCACCTTTATTTTTTCCTCTCTAATACACAGGCTATCCAAAATATCTTTCATTCTTTCTCTTAAATATAAAATAAATGCTAAATCATTTTTCCATATTTTTTTTCTCTCTTTTTTCTAAAAATAATTATTTTTTTAATATTTTAATATGAAATTTCAATTTCATATTAAACCCACTTAACATTTAATTATGCTTTAGAAATTTAATGATAAAATAATAACTTGTATTAATTTTGCCTTTATTAAATTTGATTTTATGTGTATTAATGACACATTAGCTTAAGCACACAAGGAATTTATTTTTATAATTTACCTACTTATGCAATCATGAAAAATAACAATTTAAACAAACACCAAAACAATCATTTTTAAATACATTTTCTACCATGACTAATTATCATGGTGTGTGTAGGGTTTCATTAGCTCTTTGTCGACCTACGATGTCTCCATCTATAGAATCATCTCTGATTATGCTCTCCCTTGGTATACTCAAGGGAATAATTCTCCTACATCTACCTCACAACGAAGGTAATTAAATATTTTCACATTATAATCATAAGCTATAATATATAACTAAAATAACTCATTAATATGCTTAAAATGTAAATGCATACATAACCATTTCATAATAAGCAATCATGTACTATAATCTAACTAAGCAACATTCTATTTTCTTGAAATAGCATAAATTTTAGCTTCATCAAAAATATAACAAAATATAAATTTGTTAATTACAGATATCCATGGATAATCTAGCAAGTTTGTCTATTGAGGAATCATGGTGTAAGAATCTACCTAAAGTAAACTTTATATTGAGGAGAGCTCAGGTGGTAGATCTAAATTATGTGCAAAAATTAGTTACATAAGTTGAAGATGTTTTGATCATGGAAAGAAAGCTGAAGAAAGATCCTACATGAACTAAATGCTAAGGTTCAAATTATAATCACACTCATTTATTGATTTAAAAGATGAAAAATGACACTCTAACATTGAAAAAAATTACCAAAAAAATATCAGCACCTTTGTATTAAGATGTAAAAATTATTAATTATGTACCATATAATGGTGATCATCCTCTCCTGTCATAACCATAACATAAACTAATAATCAAATCTCCTCTAGCTAAAACTACTCATGTCAATGAAACACTTGAATTAGAGGATGTGTCATAAATTGAGGATGGTCAAGTAGCTTTAGTTGTTTTCCCACAAAAGATATTAAAAATTACCATATTGGTTTCAGGCATTCCTACAACTTATGGAACGTTATTAGTCATAATTTTCTATAGAGATATATGGGTGAAATACATATGGATTGATTTCATGCTATGACCCCAATAAAATTAGTGAAATAGAGATTGGATCCATAACTTATAATCATATACACAGTAAAATAATAATATGATCCTCTAGTTAATATTTTTTATGAATATGTAGGTATGGTGAATTACATAATGATGTTTGAAATTGATTTAGAAATTCCATCACTCATATAAAGTGATGTTAATTACTTATGACTCTTAAATTTATTTTATTTTTTTCTTCTATTAGTGTATGTTCCAAAGTTTTTTATGTCTTCACCAATGAATTTTTTTCATTCACGTATAAAATATAGTTTGAATGCACAAACAACACTATAGAATATGAAGTTCTAATTATAGGTATGTAAGTTGTAAAGGAGATGTGTATAAATAATATAAAGGATTTGGGAGATGCTAAATTTACTGTCAAGAAATTACAACACAAGTATCAAGTGAAAAATGATCACTTAAAACATTAAAGAAATAGAATATGGGATTGCATAAAAAAATTGAAGCATTTTATATAGTTGTAGTCCCCAGATAAGAAAAAAAGAGATGACTCCTTGCTTGTATTTGTCTCTTTGCTAATTCCTCATTCAAAGATCAATAAGGAAAAATATATCATACATATTATCTATTGATCAAGTGTGAATGATAACTCTAAGCATTGACAATTATTTATTTATAATGAAAAAATAATAGCCTTCTTTGAATAGGTTGATAACTTCATATATTTCAAAGGGAGATCTTCTACCTATAGATAATCTTAATACCAAACCAATGAAATAAATTTTAAAAGTGTTTTTGAAGCTGAAATACAAAAAAAATCCTAAGAATAAAGATAAAAAAAATATATGGTAGAATCATCCATATCAAGGGGAACAATATTCCAAAAGGTCTAGTCTCTTTGGAAGATTTGTTTGACAAACATAGTAGGTACATCAAGAATAAAATACGAAGAACTAGTAGGATCTATAGAGTATGAAAAGATAAACATTACTATTGAAAAATAACCCAAGTATGTGAACATCAATAAATTTTATTACAATATATAAATATGGATGTTCATGAATATTTTCAAACCATAAAAAATTTATCAAGGTGTTATGTTTATATGAAGTATTTTAGGTTAAAATAAATTAGGCATAAAATTTAATTCAAACCTTCTATCAACCCATATAGGTAGAAACAAATACATTATAATGCTAATATTATTGTAAAAATATATGAATAATTAAAGAATATGTTGGATGCTAGGAGAATGTTTCCCATCCATCACTCAACATAGATAGTAAACATTATGCCAGTGAGGAAAATGAGCAAAGAAATAATAATATTTGTTGATTTCTATAATTTAAATCAAGCATATTTGAAATACAACTACCCATTGCCCATAATGGATCAGAATCTAAAATTAGTCATTAGTTATAATATGAATTTGATGTTTGATAATTTTTTAAGATATAATAAAGATGAATTGTGTCCTAAAGATCAATATAAAACCACCTTTATAACTCTTTGGGGTAATTTTGCATTAAATCAGTGTTGTCTAGACTCATCAATGTAGGTGAAACATTATATAGGACTATGGATTTATCCTTTGGTGATATGAAGAATAAGATATAATATTTTATATCTATCTAAGAGATAAAAAGACCAGTACAAACACCTTAAAATAGGTTTTGATAGATGTTATGTTCATGATATCCCTTTGAATCCAAAGAAGTCCATTTTTGTAGTCACTAAATTAAAACTTTTGGGTCACATAATATTGAAATAAGGTATACAAATTGATCCAAAAAGAGTGAGTTAATATGATAGTTATCTTTCCCAAGTTGAAAACCTCCAACACACTCCTTTGGCAAGGTGAATTTCTTGAGGATATTTGACCCAGGCATGTAGCTTTGATGATGTCAAGAAAAGTGTCTTTAAAATTGATTAGTGATGGTATGAATGTGTTTTATGAGATAAATAATGTTATTTTGAATTCCCCTATATTTTTATTTTCATATTTTAATTAAAAATTTATCATATATTAATATTCCTCTAAACATACATTATCATCCATTTTGTACATATGAATGAAGATAGATGAGAATCCCCAATTGTTTTCATTAGTTTTCCTCTCAAAGATCTTGATCTAAAATATTAGCTCAATTTTTTTCCATTTGATAAACATGCTTATGTCATGGTCAAATCACTAAAAAAATTCAGATTATACATCCTAAATGCTCATATCATAATGATGGTTCTTAACATCATAGGAACTTGGCTCAAAAATAGAAGGGTATATTTTTAAAGTGTAAAAATAAAATTTAGAGATCAATCCCATAAATTTAGTCAAAGGTAGAGGCATGCACCAATTAATTTCAAAAGGAGTTGATGATTAAAGGAAAGATACATTAGAAGAGGTGAACAAAGAAGAAACTAAGGATATACCATTATTATTCTTTGTTGGCTCTATTAATAGATGGTACTTAAATATCACATGTTTTTTGACATATGGATAATTTCCTATGAATGCCAAAGAGATGAGGGTGGTTAAGTTTAAAGACTCTAAATATATCATCTAGGACAATACTCTTTTCGAAAAGGGTATTGATGGTTTCTTCTTATGGTGTTTTTATAAAGAGAAAAAAAAGAGATTACTAAATGTTTTTCAAAATCAAGCATGTGGTGGCTATTTTTTAAAAAATTTCATAGCATTAAAAAATATAATAAATCACTATTACAACCCACACTTTTTAAATATTCTCAAGAATGGGTTTTGAGATGTGATGGATGATAGCAATTTTTAGAAGGTCGAGGCTTGCAACACTTCATCTTAGACTAGTAATGATTAAAGATCCATTTAAAAAAATTATTTTAACTTCATTCACATGATAAACATTAATTCAAGTGCAGGTCATATGCATATTCTCATGGTAATGGATTATTTCACAAATTCAGTTGAGGCCATTCCTATGAAGTAAATTATTTATAAAGTAGTATGCAACGTTATCAAGGTGAACATTTTAGTCAAGTTTTTTATACCTCAAAAAAATTTAGCACATAATGCCTCTAATTTATCCTCATTTAAACTCATTGAATTTTATTATAGGTATGGGATACATTTTTCCCATTCCTCTAATTATTACCCCCAAGGTATTTGATAGGTGGAATCAAGTAACAAGAAAATTGGTGTTATCATTCATAAATTGGTAGATGAGAATCAGAAGGAAAAAATGGCATAAGAAGTAATATAATGCATTATGGGCATATTGTATCACCCTAAAGAGAGTTATTAGCATGTCCTCATTTAATTTTTTTGTGAAATATATATATATAGAAGATGAAAATTTCAATTCATATCTCTGGATTTACCTACATTAAAATTATAAATAAATATAGAAGATAAGAATTTAATAACTTTTCTTGATAAAAGGGTCATGTACATGAATAAACTAGATTAATAAAATATCATGGTCATTGATCATATCATTAAACATAATAGTAAAGTAAATAAACTCTTTTTATAGAGATTCAAAAAGAGATAATTCCAAATTTGTGACATAGTTCTCCTTTGGGACAAGATAAGAGAACCAAAGGGTAGTTTGAAAATTTTGATTTTTTTTGGAAGAGTGCCTTCAAGATTTAGCACTTTTGTAGTGACATTACATGATACATAGGTATACAAAGATGGAACACATCTTCCATTTCCCTATAATAGTAAATATTTTAAGATTTATCTTCAATGAAAGTAGGTTGTTCCCTACATGTACACAGGTGAGTTAGGATTTTTTCGTGTTTCATTATTCACTTTGTTATGTTTTCTTTCTATTTTATTTCCTTTCCTTTAATTTTTAGTGTGTTTCCTTATGTTTATTTCATTTTTTCCTTTGTCTTTATGGTGTCATGTTAATAAGTCTTAAAATAATATCCTGACTCTGTAACCTAAGGTGTAAAACACTAATCTACAAAACCAATATTTTTTTGTGTTCTTCTTTGTCCTTTTTAGTATAAGTCTCAAATAAGAGCCATTAAGTCTTAAAATAATAGCTTGACTCTGTAACCCAATGGGTAAAACACTAATCCATAAAACCAATAAATTTTTGTGTTCTTTATCCTTTTCAGTATAAGTCTCAAATAAGAGCCAACTATTGTCAAAAAATTTAATTTCTCCAAAACTTTCCAAATTTTGTTCCAATTTATAAACCAATTACCAAGGATAAATTTTGATTATAAACACTTACCATAAAAAAATTGTCTTTTACTTTAAAAATAACTCCAAAAATTTGTGTATTGTGTGTGTTCAGGGAACTTCTCAAAGTTCCCAATCTACATAAAAAGTGAGAAGTGTGAGGGATTATCCTAGAGTTTAAAGTATGTAGGATCCTGACAAGGTATAAAGTGCATGAAAATAGTGAAGTTTTTAGAGTACCCTCAAATTAAAAAAATTATGAACCATAAATAATAAGCAAAATAAGATGACATGAATAATTATAATGTGTTTGTCGCATGGGACTAAGTGTGCTTGAAGTTCCCATAATATGTGAGCAATGGGAAAAATGAAGGAAATGGATTGGTGTTTTATAGAGGAAAAAAATAATATTTTTTCTATGTTTATCATATAATGCGTAAAGCTCATAAGGTGCATGATTTTAATGAATAGTGTGAAAGAAATGAAGTAAGAGGGGGTTGATTTTAATAATACAAGAAAGCTAATTGTAAGGATCTATCACATTTATCAAAGGTTTGAAAAAATCCTAGAGTTTATAAAAAACCTGATAAAGGAAAATTATACAAATGGAGTGTCTTAATAAAAAATACAAATAAATTTTAAAATCTATATAAAGCTAGGTAGAGGTGCTTATTTGTACATTAATTCCAAAGAGATCTCTCACAATGCTCATTGACTTTTTTATGACCATGAGTAGCCAATTTTGTGTATTTTGCCTCCTTTTTTCATTTTCAAGGTTGATATTTATTTCCAAGGTTATCTTTCTTGACATTTATAACATTTTCCTTACATTTTTACCATTTTCCTTACATTTTTTGATAATTTTCATCATTTTCGTACTCCATTTCAAACCATCTCATTGATTATAATTTATTGGTGACCCTGTCTTGTTTGTCCCTCCATTTATCATCTTTATCTTCCCCATTATTCCATGACAATATACATCTCCTAATAAACTTTCAACCTTTCCTACAAATTTTAGCTAGTTTTTTAGCATTCTAAAACATTTTACATCTAGCATGTACTATGAGAATCCCTTAGTTCTGGCCAAACCATACAACACATAAAAAGAAATTTTAAAATAAATTTCAACCTATTTTTGACCATTATGGCCCCTAATTGCATCCACATAAGCATGTTATACCTTTGTATTACACATACATAAAATTTAAAATTGTTTGTTGAGGCCACATGTCACTTAACAAAGCCTCCCAAAATGAAGATCATATATATGGGCTATGAGCCCATTTTTAAAGTAGAAACCTATATTATAGATATTTAAGTCTCCAATATTGGAAAAAATTATTGAGAAGAGTTTTGGGAAAGGACATAATAGGGTAAGTTTTCTGAAATAAAACAATACACATTTGATAGCAGGATCCCACATGTTGTTATGTTTCCAACCACAATCTAATGTAAGACCTAGTGCTCATATGTGAAAATTAATACAACTAGGAGACTAGGCATATCACATCTGTTGATGATGTGTTGATGTCTAAGCTATATTTTCATTCAATGAACATAACTCTTGGAGTTGTAAAACATGATTAAACTATGGAAATGAGAAAATAGTTTGCACAAAAGTACTGGGATCATAATAAAAATAGTGAAGAAGGAATTGGGATAAAATTCAAAATGATTCATGATAAAATTCATAGATACATGGTTGGTATGATTATCCAACACCATCATCCTTAATAAGGAAGTGATGATGTGCTGATGTCTAAGCTAGATTTTCATTCAATGAACATAACTCTTGGAGTTGTAAAACATGATTAAACTATGGAAATGAGAAAATAGTTTACACAAAAGTACTGGGATCATAATAAAAATAGTGAAGAAGGAATTGGGATAAAATTCAAAATGATTCATGATAAAATTCATAGATACATGGTTGGTATGATTATCCAACACCATCATCCTCAATAAGGAAGCAATAGTCACTACTGAGACTAAGTTCAAGACTTTTAGGTTGAATAAATCACAAATTAGAGATCAAAGTATGCGTACATAGATTAATCATAAATATATATAGTCAAGTAAACTACCTCTCTATTGATAATTATTAGTTTTATTTCTCTTCTTAACATTCTTAATTAAACTTTTTTTAAATTCATTTTACTTCAAAATTTATTACTTTTACCTAATAATGCAAAAAAAGGTGAAAAATCTAAAATGTAAAACTAAAAGATTAGTCCTAAGAAAGTAGTTATAAAATAGTTATTACTTCCTATTCATTATAAATAGGATTGGATTTCATTGTAATGAGTATTTTTGACACTGTAAAGAATTTTGGTAGAGATAAAGATTTAAATAAAGCCTTGTTTTTATTTTCAAAAAAATAAAAATATTATCTTGTGAAATTTTGTGTTTTGACAATTATTTATGTAATATGTGTTACTTTATTATTTAATGTATGTATTTTCTTGTCCTTATTAACACTAAGAATTGTAACTTTGAACTGTCAATTTGATTTTAAGTTATTTTCTTGCATTCCAAGTGAGATCTAATTTTAAAAACTTATGCATATACTTATTTTTCTTGCCAAATTACTCTATCACACTTATTTCTAAGTTTCTATTCCAAACACCCAGAAATACAAATTTTCCTTTTTATAATGTACATATTTTTCCCCCTGTATTTTCATGTTTTCAATAAATAACCTCCCCTCGTAATAAAGGGATTTTTTGTCCCTATCACTATTGAAAATTTTCCTTTATTTTTCCCTTATGTAAATTTTTTTTAACAAATTCAATTTTTTGGGTCCGGATTCCAAAAAAAAAACTTACAATTAAATAGGGTAAACAAATTGAACACAATTCACCATTGTAGAGATAGTTTCATAGTTAAACACTACACTATAAATAAACTAAAATTTTCATTTCCAAACATGTAATAATTTATTTTCCTTACACTTTCACCCCAATAAATAGTAATTTTACATTTGATTTAGAAAAATGATAGTAATGTGACTCAATTTTTAGGAGTTTAGTGTCATTTGTGGTCATTCCAATGTATATTTTAATTTAATCCATGCACTTCCTTCATTTGATTAGACTGCATTTTCAAAATGGGTACAATAAGACTATTATTTTTAGTTTAGTATAATGTATGTTCATTCCAAAATATCTATCACTTCAAGTCATGTACTTTTTCTTGTAATTAATTTGACTAGACTTAAAAAATATGTATGAGGTGACTTAATTGTTTAGGGTGTAGTCTCATTTTTTTCATTCTAATGTATTTATTAATTAATATCATCTACTTCCTTAAATTAATTGAAATTGAATTTAAAAATATGTATGTGGCTCAATTTTTAATTATTTATTGTCAAGTATGTTAATTCTAATGTGTTATTCAATTCAAGTCATGTACTTCTTCCTATAATAGATTATACTAGAATTAAAAATTGGTATCATGTGACTCGATTGTTTAGGTCTTAGTGTAAATATGTTCATTCCATTGTATTTGTCAATTTGAATCATATACTTCTTCCTAGCATCGATTGGACAAGGCTTGTGTGTGTGTGCGTGCGTGCATGTGTGTGTGTGTGTGTGCGTGCATGCGTGCATGCGTGCGTGTGTGCGTACAAGGCTTGTGTGTGCGTGCATGCGTGCGTGCGTGCGTGCGTGCGTGCGTGCATGTGTGTGGGTGTGTGTGTGTGTGTGTGTGTGTGTGTGTGTGTGTGTGTGTGTGTGTCTGTCTGTCTGTCTGTCTGTCTGTCTGTCTATCTGTCTGTCTGTCTATCGGTCTGTCTGAGAGAGAGAGAGAGAGAGATATGTTGTTCAATTTTTATATTTTGGTATCAATTATGTTCACTCTAATGTATGCATCAATTTAAACCATGCACTTCTACCTAAAATTGATTAGACTAGACTTGAAAAATATTTATGGAGTGATTTAATTGTTTCGAATTTAGTGCATTTCAATGTGTCTATAAATTAAAATAATTTACATATTCTTCAAAAAAATTGGTCTAGACTTAACCAAAAAAAAATGTTTATATAACAATTTTTATATTTTTGTCAACATTTACCTAGTCAAAAAAATATTTTAATATTTTTTTAATTATTTATTTGTCACTATAATGTATTCAATGTTATTATTTAATTTTAGACATTTAATATTTTTAAGCAATTTTAGTTCCCATATCTAATTAAAATCCTACCACAAAATCATCAAGATTGCCTAACCATGTATTTAATTTGCCTTGCCCAAAAGGATGTTACTGACATGAGAAACATTTTTTGACTTATGAGACATATAGAACAATCATAGAGATTAAAATAAGTATTTTCAAGGGCATAAATGTTGTTATTATCTATGAATTATTAGGTTTTGTATAATATTTTTAATATGGGAGAATAAAAAATACTAGATGAATAAAAAGATAAACACAAGGAAATTAAATACAAAAAATCCCAAAAAAAAAAGTGAGGAGAAAAGCAATAACTTATATGTTAATTATTTCATCATTTATTTATAAGATTTCAAAATTAAAAAAAATGCATACTTGAATTTTTTTTTAATTTAAATTTGAAAGGGGAATTTATTAAACATTTTTTCATTTGTTTCCTCACACTTTACCTTCAATACATAAATTGAGTTTGAAATAAAATAGAGGAATTGCAAGAATGTTTTTTTTCCCAAATCTTACATATATTTTTATTATAAATTATGCATTTAATTCCTCACACTTTACAATTTAATACATATAGATTGATTTTGAAATTAAATAGAAGAAGTCTAGACTTGATTTATTTTAAAATTATTTTTCAAATCTAAAATAGGTTTTTATTCAATGTTTATGCATTTGATTTATCACACTTTATCTTCAATGCACAAAGATTGAGTTTGAGAAAAAACTAGCATTCCATTAGTATTAGGTTTTAGATTTCTAGTTTTTTTTTTAATATGTAGTTATGTTTTTCCCTCAAGATGAAGCTTTTATTCTATATATTTTATACAAAATCCCCCAACCTATTTCAAAATTAGATAACTATTATATTTATTGTCCTTGATTACCTTCATACTTTCATTTTCATATATCTAGCATGTCATATTTTCCATCACTTATCTTACAACCATGCTTGAGCTTTCATTCACATATGTTACCAAGTGTACCATGTTCTTCTCTTGGGTTTATCTATCATTTTGCTACCATATTCCACTCGGGTTTATCTACATCGTAAAACCATCCCCATTTTTATTTTATCAAGATTTTACTACATTTTCCTGTTTAAGTTTATCTAATCTTTATAATGTCTTATATTTTGGGCTTATTTAGTTATTACCATATATTTTCCCTCTTTTATTTATCTACATATTTTTTCTTATGTTGGGCATATTATGGCTTACATATACCATTTATTGAAATTATGACCTATTTCCTTGTATTTTTCCAACTTGTTTGGTCTTACCTCCTTACTCATTCACTTATCACATAATATTGTAATATGTATATCATATATACCTCTAAATATAATAATCATAATATTTTATGAAGCAAAATCCCCCTCTAGTGTTAAATTACTAGCATACCATCATAATTTACATACAGACTATTCGAGGTTCCCATTTCACACTTCCATTTTCCCCTTTGAGGAACAATTATGTCCAAGATAAGATAACACTCATTGATAGGGTGCAAACCTAAGAGTATCTAAACATATTGATTTTTAGGTTTGATTCTATTTGGCTAGATGTATGTCATCTAGTCATGCTTTATACATATTATTTTCAATTCTAATTTTTTTTATTCATAAGGTTCATTGGCACATTAATATCCCTAAGTGTACATCTTAATAAGTACATGGGATTAGGAGAGGGTCGTTTGTGCTTCTTTTTTAGAGTTTTCTCATCATGATCATAATTATTACTACTTACTTCATTCCTACCATGACATTAGTTTTATTTTCCTTTGATGGTTTAATTCCCCCTTTCCACTCCTCTGATTATTGTTTTTTCTATGGAAAATGAATTCTTACAATGCTCCCTCTTTAGATAATGGTGTTTTGTGTATGTTGGACACTTTTCTATGCCATCAATCAGGCTAAGGCATCAGCCAATTTTGAGTTATTACTTTTAGGTTTCTAAGACATATTTATATGGAACCCCTTTGTCATTTCTCAATAATAAATACATATAATCTAATAAAATGTAAATCTAACTTAGTAAGATGAAGATGAATTGGGTTAAAGATCTTAGACATGAAGAATACTAGTTTGCACAAGGATTAAAATACATCAAGAATAGAAATTAAATTGGAGAGGTACACATACTCTTTGAAGTCCCAAATTAAGGTATACTTAGGTCTTATTCTTTCCATCTTTACTTCATCTACAACCATATCTCATAAAGTTCCACTTGAGCCAAGGTGAATATTAGTGCATCGACAAATCAAACCAAGGTAAGTATACTAATCTTATATTATTTTTATTGTTACTTTGGTAGTTACATTTTATTGGTATATTTTTTATTCCATGATTATATTAGTATATGGTTGTTAATATTTTGTTATATTTGCATGTTTTATATCTTTATTTTCACCTTATGGTTATTATCTAATGACACACTTATAACCCTTAGTTTAGATTCCTTATGGTTACTTCTTAATGGTATTGTATTTCATTTTTTTTACCTTTATTTACACCTTTTTGTCATCATTTACTTACATCTTGGATCTAGTTAGGCTTACTCTTGTTATTGTATGTGTAATTTACCAATTAGATCCTTTACAACCTCCTTTGATCACGACCCTTATCTATAGCCCTGGACCACTTTATGAACCAGTTAATTGTGTGTATGTTAGATATATTATGGTCTAGTACATTTTTATATATTATATGATCCTTATATTGTTGGTAACTTTTAACCTACATGCATTCTAGTGAACCCAACTACCCCACACTTATTGGGTCATTTTCATGTTTTCTTGTTTTATTTTCAAAGCTTATCCTCTCTCTTATATCTCTTATTTTTTTAATCATATCACCTTTTAGGTTTTTTCTATAAATTTTCAACCCATCTATATTCTTTATGTGTTTCTTATTTCTCCCTTCCTTACACATTATTGGAGTTAATCTAGCTCACCTTTAACCAGTTCTTGCACTGGCATATCACGTAGGGGATAAAAACCCTTGAAAACTCACTCGAGGTATGAAGGAATAGAGGATCTGAGTTGGGATCATGTTAGTTATGTGTAATGGAAATGAAGGGTTCAAAAATAATGGATTGGGGGAGAGTACCAATTATATTAGGGAGCACATAACAATACCATTAGATGACATTCACTAAACAAGTATAGAAAAGAATCTTCTCATTATATTCAATCTTTGTTTCATAAAATGAGTAGATAATTACATTCAACACACCATATTCTCTCACTCTACAACCATGGCTTACTCATATCTCTTATCTCTCCCTATTTTAGTCTAATGTCAATTTTCAACCCTACTTCACTTGTCTAAGACTTGGTGGCTCTTGCTCTCTACTATCCACTACTCTTTATTCCACTCTCTCCACTACAACTTATTCATCTTCTCCTCTCCCTCTCTCCTTGATCATTTTCCACCTAATCCCACATTTTAATTACCAACTTATCTCAAGGTCAACTACCACATTATTAGTTTCCATACCACAATAACTCTATGCCATGATCTATAGCTAGCCAATTCACCTATTATTTTCCCCCATAATCTCCCCTCAATTCTTGGGCCCACATGGTTGTTTTTCCCTGGGCTTTAACACTTTATTGTGTAGAATAAATTTGAATGGTCTTGATATTTGATATATACTTTGTTGGAAATTCTATTCAAGGTGTGAACAATAGTTATGTAGTTTTTATTATGCATGTTTATCAACTAATGGTGTTGAGTTCTACTTGAAGCATGCAACTGCATGTTTATCTAATACTTAGTTGATTTAGGGGTTAAAATTACCCCAAACTAAATTAGGTATCCATCCCCAAACAATGGGTTCTTCTTATACTTACTTTCTTTGTACAACTCACCTGCCCTCGAAGCTTCATCCTAACCAACTACTTTATCTGGAGTTATATGATTCTGAAAGCCTTTTCTTTATTACTCCTCTTGATATGATTTCATTTTTTTAGTGGTATTTATATATGCCTTCTCATTTCTTATCCAACCTAGTAGCTTTATGTTCATCCCCTCCTTCAACTTAACCTCATTTCTACCAAGCAGTACAACTGATCTGAGCTTCCAACCTCTACCCTTCTTATGCCAAGGTCTAAATAGTTTATCCTTCAAATCTCTCCAAAAGAGTACTCATCCCTTACATGTTACTTAATTTATAGGTTTATATTCTTAACAATATTTATATTCATATCATTCTATGAAGATATATGTTACTATTAACTCACCAAATTGCACCCTTAAAAAAAGATGGTTCAATTATCTCCAAGTCTGGGGTAACATGGGATTAGTCCAAAGGCTTTAGGTGACCTAGAGGAGGAATAAACCTCTATTTTATGGGGATATATCTATTATTTCATTAATTAATCTTAATTATTAATACTACTAACTTATTGGGGTGAAAAGGGATAGATAAATGCATGAAATTTAAACCTATACTATTGGAGGTATGCACCAATATAATTTGTCCACTCTATTTGACCTCTTAACAACACTAATGAACTAGGAAAGTAACTGAATCACTATCTTGTAGGACTTATAATCACTAGTGTTTAAGATATAGACTTTTCTAGGTGGCTATAACATGAGGTCCTTGAAACTAAGATCTGGTTCAAGACACTTACTAGTGAGATTTCCACTCTAAGCTCAATCACCAACACTTTTGCACACTATGTGACCTGCATAGAACATCCACTAGAATATAGGTGAGTGAAGGACTTGAAAAGGGAAAAAATATACCAATTATTCATATCAAATAAGCATATAACACACTATATAGTAACATTAAAAAGTTTAAATATTCATTGTATTAGCTTAAGAGGTGACAAGGTATAAATTTGGGCAAAATCTCTTCATACTTAATAGAGGGATGATTACAATGGCCTTAGAGCCTAAATATATAAAACATAAATAAATAGAGATAAATATAGTGTGGATAATGAATGAAGAAGTCATAATGTTCATCATTCACTCTAGATAGTAGTTACAAGTAATCATAATAGTCCCCTCATCTCTCCATGCATTGCACTTATTAGTGGATGTCCTTCAAAGAGTATGTCATAGAGATGAGTGGTGGAGGCTGATTAAAACTTGGTTGACCCCATTTAAAGTATGTCCACAATAATTTTTTCAATCACTCTCTCTTCATTACAATTATAAAGGTGCATTATGTTCCAATTAGCCCCCATGGATCATTAAGTAGCCCACCTCCCTTTATGCATGTTGACTAGGCCAAATAAACTACCCCAATCCTCCATAATGGCCATGAGAAGTGTGAATTATCATATTAATGAGTCATTTAAATTACTTTATGACCCTTTAATCACTCATTCATCATCCCCTCATGTGAACCAACATCTTCTCTTCCCTGATTAAGTAGGCCTACTAGGCAATTAGGCGTAATTTCTTAGTTTTAGGTGTTTGGTTGACCATGAGACCTATATAAAACCTATAAGAATGGATCATTTAGTCTGATTCAGGTCTAATAAATAATTTCACATCTTTACTTGTGCCTTTCCAATAGTGCACATCATGCAACTTTTATTATCTAGGTGACTAGATCACCTTTCACTAGCACTTGCAGACTAGGCATTTGGTACAGATCTATAGAAGCTTATATAGGAAAAAATTTTAGGATCTTATTATTTTAAATGGTTAAACATGCCTCATAATACCCTCCATTATTTTTAACCCTTCATCAAGTTTTATACCCTAAAAATATCACTAAACCCTAAAAAATAGTGTTTTTTAGGGGGTTTGTATAATTGTCCATACAATATAATACCATGAATAGGACCTCCTTCAATTTGATTATGTGATTTAGGTATTTATAGGACCCATTCAAGGAATTTTATTTTAAAATCTTTGGGTTTGCTTCCATCATGTCTCTATTAGGGTTTATACATGGTTTTAGTGCCCTACCATCTTAACGATAGTTTATAAAGTACAAGCCTCTAATATAAAACATTTTTCCATTTATCTTTATCACATATACACCCTAAAAACATTTTAATATCTCATGGTCTCATTCAACTTATATGGTGAGATGTGAGTGAAAGTCGTAAATCTCCATTCTTTGCTAAACATTTTGTGTAGGTTGACAGTCTTAGGGATTATTCATAGAGTTAAGATATTGAATCCCACTATTTCCTCTATGTATTGTTATTTCCTATGTTTCCCAAAATCCCTCTAAGATCACTATCCCTGAGTCATATTTCCACATGAGATATGAGTATTGGAATCGATAACCTGAGGTAGCAGACTTGGGGTAATGGAGCTTGAGAGGAGTGATAGGATGAGACTTGACATTTTATTACCTTAATCCATTAAAAAAATCATAATCAGAGCCTAAAACATCCTCATATGTCTTATCATGTCCTTCAATCTGCTTAGGAAATTTGAGTTGATCACCAAAATGGAGATGGGGTCATGAGGGTTTAAGGGGGGATTTAGGCCTTACAGGCTTAGTCTAAGTTTCATAACCTCAAGTTATTTCTAGGTGAATTGGTGACCTTAGTGTCACCATATCTCCATTATCTCATCTATTTTCAACCCATGCACTTTCCCTCATCTACCCAAACCACTATCTTTGTCCCTTTTCTCTTGTAGGTCTACCTTGAGTGCCATTACTTTCATGCCTAAGTGCTTAATCAGTTGTGTTAGAGACCTAAAGTAGGATATTCTCTCCTTATAAAAATTTTATGATGTTTTAATATCATATTAAATTTTCTCATGTTTGATAATTCCCTTTCAAGTAGGCCCCACTTCAATTTTTCTCTTTACATATCTTTCAAAATCTTGCCTAGGTTTTATGAGAAACTAGGTATGTCTGGCCCTAATGCTTAGTTTAGTGACTTATTTACTAAACTTGAGAATATTATCACCTTGTAAAACCTTATTTAATATTTTTCAATTTCCCCTCAAAAAATGTTAGACCTAAGATAGCCTCCATACATGCAAAATTCTTTAACTGCTATGAACAGGCCTATACATGTCAGTTTTAGGCCTAATATACCTAATCAAGGTTGATATCCTATCAAGGTTCTCTTTTGCATTAAAGGAAAAAATCACTCAAGACATAATAATAATTTTTAATTAAAATAAATACTCTTTATTATCTCTCTTTCACTTCTCTTCACCAAGCATATTTCATCACATTTTCATTCTCTTACACATGACCCTGCATGTAGTGGCAGTCTTCCATTTTGATTGTGTGAGAGGGTGGACATTGATTTAATGACAAATTTATCCATATTTATCAATAATTGGTCACCATTTATATTTTTTTATCAATATAAATAAATTATTATCACCTTTAAGTCACCCTAAACAAGGTTGATGTTCAACTTGTTTTCAACCTATAATCAGGGCTATAAGATACAATTATGTATTTATGACTATGTGAACCCATTTAAGATGTGAATTAATGTTCCATTTTTTCCTTGGGTGACATAATAATGTTAATTATACTCTATTTCTCCTTCTAAACCTATTACCTTTAAACATTATCACACCATCAATGTCTCTTTGAATCTACAATCAGTGTTCCTTTCTCATGGTTGGCATGTGATCTTGATTGTGTGAGTGTGGATGCCTTATTATTTGGTATGTATATTAGTTTTATGGGATTTATAATAAGTTTTTAAATGTATTTAATCTCTCTATATATCCCTCATGTTAGTGTCTACTCACGATAACCCTAATCTTTTCACATGTACATCCACAGGCTTGTGACTACCTATTTAGGCCTAATAGGCCTAGATGAACCTTCTACACCTTAGGTTGTATTTATTCCCTTTAGTGCAACTCTATGAGAGTAGGTTAGTATTCAGGGTGAAATACACATGTTTCTTAAAATCATGAATCCTCAGACCTCTTTAAGGACTTTCAATTTTGTCATAAGCTTGTAGGTGCTCTCAAGTCTGTTTGGGCTTGTCAAGGTGAATCTCTTCATCTACCAGAGACTAACTCACTTGACCTTAGTAAGATGTAAAATCACATTTATATGTGATTAATTTCTAAATATTTTTTATGATGGGTGAGGGATATTTGTTTTGATCTTGTAAAACCCTATAAATATTGCTTTGGAGACCTTCAGGCATTTTTGTAGCCTCATTGATTGATCTAGACTACTTGACTGCATGTGAAACTATGAGTGACCACCATATTATGGGTTTTTAATCCATATAACCATTTAAAATATATTTATTAAAATATTTAAGTGGGTTTTAATAGTTTTTTGAGACCTTACTAACATTCTACAACCATTGGAGACCTTGAAGTATCAAGAACCCACTATTACCAACCTATAAATAGCTCCACAAGAAGGTTTATTATCTCCCTGAGGTCACACATGTGAAATGAGGCTTGATTATGGTTTATAATGGTTTTATATACCCCTAATAATCCACCCAAATTTATATTCCTTTTTCATCATGCTCACAAATAAAAAAATGAAGCAAATTGATAACTTGCTTAGATGGAAATAATACAGTGAGTGCCTCACCTTATTAGTGATTATTCATAAAGTAAGGAGAGGAAATATGAGAAAAAATACCATAAAATATAATACAACTAATCTCTTATCCTCTACCAAAATCTTAGAACCTCATCTTCTCTCTCTTATCCATACTGTTCCCAAACCCGATTAGCTCTACAAGACTGCCAAAGAGCTCGATGGGGGAAGGGGGTCTATTTTTTAATTTTTTTACATATTTTGGATGTGAAACTTCTCTAAGATACCTACCATGAACCCTCATTAATTTTTTTACCTCCCTTTAATAGTCTTGATTGTACAAATCCATACAAGCCTATAAACACTTGAAAAACACCTTATTTTTTGTATTTTATCATGTCTAAAACCTTAAGAAGCCATTAGAGGACATAGGGAGGGAAAGGAGGAGCCAAAGATGAGTTTTAAATATTTGATATAGTTGGAGTGAATTTTAAGAGCCATTTTCAATATGTGGGACCCCCTTTTGATGGATTAAGATGTGTTTGACTTCAAAAAGACCCTACATAAAAACACCTTGTCATGATAATAAGATGGTGATGGAACCCTTTTAAGACCCATAATTTAAATGATACACTTAAAAATATATTATTATATAAGTTTATAACATGAATTTTATCTCATATGGCATGTTTGATAATCATTTGATGACTTTAAGGGTTTATTAAAGCTTGAAACATGTTTGAATAAGCATACCATGGGATACAACCTTAGATACACTCTAGACCTCATGTTATGACTCAAAAGAGGATTGGACACCCCTATATCATGCTCACAAAGGTCCCTTCTTAAGAAATGGATAAAATATGCCTAAATACCATGAGAACTAGCAACCTTAAACTCTCCAAATTACCTTAATATTTACTATAGAACCTTAACTTTGTCAAACAATGTTTATGCCATTCTCTAGACCTCAAAAAGCACCTGACACCCCTCCACTCACCCACATACCATCATGAAAACTCAATACATAAATTAAGGACTCAAAACATGTTATGACATGAGGATCTCCTAAGCAATGTCTATCACATATAATGGCACCTTAAACAGTGTTTAAAGGCTTATAAAAGAGACTAAATAAGACATCATAATGCATGAATATCACCATGTATAAGATTTGAAAGTGTATCATGAGGAAATTTTTTATTATATGGGTTTTAATTTGGATTGGAAGGCCAAATTATCAACATCTTTGGTGACTTACAGGGGTTGACCAGCCTGTTGGTCAAGAGAACTAGTTATCTCATCATGATAGGTATAAGACTCATACATGACCATATGACTTGGATGACTACTCTTCTTGGATTGAGTTGAAACTTCATGACCAATAACTTGCATACATCAAGGATTTTAATAGCTCACAAGATAGAACAAGAAACCAAGTAAATAACATAAAGACACATAACAAGAAAGCAATATCTAAACACCTAAGAAAATAATAAGATAGGACATAATGCAACTAAGGCTAACACACTACACTTATGTTGACACACTTATTGGAAACAAGATAATAACATACTAGAAAAAACTAACCTGAACAAGTCTTCTTCCTCCTAGGTTAAAGGGGAATTTGATGTATACTTTCCTTCTATGAGATAGGCCATGGTGTGAAACAAGTTTCTCCAAGAACATGATGCCTGATAGAATAGTTTTCATGTTTGCTCACTCACTTGGCATGCTCTCAAGTGCAATGGTAACCAAAAATAGATGACCTATGAACACATTCACTTTGTGTTTCAAAGTATACCTCATGATGCTTTAAGTTACTCGTGATCACTTGTAAAGAGCCATTAATATTTAAGACTCCATCATGTTGGTCAGCTACCAACTCAACAAGATCAGATACAACTAGGATTGCTTATTAAATCATTCTATCAGGATCACCTTCAAGGATTCCATATAATAATACAAATTCACTCTCAAGCTTCCCTATAGGCTTAATAATTCCTTGTTTAATCTCTATACCAATCATTTTAATCTCTAGATGACCCTAAAATGGATGACTATCTCTTGCAAGCTAACCAAGTGCCTCTCTTTCATGCTCTTTAAGCTTCACATTTTACTCTCTAGGAAGAAGGATAGTTAAAACAACACTATCAATCTATCCAAGAGAAGGTATAGAGTCTTAAACCCACTATAAATTTCCAAATACTATTTCCATACATCCTCATCATCTTATTAACATTCTATATGATCATGATCATGTTATAATGTCTCATGCACTATTGGGACTTCATGTTCATTAACAAATTTATCTTGGAAATAAATAATGGGTCCTTCACCTTTAATTAAATTAGGATCTTCAACATAACACATACCTTTTCTTGAACATTTGAAAACCCTTGAAGGCTATCTTAATGACCTGTAGTTGCCACAAGTTGAATAGATGTTCCATTTTCACACTCCTCAAGACTATCATGGAATAAATTTGGTTGTCATGTCATCAAGGAAATATTCAAGGTCATCTTCTCCTTGGCCAATTGGTATTAATTATTATTAAGGTTCATCTTTATTACCTTTATCTTCTTGAATTTCACCATCTCTTACATTATCGAAGACTGATTCATATTTCTCCTTGCCAAGAGGTGTCCCAATAAAAATACCTTATTCTAACTCACTTGAATTACCTTCATCATCTATAACAACAACTGGATCTTCTTCTCTTGTCTCCCAAAGGATAGGTTCCTTCTCAAGGAGTGGAATGGAATATCCTTGAAAGAGTTATATAAGAGATGTTAAATTTAGTAGTGTTATGGGTGATTTATTATTCTCATTAAGTTGTTCACTTATAACAACCAACACCTTAGTCTCCTTATACATACTCTCTTAAATGGACCTCTATGATGGGAATGCTTTGGGCTATTTAGGAGGGATGGTTGAGGATTGAATGGTTTCAAACTTCCATTTAGCTTCAGCACCTTGGTATAGGCTTGGATCATCTTCCTTTCCCCAAGACTCCATTACTTACATCCAAGTTGGAACCTTAGGTTTAGGAGATTATTCTATTGTGTGTCTTACATCTTGGGGAATGAATTAAGGCACCTTCTCTTGAGATTACATTTCTCTTGATGTTTCCATTAATTAATATATTGTTTATTTACAAGTTCAAATTCTCTAGTTAAGTGAGCCTCAAAGTCAAGTCTCATCTGATCAAAGATATCCTCAAGTTGATTAAGAATGGAATGGCCTTGTAAGGTCTGATTTAATTCATGATATTCATTTCTCTCAGAAATAACTTCTTCCCCTTTTTGAATACTCTCTTGAACATACTTATAAGTAGGAAAGGCTTGAGGAACTTATGAAGGACTTGAGAATTTTTGGAAATCTCTTGATTGGGTCTTTTGAGGAGGGATAGGTTGCTCAAAAAAAGACTAATATGGGGTAGGAAAGGGCACATGAGGTTAGTAATATTGGACTTGTTACCCCTCATAGACTAGTAGCTTTTCCTCTATGCTTATAAATAGACCACCTACATCTAAAATGTCACTAGTTGGATTTGACTGATTCTCTTTCATAATAAATTCCCACTCCCTCTTATCTTTTTTTAATGAACCTCTCATATTCTTAATAAGGTGCCTTGAAACCTCTTGACCATACCCCCTATGTGTATCAATCCCAATAATGTTATTTTCATAACTTAAGAGGGTTTATTTAAGGCTAGAGATGGATTGATTTGGGACATGTCTATATTGATTAGGATAATCATTGTTTTACAAATTATAATTGGAAGGATAAATAGGATGCCAAGGAGGCTGATAAGACTCATAATGAGGGTAAGGGTGATATTCTTGGCAATAAGGAGGATCATAAGATTGATATAAGCAATCATGTTGTTGGTGATAAGGTATATAAGGTTGGTATGCATTATGATATGATTGATAGGGTTCATTATAGATATTATAAGGTAGTGTAACATAACAACTATCTCCATATCTAGCCATCAGACATTATGAAACAATTGAAGATCAAAGTAGAGTATTAATAACAGTTATTCTTACCCCTAAGTGAAGACCTTATGACACCTCCTAGCATGAAATTTGAATACAAATTTGCCACTAGAGTGCTTGAATCTGCTTGAGATGACCAAGTTCTACAATTATTTGCTCTAATTACTTTAATATTCATCCCATTAGGCATGTCATAACTATTAACTCACCAAATTGCACCCTTAGGAGAAGATGGTTCAATTTTCTCCAATTTTGGGGTAACATGGGATTAGTCTAAAGGCTATGGGTGACCTATAATAGGACTAAACCTCTAATTTATGGGTATATCTCCCTTGGTGCATCAATTGAGCTTAATTCCTAATATTAATAACTCATTGGGGTGAAAAGGGATAGATAAATGTATGTAATTTAAACCTATACTACTAGAGATGATGGACCAATATAATTTGTCCACTCTATTTGGCCTCTTAACAACATTAATGATCCAGGTAAGTAATTAAATCATTGTTTCCTAGGACTTATCATCATTAGTGTTTAACATAGAGGTTGTTTTAATTTTAAATAACATGAGGGCCATGAAAGGAAGGTATGATTCAAGACACTTACTAGCCACATTTCCACTCTAAGCTTAATCACTAATATTTTTGCATACTATGTGATCTGTATAAAACATCCACTAGCATATAATTGAGGAAAGGACCTATAAATGGAGAAAATATACCAATTATGCACATAAAACAAGAATATCACACACTAGAGACTAACATGAAGAAGCTAAAATAGTCCTTCTATTAGGTCAAGAGGTGATAAGGTACAAATTTGGGTAGAATCTCTTCATACCCAGTAGAGGGATGATTATAATGGCCTTAGAGCTTGAATATATAGAACATAAATAGATAAAAATAGGTAAATATGGTGTGTATAATTCATGAAGGGTGCATAATGTTAAACATTCATTCTATACAATAGTTACAAGCAGCCATAATAGTCCCCTCATCTCTCCATACATTACTCTTACTAGTGTATGTCCTTGAATGAGTAAGGGGTAGAGATGGAGTAGTGGAGATTGATTAAAAATTGGTTGAACCTATTTAAATCACATCCACACCAATTTAATCAATCAATCTCTATTAATTATAGTTATAAAGGTGCATTATGTTCCAATTAGCCCTAATGGATCATTACGTAGCCCACCTCCCTTTGTGCATGTTGACTAGGCCAAAGAAACTACCCCAATCCTCCATAATGGCCATGATAAGTGTGTTTAATCACCTTAATAAGTTATTTACATGGTTTTATGACATTTAAATCACTCATTTAGTATCCCCTCATGCCAACCAGCATCTTCTCTTATCTGATCAAATAGGCCTACTAGGTAATTAGGCCTAATTTCTTAGTGTTAGGTGCTTGGTTGACCATGAGACCTATATATAACCTATAAGAATGGATAAATTATTATTATTTAGTTCTAATAAATCATTTCACATCTTGATTTGTGCCTTTCTAATAGTGCACATCATGTAACTTTGCTCATCTAAGTGACTAGGTCACCTTTCACTAGCACTTATAGATTGGCTATTTGGTACAGATTTATAGAATATTATCCAAGAATAATTATGAGTATTTTATGGTTTTAAAGGATTAAATATTCCTCATACTACTCTATTCCATGATCTACAACCTGTCATCAAGTTTTTTACTATAAAAACATTACTAAACCCTAAAAATAGTGTTTTTAGGGGGTCTATATAACCTAATACCATGAATAGGACCTCCTCAAATAATATTATGTGATTTAGCTATTTATAAGACCCATTAAAGTCATTTTATTACAACTTATTTATTTTTCCTTCCATCAAGTCTCTATTAGTGTTTATGCAGGGTTTTAGTGGCCTACCATCTTAAGGATGGCTCATAAAGTAAAGGCCTCCAATCCAAAACCTTTTGCCATGGATTTTTATCCCATTAACCCCATAAAAAAAAATTAATATCTCCAGGTCCTATTTAGCTTGTATGGTGAAATTTGAGTGAAATTTGGTAGACTTTCATTCCTTACTAAGCATTTTATGTAGGTTAACAGCCGTAAGGATTATTCATAGAGTTAGGATCCTGAATCCCACTCTTTCCTCCATGGATGGTGAGTGCCTAGTTTTCCCCAAATCCCTATAAGATCATTGGAATTTATTCATCTTACCATATGAGATATGAGTGTTGGAATTGGTAGTTTGAGGTAGTAGACTAGGGGTAATATAGCTCAAGAGGGGTGATAAAACTAGATTTGAAATTTTATTGCCTTCCTCCATCCAAAAAATATTTATCAGAGCCTAAAAAATTCTCATATGTCTTTTTATGGCCTTAAATATTATTTGGGGGTATGAGTCTGTCACTAAAATGAAGATGGGATCTTGAGGGTTCAAGGGGGGATCTAGGCCTTACAGGTTTAGTTTGAGTTTTGAAAGCTCAAGTTATTTATAAGTGAATTGGTGACCTTAATGTCACCATATCTCCCTTATCTCATCTATTTTAAACCATTTTGATTTCTCTCATCTACCCAAACCACTATCTTTGCCCCTTTTCTCTTGTAGGTCTACCTTGAGTGCCATTACTTCCATGCCTGACTATTTGATCAGTTGTGTTAGAGACCTAGAGTAAAAATATTCTCCCCTTGTATAATGTTAGTGAGGATGTAATTTCATATTACATATTCTCAACATTGATAACACCCTTTCAACTAGGCTCCCATTCAATTTTTCTTTATTCATATCTATCAAACTTTTGCCTAGGGTTTATGAGAAACTAGGCTTGTGTAGTCCTAATACTTGGTTTAGTGCCTTATTTGTTGAATATGAGACTCTTATCACCTTTTAAACCCTTATTTCATATTTTTCACATTCCCCTTAAACATTTTAAGACCTCAAATAGCCTCTAAACATGAAAAATTCTCTAACTGCTATGAACAAGCATGTACATGTCAGTTTTAGGCATAATAGGCCTAATCATGCTTGATAGCCTGTCAAATATTTCCTTTGCATTCAAGGAACCAAGAAATCAAGAGAAACTAAAAACTTTGAAATAAAATTAAATACTTTTTCTTATCTCTCTTTCACTCCTTTTCACCAAGCATATTTCATCACATTTTATTTCTCTTACTCATGACCCTACCTATAGGTGGAAGTCTTACATTTTAACTGTATGAGAGGGTAGACTTTGATTTCATGACAAATTTATCCTTATTTATTAGTAATTTTTCTGGTTCCCAATTATACACCTCTATCACTCAGCCTTACACACTTGAGATAAAATGATAAGCAATGATAAAATACATGCTAGTATGTCATTATATTCAGGGGAGGGTTTGGTATCAAGATTAGACCTAATGCATAAAATGACTAAGAGGCATCTACAAAGAGTATGGTTATCTCCCTGTTACTTTTGGATCTACCTAAACCAAGGTGAGAGGACCTATGGGGTTTTTTTCTCACATGGATATATTCTAAAATTCAACTTTCATGGAGATTTTAAGCACAAGGAAAAAATATGACAAGGGCATAACCAAGTTTGCAAACTTCACCCATGAAGGGTTGTCACACAAAATGTACAAATTATCTAAGTCATACACAATCTACTAAAGATAAGTGAGAAAGAGACTATAATATTCATTTTATATAATCTTTAATAATAGAGGTCAAATAAACTATGGCAATGCTAGGATTTAAAGCACAAAATGTAGACACATGTTAAGTATGCAATATTTATGTATCTACTAGAAAATAACATTTATAGTATGTAAGGGGTGTATTATTTATAGGGTAGGATATGGTAGGACAAGTTATATGATTAAAAATAGGGAGGGTGGTGTGTCAGTGGTTTCTGAATAGCAAGGTATTTTTTAGCATTTCATGATAATATTCCTTAGCAAAGATGCAAAAAAACTTCAAATGCAAGATAATGGTAACTACCAAATGATCCCTGAGAGACTAGAACATACACTAAAACTAATATTTCAAATTATTTTCCCTATAAAATCCATAAACCTAGGGTGTCCTAATAAGTTATTCAACAACCTATCCTGAAGTAATGCAGAAAGAGTGCATAATCTAAATCTATGCTCAAAATGACAACTGGTAGTGAGCACAAACCCAAATGTCCAATTAGCAATTATTTAAAAACATGTCACTTCACTTCATCTAAAGGAAACAACATATAACCACAATAATTTTCATTAACATGAAAACAAATATTACACACATCAATATTTCAAAATGTTGCCATGGGGATAAGTATGGTGAGATTGCTTTTTTGACAAGGGAGACATAAACATGCTCTCAAAGCTTACTAATGGTTGTACAGTTACAACCACATTAGCAAGAGAGACAAGATCTATACATATAAACTAATTCTAAAATTTAGAAGAGCCTATACTTAGATAAAATGAACACCTAAAAGAATGACCAATAACCTTAAAATAGAAGATAACCCTTTTATTTATACATTCTAATCCCTTTTCAATTATACGACTGTGGGTTGAAATTTGCAAAATTACATAACAGCCCCTCAAATCTACCAATATGCTTTTAACTATAAAATATTCCATTGCCATGCCTAAAATCTTCATCCATTTACAAGAAAAAATCATTATTCTAAATACGTCTATAAATAATGATGAGATATAGAGCACTTTTTTTTTCTTGGCTGGAGATGCCTCAAACAAGTTGTAAGGAGAATATTCATGGTGTAGGAAAATAAACCATTTGTCTTTATGCATAACTATCTAAGGATCACCTTGATCACTTGCTTGGCCAACTTGATATTTTTAGATAGCTTCCCTCTCCCTCATGCATGTCATGAAACAACCTACTCTTGAAATGATGACTATAAAATATTCTTGATCCATGGTCCCTTGAATGATCTTCTTTGTAGTGGCCCACCTTGATCTTTCAAACCTAGAATATATTTCCTAATAGAGGAACTTGGACAAACAAAGTAGATGAAAAATTCCAAACTTAGGTTAAAATAACTTCTTTACCCTTTTGGCTCCAATCTTCTTTTTCACATCTAGTAATCTTCACATTTGCCTTTGTATAAATTTTCCCTTTTATGATTTCCTTCATATTTTGTAATGCATAAATGCATTATTTTCACTTTTGACTTATTAGGGAAATTTTGACCCCACTTGGTAATTTGCAATTGGCACTTATAGTCCCCCTAGGAAGTTCCCTTAGGGAATTCTTAAATGAGCACATAAGGGGTTATTAAATCCATTTCAAATTGTAATTCATTGAACATAGGCTTTTTATTCTTGTAAAATTCCCCATCATATAGGCTTTACCCAATATTTTCACAAAGGTCATTAATTATATGAAGATAAGGCCCTTTATATTCTATACATACTAAAAACATGTAATATATTTGTCCCATAGTCATAAATTGGATTTATGCATTTTTCAATTATCAGGGTCACACTTTAGAACCAATACTTGACATATCTAGAAACCCACTCTCTGCCTTGACTTTATACTTTATAAAAAGTGCCTTTATCTCCTTACCATGGAAATCCAATGATATTATAAACATTGGACCTAGGTGTTATTCACAAAATCCCTAAGGACTAAATTATGAGCCTTTGGATAAGGGACTTATGGTTTCCCAATCAACCTATGCCCTATGGCTACAAAAGTGCCTTTAAACTTCCTATGGAGCTTTCATGGTTCATTTGAAACTTGCCTAGTCAATCTGCTTATCACTATGAAATATCTATGAACTAATGCATATAGGACCTTGGAATATGATGTGTATGCCTATGTGGCATTCACCATGTCACATTGGTGTTCATAATTATCTTCACCCCCTTTTTCATTTTACAAAAAATGATTGTGGCTTAAAATTGATGTTCGTGCACCCATCATTTGACATTCGTGTGAACGTATTTGATGGGCATGTGACCATTAAATTTAAATCTCAATGAATAATTATCATGGATTAAATTTAACATTTACATGCTCATTATTTGATGTTTGCATGACCATCAATGGCATCTCCATGATCATCAAATTTTAGCCCCAAATGAATATTATCAAAGCTTAATTTTTAATGTTTGTGTGACCATAAAATATGTCTATGTAGATATCAAAATTTTGGTTCCACTTATCAATAGTTTGACACATGTCCTCTTCACATTCCTCCAGAGCTTCCTTTGACTTTGTTGACCCTTACGTATTATTATATTATTATACAACCCATTGAGATGGTGACATGTATCACTCTCATGGGGCTCTTAGAGTTTTTGATGACTCAACATTACTCCTACATCATTTTATCAATCTTCTCTACATCATCACATACCATCTGATCATGATCTACCAACCCAATCATGATGGCTCAAATTAGACAAGGAAAAGTGAAATTTTTGAGCTCAAGACATAAAAACTTAAGACAAAGTATTTAGTCTAAGGTTCTGGGGTGTTGATAAATATGAAGGGGACCTGGGAATTTTATGCTAAGTGTATAAAAAAGGGACCAAAAATTACTTGGACCATGCTAATAAATAAAATGGACCATGAGCATTAGCTAGACCATGTAAATAAATAAATAAAAAGGACTAGACTACAAGATACAAAAGGGCACCCAATATGAATTTTTATATTAAGTTTTGGTCATGTTAATAAACATGACCAAGATTTAATATAAAAATAAAAATAAATCCTTGGCATAATTAAAATGTTCCTACTTAAATTTCTCCCACCAAATTTTATTTTAAATCAATAGGTCTTAGCTAGGGCAATTGAAACAAAGATTTCAAAATGATCAGACATGAACTCACTTGGCTTTTTGACAAACCAAAGGCACTTGAAAACTAAAATTAGGAAAGAAACTTAGGCACTCATACTTGACAAGGGATCAATTTCTTTAGTGAAATTTTGGGCACTAACACTGGCTCTCAACTGGGGATGCATACCCCCTGTGGGTATGCAAATATTCCCAGAATGTAAGACCAAGTGTGAATACATTGGGTCATTGAGTCAAGACTTAACATTTTACCAACAATATTTATGAAGGCTCAATAAAAACATGGTATAATTAATAAAAATATATTATGAGGATCTAAAAATGAACACAAGACAAAAGGAACTATACAAACAAGGCCTACGACAAAGGGGAAACAAAACAGTAGAAGGATAAAGCAACAAAACAATATACAATATGTACAAAGTTAAAAACAAACTCAATCTAGAAAGTTCTTTATTAGGAATATATATTTACATGGTGAGCTACCATTAATTAAATTAGTATTTATTATGGTTGATTTATCAAAAGTTAAATATTAGTTACAGGGTTATAAGTAACTATATGGTTAATATGGTAAGATTGTATTAGATAGTTGATAGTATATTATTAGGAATAACAATATAATGTCACATATAGTTTGGAGATTATTTGGGAGATATTTTTTAGGGATTTGGTATTCCCTTATTATATCAAATATTATCCTATATATGTGTATTATGTTTGTATGATTTAATATAGAGCATAATATTATTATTTTTGGGATTAAAATATTTTGTGCACTAGTTATATTTGTATTTGGCTCTCTCATTTTTTAGTAGTGGTATCAGAGCATTGTGTGATCCTTTGAATAATGGAGTCTTAAAATATGTCAAAGGGAAGCCATACTTCTCAAGTGCCCCTAAGGATGATAGGACTCTGAGTAAATTAGAGTCATAGATAAATAATATTTGGTTTAGCATAAATTAGTGTGTTTTGAGCCTGTGTTCATATTATTTTTATTTATATTATTTTGTGTGTATATTTGGACACATTTTGCTCAATTAGATCAGTCTATGTAAACCCCTACACTCAAGTTTTGGTAAGTAAAAACCCCTCATCCTCAACCAATTTTATTTCCTTATCGCTCAATGTAAATTTAGATCTGACCACTCTGCTTGAAATGTGCATAGCTCAAGTCCAAATAATTATTCACCTTGTATTTATTTATTTGTTTATTATGTATTTTAGTTCCACCACCTTGTCAAGGTTCATGCAGTTCATGTTAAATATATAACCAGATTTATGCACTTTCCACGTGTATTGTAGCCTCTTCTAAGATTTCCATTCTCATTTATGTGCATATTCTATCATCACCATTCTCACTTCATATTTATCAATGTTTGGATCTCATTTTTCATAGTCAATAAACACCTATAAAATTATTCTATCAATCTTGTTGCATTCCATATACATTAGACATTTGTCTCAACCTGCATTTTGAGGTAGATCTTCAGTGAACAAAGTTGCATGATAATTTTATCTATCATGCCATTTTTATTAAACTCATATATATATCCAAGAATTTACCATAAATATTATTCTTAGATTTTATTTGAGAGTGTTATCATATCTACACATTTGATTTGGCCCATGTGGAAAAATAGCAGGCAGTCCATGTAAAGGATTCAAGTCGAGTCACAATTTTGAATATCAAAGTGCATCTTATCATAGGATTGGTTTCCATATATTCCTTATTCAATTTCATTACATCACATTGACACCTCATTTGGTCTCATCATCCCATGGTTTTAAGTCTAAAATTAGACAAGTTATCTTTAGGTATATTTATTCATTTTATTATTTAGTTGGTGGTTATAGTTTTGATGTAATTAGTCTATTATGAGGTCGTAAAAGTTTAGTAGTTCTTTGTTTTAGTATTAAAATTTTTCAATGAACTTTAATTATTTATTTTTCATTTTATAGTGCCATTAATTATTTTTAATGTCATTATAAAAATATTGATAATGTATTTCGATAGTCTATTGAGTCACGTGTCATTAAAATTAAATATAGAATCTAGAGTCAAATTTTTGGGTCCATCATCAAAGATTTGTCATTTTGTCAAAAGTCAAAATTCATCAAAAAGAATTATGTAAGAAAATTTAAAGTTATTTAGGCTTAGATTCACAAACGCATTTTTACTTATACGTGACATCCACATTATGGGTGGGGGGGACGGGGGGGTGGGGTCAGGGAATTTCTCTTGAAAAAATCATGCACCTAAGATAGATTGACATACCAACTAAGTAAAGAGATTTACCTACTATAGGTTGGAGGATACATAGATGATGGAGGTCTTTTATTGACCTCTCGTTAGTCACCAATAATGGGTCTGCACCAATGTTTTGGTGACATTTAGTATGGTGTGTTTTTTCATTTCCATTGTGTGTTTATAAAATAAGAATAGAAAATAATATGCATGTTCAAGATTTGTAAATTATGTAAAATTCCAAAGATAATTTCCTAATGTGATAACATATTGAAAGGACATAAATCACCAATGTAATTCAGCTTATGGATCTTGAAAGGGTTTGTGGTAGAGATCAAAAAAACCATAAGAGGTGAATAGTGTTTTGGCAACAGTTAGGAGAGCAGCTACTGTAGAGATCCCATGACTACCTTATTTATGGAGATGACCCTCAGTGACATGTCTATTGTATTCATGTAAATTAAATGTAGGATTTATTCCTTTGCATAGTAGTGGTCATGTGTAGCAAGATTGCATTAGTAGTATGCAAACCTAAGAGTATGTGGTGGCATATAGTTCTATTTGTGCCAATTCATATAGGTAGATGGTGTTCCTATTCATGTCAAGGTTTGTGGTAAATCTATAAAACCATGAGAGGAGTGAGACTCTCTTTATATCAATGTCATGATCCAAATAAGGCATGCTACAAGAGGTGAGCATACTACAAATGAGAGTGTGAATGTTTTTACACCATGTAAAAACTATGGAGGAAATGTTATGAATAACTATTTACATGGTGAGTTACCATTATGTAAATTAGTATTTATTATGGTTTATTTACCAAGAGGTAAATATTAGTTACATGGTTTTTAGTAACCATATGGTTAATATTGTAATATTTTATTAGATAGTTTATATTATATTGTTAAGAATAACAATATAATGTCACATATAGTTTGGAGATTATTTGGGAGAGATTGTGTAGGGATTTGGGAATCCCTTATTATAGGAAATATTATCATATATATTTGTATTATATTCATATGATTTAATATAGAGCATAATATTATTATTTTTGAGATTAAAATTTTGTGCACTACTTGTATTTGTATTTGACTCTCTCATTTTTCAACATGCTTCAGATGTCTACCATTGATTGGTAGCTCCATTATTTCACCATCTAGGTTTCTCAAAAAGAAAGTGTGTTCCCAATCTGGCATCTAATAGAATAGGGACCCATCCATAAGGCATCAAATTTTCCATGCTTTCCTTTATCCTCATGGTTGTTATCCCAAAGTAGAACCAGATCACCTACTTGGAAAGTTCTTGGAGTAACTTTCTTATCAAATATTTTCTTCAAATTTTCCTTGAACTTGAAGTCTCTTTCATGATTTTGTCTTTGAATTTCATCAATCTCAATAATCTAGTGTATCATGTTTTCTTATTGGTTGATTTTCTCATAATCTTCTAGTTTTTGCATGAGTTGATAAGTTGGAAACTAAAAATTCATAGGTAAAACTACTTGAGCTCCATAAACAAGCTCAAAATGACTTTTGCCTATATCTCTCTTGGGCATGATCCTATCAGCCCATAAAGTAAACTTTAGTTGGTCATCCCACTTCTTATTTTCTTTCAATGTTTATCTAATGATTTTGAGTAAGTTCTTGTTACTATATTCTACTTGCCCATTCCCTTGAGGATTTTAATTAGAATCATAGGTCAATCCAATCCCATACTCTTTGTCTAATGCCACTAAAGGTTTAGCTTTGAATCTCATAGAATTTTTAGAAATAAATTTAACACACACCAAATCTACAAATAATATGATTTAGCAAAAAATCCATTACTACCTAGTGTGTTGCTTTCTTTGTAGGTACTTCTTCAACCCATTTCATGAATTAGTTAGTTATAACTAGTATCCATCTATGTCTGGAACTTAAATAATCAATAATTTCTCCAATGAAATCCATTCCACATTATTTTAATGGACCTTCAATCATCATAGGCTATAAGGGAAGAGAACCTGAAGCTTTTATCCTCCTAACAAAGCACTAACATTTCTCACACTTTTTGACTTTTTAAACAACATATTTTAATAGCAGTGGCCACCAACAACCAGATCTTAGAATTTTATGAGCTATAATTTTAGGCATGAAATGGCCACCACATTCTCCATTATGGAATTCTTTAATCAGGTTAGTAGTTTATTCTTTTAGCATGCATCTTAGGAGAATCCCATCTAGATTATTCCATGCTAGTCCATTCTCAATCAAGAGGTATTTTTGGGAAACAAGTTTGAGAGTTACTCTTTGGTTCTTATCCAATTCAAAGGAAAATTCAAGTTTTAAAATTAGTAAATAATATCTCTATACCATGGAGATATGTTAAATTAACTCAAGTAATCATCAATATTTAAAATAACAGTGTTTACCTCAACATCTTGAAAACTAGTCTTAGCCATAATCTTGGCTAGACCCATCCCTCTTAATAACTTGGTGGTCTGAATATCCATGTCATACTCTTATAACTTGTTAACCCACCTACATCTCTTGTTGGATACTTCATTCTGAGTCAAGATGTCCTTCACCATGGTATGCGGGATGTAGGTAATAATCTTTGAACTCAAAATATAAGGACTGAACATTTTAACAACCTTCAATACAGTGAAATTTTGATTTTCCATGATACTATAATTTATTTCAAGACCTTTCATATATTTACTAAATAAATTTATGGATTGCTCATGACCTTCTCCATTCTTTTACAATAGAATAGTAGCAACAATATTATATGATTCAAAAGAGAATAGTTGAAATGGCTTTGTGTAATCAGAGATGACCAAGATAGGAGCAGAATTTAAACATATTTTGATGTTATTAAATGCTTGAATGACCTTATCCTCCCATTTAATGTTATGGTCCTTCTTCAGCATAGAGGTAATAGGTAGAGTAATCTCTACAAAATTAGACACAAACCTTTTTACAAGTTTAATTTATCCAAATAATGATTGAATTCCTTTCTTGGAATATGGGATAGGTACTTTTCAATGGCTTCAACCCTTTCAAGGTCAATCATGACACCATCCTTGGACACTATATGTCCCAAAAACTTGGATTTTTATACTCCAAAGTGGCACTTTTTTGGATTAAACAAACTTTTGAACTACCTAAATCTAATTGGCACCTACTCTAAATGCTCTAAATGTTCTTCTCTAATCTTGGAGTACATAGTAACATCATCCTGATACACATCTATGAACTAGTTAATTATCCTTATAAAATCAGCATTCATATCTCATTAAAACATTTCACCAAAATTCATCAACCCTAAAGGCATCCTTATATATATGTACATGCCCCAAGGCATTATGAATGCAATCTCAAATCTCTTAGATTCCTTTACCACAACCTGATTATACCTTAAGATACCATCTAATGTGGAAAACATCTCTGATCTAGTAACACTTTATAGCAAGTTCTCCATATTGGGTAGGGGATAATTATCTTTTTTAAAAGCTTTGTTCAAATTCCTAAAATCCACACATAAGCGGATATCACCATTCATCTTTTAGATAGGGACTAAGTTAGCCACCCATGATGAATACCTGATGGATTGAATGATAGCACTATCCCTTAGCTCTTCAATTCATCCCTCATATTGGTGGCAAAGATGGGGTTATTTGGTCTCTATTTCTACCTAAAAGGCTTGTTATCAAGTTGTAATGGGATGACATATTGGAACAAGTCTTCCCTATACACTTTCATCTCAGAATAGGACCATGTTAAGAAATCTTTCTACTTCCTTACCATTTACATGTGTTGTTGTTTCTCAGTACCCAGCCAAACCTTCCTTATATTCTCATGAGAATCCAAATCAAACTCAGTCACATCTTTTGAAATAAATGAGTCTCTCAACTTGATTCTATCATCTCCATCAAAAGACACTTTTAATCTTACCAGTCCTCTAAGGAGCGTGTTTATCTTCAACTGATTAATGTCCTTCACAAATAGGGTTTATTTTCTATCACAAACCTAAAACATAGATTCCAAGTCTATGAGTTGATCATATAACTTAGACTCACAATTTAAAAAAATTATGATCTAATCATCATCTTCAAACACCTAATAATGATGAACATTATCTGAGATTGAAGGCCTAACAAGCACCTTCACTTTATATTGACAATGAGGGATCGTATTTGTAATATCAAATTGAGCACCTATCCCTTCAAGTCTATCAACTTCTTGGTTGAAACTTATATCATCATATAAAATTTTAAATTCATAAAATAATTCAAGCAAATCCCAAATAGCATTCTGATATTTTTTCAACCTTTTATTGTTTGTAGCAAAATCACTACGAACTTTCTTTACCAATAGCTCAAAATCACCCTTGACAATCAAAATTTTAATTTCATATTCATGGGAATCCTCAAACCAAGCAAGAGTACCTCATACTCATAAGTATTATTTGTGCACTCAAAAGATATCTAAAAAGAAAACATAAAACATTTACCATTTGGGGAATAGAAGACAACCCTGGCTCTATTTCCAAGATTGGAGCAAGCTCCATCAAAGCACATATTACAAATTATTATTTTTTTGTTAGGTTCAACATCAAGAATAGTAGGTTGTTCACTAGTATCAACTTTCTCAATATATTTTCCAAGCTCAACATCCATGTACAACACTTCATTAAGAGCACACTTTGGATCTTCAATTACATGCAGGATCTTTGGCTCTCTATAAATCTTGACCATCTTACCCTTCAAAAAAATGGTGGCACATGATAAGTCCATTTGTACACTTTCACCCATGCTAATATCCTATTTTTGTGATAGTAGCATCCCCCACTTAGGTGGGTAGTCTACAACTACCATTTCCATATTCAACTACTTACCAGGATGAACTACCAATTGTACAACCAAGCCCTTGACCTATCCAACAACTAGAAATTCTCATGAGTCCATAAAGTAACACTTGCCAAAGGCTAATGTAATCTTAACTCTGATTTCATTTAGGATACCCATAGGCATCACATTGTAGGAAGCTCTAGATTTAAACATGCAGTTATGAATAATCAATCCATTGATCAGTAGGGTTGTATAGAATGGATCCACATTCAGTTGACTTTCTATCAATGCAGTCCCAAAATAAACCTTTGGAGTAGGTTTAACTGCCTCTTTTGATTCTTCATCATTTTTAGGGGGTGTTTGGGTTAAATCAATTTCATTCATAGCTAACCTTTCACCAAATTATAAATATTCAAATGCACTCTTCTTATGTTTAGGTATTCTTAATAATTCAACAAAAGGCACCATGATTTTCAATTAGCTTAATACTTGGGCCATATCACATATGTTATACTAAAGAAGAGGAGTATTTGGTGGAAGGGTGATAATTCCTTTAGCTAGAATATAGTCATCTAAGGTATAAAGTGGAGTAAGATAGGATGGATTTTCATTCTTATTATCATCCTTCTAAGGTGGATTAGTTTTAGCATCATTATCACCTTTGGGGATACTAGACATGGGTACCCTATTCTTGGCTGGAGCACCTCTAGGCTTAGAAAATTGGGAAATGGGCACTAGTTTGGAAGATTTAGGGACTATTGTAGTTTTCTTGGCTTCTTTAATAGCATCTTCTACCTTTGAATTTATAGGGGTAGTGTCTTGAGGAGCAATAGCTTGATATTTGATTCTCAAGTGATACTCCTTCTCTTGGGAAATTATTTGATTAATGAGTAGCTACCTATCCTCAACTGATGAAATTCCTCCATCATATTTCTTAATCATCAAAGAATGTAAGAAATCAAAATCATGGATGGGCAATTCATATGCTTGTGCCATATTAACATCATAAGCAAATTTAGGAGTTGGGACACTTACTTTCTCAACTGCACTCCAAAATTGATTGACATTAGTAACACTCAGTAATTCTATGGAGGCAATCATCTCACTTCGAGGGCTTTGACAATTGAACATCAGGATCTCATTATCACATGATGCAAACTCAATTTCATCCACATCTTCATTAGTTAGTTCAACTATATCACATGGGGGATGTAGAATGAATCACTTGTCACATCAATTAATATCAATGTCAGAATTCATAGCATTTACCTTGGCATTTAAAGGATTAGGCACTTATTTTTTAGCCCCTCTATTCTAGTTTTTATCCATTATTTCTTCACATGCAGGCCTCTTCCGTCTATCATTATCTTGATTATGAAATGTAGGCCTTCCTTCTACTATATCTAGATTTGGATCATTTTCTTGACTAGTAGTCACATGAGGGATCCATTTCTCAGCTCTTGCCAACTTATATGGCATTTCTTTGATAGTTGAGTCCAAATTTTTAACAGTCTCCTCAATGTTGGTTATCTTTATGGACTATGTATTTTTTGGATTAACCAGCTTCACATTATCTCACTTATTTATAGGCTTTCTCAGAACCTTTATGTTATTTTCAATTTGGATGGCCATATTGAATGCCAACTATAGGTTCATGGGAGACATATCCCTCAAATAGTATGCAGCCTTCTTGTCAAAGGCATCATAATACTTTATCAAGCATGTTGTATCACTAGGCCTAATTTTTTTTTATAGTCGCATCATGGTCTTATTGAACCATGTATCAAAGTCTTGTATACACTCATTAGGATTCTTTTTAATATTTTCAAATTTAGTTAAGAGAAATGTTGGATCAATCCTAACACCATACTAAATTCTAAAAACATTCTACATTTTTCCCCATGAATCAATGCATCCAATAGGAAGGGAATTGAACCATTAATGAGTGTCTTCCTCTAGCATGTGCATAAAAAACTTAATGCACACATCCTCATACTCAACCTCATCATCTTCAATGATATTATAAAAATCTCTCAAGTGTTGATCACCACTCACTACATTATTCTTGTGGAACTTTGGAAGGAATTTCCTCATTTTTTTGGGACTTCATTAGGATAGCCTACCATTGCATCAAAATTGATAGGCCTAAATCAAGGAACATGAAATTTAGGATGCTCAATCTCATCTTGGTCCCTATTCCTCATGATTGGTTCAATATGTGGTTCAAGAATAAATGGCAAAGGGATATGAGGGGGTGAATTACATGGACTTGTTGGATCAAATTTGGGATGGGATTTGGTTGGTTGAGAAGAAGTTGGATAATGCACAGAATTATAGGTTTCAAAGTTATTAGGAGAGCTATGATAGTCCTTAATAATCAGAGGGTTGATAAATAGTTCAAGATTATCATAATATTGACCTTAGCAGCTAAACTCTACCCTAAAATAAGCTTCCAAACTTATCTCCCTCTTCTTTAAGGAATACTTAAAGGAGATATGAGTTTCTTTAATAGGTCACCTCTGAAGGATGATCTCAGTCCATCTGACTTTGTAAATAGGAAAATACTCAAAGTTGAAAGTTATCAAAAATATTTAGAACATGCACTGATCTTTCTTGAAACTAAGTGATAAAAATTAGAGTCACCACTAGAATCATAATTCTAGAATATAACAGTTAATAAACTAACAGTGATACATACTGAAATCAAAATTGCTAAAGCTTAATGAGATAGAAAACACAAACACTAAAAATTTTAGAATAATGTTCAAAATGGAAAAACACCTTCCAACATGCAATTTCAATAAACTCTTTGCAATGAACATAATAGAAGTAAATTATCAAGCCTTTAAAAACTCCTAGCATGTCCCTAGTGGAGTGTTGGAGCATTGATGGCCAAGATAGTCAAATTGGTATAGTAATAGCAAAAAACATCATAACATGAAATACTTACAGCTGTCTACAAGAGTCCTCAATAACACATACATAACTAGGATTTTAAGTTAATCCCCAACAATGGTTCCAATAGAGTGGTGATGTTGATGAACCAAAGATAATCATATCATTACAAAAGGTAGAGAACTATTAAAATGATAGCAACTCTCTACAAGAGTCCTCGACAACATAAGTGCCATGAGTGTCTTTTCTTTCCCCATCAATAGTGCTAAAATATTGTTGGTTCCCAGTTGTACACCTCTATCACTTGGTCTTGCATACTTGAGATCAAATGGCAATCAATGATAAAAAAACTTACTAGTATGTCATTTTACCTAGGGGAGGGTTTGGCATCAAGATTAGATTGAATGTATAAAATGATTGAGAGGCACCTACAAAGGGTATGGTCATCTCCCTTCTACTTCTGGCTCTACCTAAACCAAGATGAGAGGACTTATGGGGTAGCTTGCTCATATGAAGAGATTCTATAATTCAACCTCCATGGGGATTATTGGCACAAGAAACAAATATAACCGAGGCATAACCAAGTTTGCACACTTCACCTGTGAAGGGTTGTCACATAAAATGCATAAGTGATCTAAGTCATACATAAGCTACTAAATATAGATGGGAAAGAGATTACAATCTTCATTATATAGAATATTCAACAACAAGGGTCAAATAAAATAATATAATGCTAGGATTTAAAGCAAAAATGTAGACACATGTTAAGTATATAATATTTATTCATTTTCTAGAAAATAACACTTATATTATGCAAGGGGTGTGTTATTTGTAGGGTAGGACAAGTTAGATGATTAAAAAGAGGGAGGGTGGTGTGTTGGTGGTTTCCAAATAGAAAATTATCTTGTAGTATTTCATGACAATATTGCTTAGCAAAGATGTAGAAAAACTTCAAATGCAAGATAATGGTAAATACCAAAAGATCCTTGAGAGACTAGAATATATAATTAAACTAATCTTTCAAATACTTTTCCCTGTCAAATCTATAAACCTAGGGTGCTCTAACAATTTATTTAACAACCTATCTTAAAGTAATGTATAAAGATTTTATAATCTAAATATATGCTTAAAATTACAACCAGTAGTGAGCACAAACCCAAATGTCCAATCAACAATTATTACAAAACATGTCCCTACACTTCATCTATAGGAAACATCAAAGAACCACAAGCATGTTCATTAACTTGAAAATAAATATTACACACATTAGTATTTCAAAATGCTATCATGGGGACAAGCATGGTGATATTACTCTTTTGACAAGGGAGACATAAACATGCTCTCAAAGCTTGTTAATGATTGTACAGTTGTAACCACCTTAGCAAGAGAGACAAGATCTACACATAGCAACTAATCCCAAAATTTGGAAGAGCCTATACTTAGAGAAAATGAACAAGTAAAATAATGACCAACAACCTTAAAATAAAATACAAACCTTCTATTTATACATTCTAATCCCTTTACAATTATGGGACTGTGGGTCAAAATTTGCATAATAGCCCCTCAAATCAACCAAAATGCTTCCAACATGAAAATATTCCATCACCATGCTTGAAATCTTCATCCATTTATTAGAAAAAATCATTATTTTAACTACCTCTACAAGTAATGATTGTGATTTAGAGCATATCCTTTGATTTTCTTGGTTGGAGATACCTTTAAATTATTGAGAAGGAGATTATTCATGGTGCAGGAAAACAAACCATTTGTCTTTATGTGTAACTACCTGAGGATCACCTTGATCACTTGCTTAGTCAATTTGATATTTTTTGATAGTTTCGCTCTCCCTCATGCATGTCATGGAATAACCTACTCTTACAATGATGATTGGAAAATACTCTTAATCCATGGCCCCTTGCATGATCTTTTTTGGAGTGGCCCACCTTGATCTTACAAACCTAAAATATCTCTCCTAATGGAAGATCCTAGACAAACAAAGTAGATAAAAAATGCCAAACTTAGGTTAAAATAACTTCTTTATCCTTTTGGCTCTAATCTACTTTTTCACATATTTGCACTTAGGAAATTCACCTTTTTCACATCTAGAAATCTTCACATTTGACTTTGTGCAAATTTGGCCTTTTATAATTTCCTTCATATTTTTTAATGCATAAAAGCATTATTTTCACTTTTGACTTATTAGGCAAATTTTGACCCCACTTGGAAATTTTCAATTTAAGCAATTGGCACTTATAGTCCCCCTAGGAATTTCCCTTAGGGAATTCTCAAATGAGCACATAAGAGGTTATTAAATCCATTTTGAATTATAATGCACTAAACAAAGGGCTTTCATTCTTTTAAAATTCCCCATCATATAGGCTTTACCTGAGATATACATAGAGGTGATGATTTATATGAACATAAGCCCCTTTGTATTTTATACATGCTATAAGTAGGTAATATATTTGTCCTACAATCAAAAATGGGCTTTATGCATTGTCTAATTATCAAGGTCACACGTTAGAACCAATACTTGGCATATCTATAAATCCACACTCTACCCTAACTTTATACTTTAGAAAAAGTGCCTTTATATCCTTACCACATAAATCTAGTGACATCATAAAAATTCAGCCTCTATATTATTCACAACATCCCTGGGGATTATATTATGAGCCTTTAGATAAGGGCCCTATGACTTTATAATTAACCTATGCCTTATGGATATAAAAGTGCCTTTAAACTTCTTATGGAGCTCCTATGGTTCATTTAAAACTTGCCTAGTCAATCTGCTTATCACTGGTGAAAGCTCTATGAACTGCTCTACATAGGACCTTTGAATATGGTGTGTATGCATGTGTGGTATTCACCATGTCATGCTAATTTTCATAATTATCTTTGACCCTTTTTTCATTTTTTTTTTTTAAATGACCATGGCTTAAAAGTGGCATTCATGCACCCATCATTTGACATCTACATGAATGTCTTTGATGGGTATGTGACCATCAAATTTAAGCCCCAAAGAATAATTAACATGGCTTAAATTTAGTGTCTACATGTTGTGACCATTAATGACATCCATGTGATCATCAAATTTAAGCCTTAAATGAATATTGGCTGAGCTTAATTTTAATGCCTACATGATCATCAAAGACATCCATGTGGCCATTACATTGTTGGTTTCACTGACTAAGAGTTCAATGCATGTCCTCTTCACATTCCTATAGAGGTTCCTTTGACTTTTTTTACCCTTACATGCCATTGTATTATTAGACAACCTATCAAGATTTTAACACTTGTCACTCTCATGGGGTTCTTAGATTTTTTGATGATTCAACACTACTCCCACATTGTTCGATCAATCTACTTTGTGTCGATACATATCATCTAATCATGATCTACCAGCCTAGTTGTGATTGGCTCAAATTGGATAAGGAAAATTAATAAGTTCAAGCTTGAGACATAAAAACTTAGGAAAAAGGATTTAGACTAAGGTTTTAGGGCATTGATACATATGAAGGTGACCCCATAATTTTATGTTAAGCATATAACAAAGGGACCAATAGCCAAGGGTTGATGTTCAACTTCTTTTCCACCTATAGCCAAGCCTTTAGGATACAACTATGTATTTCTGACTATGTGAGCCCATTTAAGAGGTGAATTAACATTCCATTATTTCTTTGGGTGACATTATCATTTTTATGGTCCTTTATTTCTCCTTATAATCCTCTAAACCTTTCAATCTCATCATATCATCAATGTCTCTTTGAATCTATAGTCATTATCTTCTTTTCTCATGGTTGGCATATGATCTTGAATGTGTAAGTGTGGATGCCATCTTCTTGGGGCCATCTAGTAGTTTGATGGGATTGATGATAATTTTGGAAATGTATATAATCTCTCTATATATCCCTCATGTTAGTGTATAATCATGAGAAACTTTATCTTTTCACATGTCCATCCATAGGCCTATGACTACCTCTTTAGGCATAATAGACCTAGATGAACCTTCTTCTCCATAAGTTGTGTTTAGTCCTTTTAGTGTAAATCTGTGAGTGTAGGTTAGCATTCAAGGTGAAATTCACATGTTTATTAAACTCATGCATCCTCAAACCTCTTCAAGGACTCTATCAATTCTACCATGAACATGTAGGTGCTCTCAAGTCTACTTGGGCTTGTCAAGGTGAATATCTCCATCTACCTGAGTCTAACTCACTTGACCTTCTTAAGATGTAAATTCACTTGTATATATTATTCAATTCTCAAGAGTTTATATGAGGGGTGAGAGGGATATTTTTTTAATATATTTTAAAACCCTAGAAACATTGCTTTAGAGACCATCAAGAATGTTTCCAGAGTCATTAATTGATATAGACCACTTGACTACATGTAAAACTATGAGTGATCACCATCTTATGGGTTTTTAACCCATATAACCATTGAAAATATATTGTTATATAGCTTAAATGGGGTCTAAATAACTTTTTGAGACCTCAATAACATTTTGAAACAATTAAAGACCTTGAAGTATCAAGAACACACTGTTACTAAACTACAGATAGCTCCATAAGAAGTTTTCTTGTCTCCCTAAGGTCACACATGTGAAACAAGGCTTGAGGATGGTGTAGAATGGTTTTGAAAACCCTTGATAAGCCACCCAACTTTCTATTCCTCTTTTATCATGCTTAAAAATGAATAAAATGAAGTAAATTGGTGCCCTACTTAGATGGAGACAACATCATGAGTACCTCACCTTCTTAGTGATTATTCATAAAGGAGGGAGAGAAAATTTGAGAAAATTTTCCATAATAAGGAATCCAACTAAGTTCCCATCCTCTTCCCAAAATATTAGACCCTCATCTTCTCTCTCCTATTTATACCATTCATAAACCTGACTAGCTCTACAAGATGCCAAAGAGCTTCATGGGGGAATGGAGTCTACTTTTTACTTAGTTTACATATTTTATATGTGAAACTTCTCTGAGATACCTATCATGAACCCTCATGAAGTGTCTAACATCCCTCTATATGGACTTGACTGTACAGATCTGTACAAGCCTAAAAAACATTTGTAAACACCTTGTTTTCTAAATTTTCACATGTCTAAAGCCTTGAGAAGACATTAGAAGATAGATGGAGGAGAAAGAAGATCCAGAGATGATTTTGAAATATGTGGTATGGTTAGAGGTAAGTTGAAGATCCATTTTCAATGTGTGAGAACCCCTTTTGATGGACTAAGATATGTTTGACTTTAAAATGACCCTTCTATGCATAAAAAAACCTTGTCATGACAATATGATGGTAATGAAACCCTTTTAATATCCCCTAATTTGTATGTTACACCTGAACATATATTCTTATAGAGGTTTATAACATGAATTTTATCCCATGTGGCATGTTTGACAATCATTTGATGACTTTAGGTGTTTATTAAAGATTGAAACATGTTTAACTAAAGCATACCATGGGATGGAACCTTAGATACACTCTAGACCTCATGTTATGACACAAAATAGTCTTAGACACCCCTATATCATGATAATAAAGGTCCCTTCTTAATAAATGGCTAAAAATGCCTAAATACCATGAGAACTAGCAACCTTAAACTCTCCAAATTACCTTAATCTCTACTAAAGAATCATAACTTTGTCAAACAATGTTTATGTCATTCTCTAGACCTCAAAAATCACTTGACACCCATCCACTCACCCAAGGACCATAATGACAACTTATTACATCACTTAAGGATTTAAAACATGTTATGACATGAGGATCTCCTAAGCAATGTCTATCACATATAATGTCACCTTAAACGGTGTTAAAAGGCTTACAAAAGTGACCAAAGAAGACATTATAATATTTGAGTTTCACCATGTATAAGCTCGAAGGTGTATCAAGAGGAAGGTTTTTATTTTAGGGTTTAAAATTTTGCCTAGAAGGCTAAATTATCAATAGTTACCACATGATTTTGAGTGCTTCAATCTCACTCTTAATGTCCTTGGGATAGGTTTCAATTATTTGGGGTACCAAGTGTTCAAGTAAATATATAGAGAGAGTGAAATCCATCTACATGTAGCTAAGTGGGTGCATATTGCTAACAGTATGCGACTAAGTTTTCCTCAAAGATAGATGAAAACTTTCTAGTGGGTCTCCCATTTCATCCTACCCAACCCCAGTCCTAGGGACTTCTTATCAACTCTTGATGAGTCTAACTAAATGCTACTTAGACTGGTAATGAAGAGTTGTATGGTCTTATTTCCTTGGCTTTCCAATTGATCTTATGTTCTAAGTCTCTAATTCCTCTAGTCTCATAACACCATTATGCACCTTGGGTCATGGCACAATTAACTTCCTTCATCATGCATTTGTGCTCACCAACTTCAATTAATCATCTTTGTTGATTTAGATTAGCTCCATACACATGCTCCTTCTAATTCATCTACATCTTCTTAAGTGTTATCTAGCCTCTACCTATCCATATTTTAGGGAGGCTCATGACTGCATCCTAATTCATATTCCACTCATCTCCTTCATTCATTTGATGGGATCCTCCTTTCTCCTCCTACTGCCTATAGGTCTCTATTTTTCCTATGATATCTTGATAGAAGGGGATATTTAATTTCATAACTTTCTTAAAATCAACCAAGCCATGTCCATAAGGTAGTGTGGTGACCTCATCTCCTTGGCTCTATTTCCTGTTGTCCAACATTCATATCTTTGACCCTCTTGGTCTAATTTCCTCCTTCCTTTTTTCCTAGATTTATCTATTATCTCTTCAGTAGAAAGCCTCTTAAGACTACCTTTTTTAAGATCTCAGTGGTTCTTCTAATTTTGCTCCTAATTTGTTAATTTACAATATGGGATAATAATCCTATTTATATTTATATGTGTAAAAATAAAGACCATCTGATCCTACTGATATATTGGTATTTGTCCATATTACCACTTATTTTTGCCTAGGCATATAGTAACATGTCCAAGTCATTCTTTAAAATTTTAAATTATTGATATGTGGCCAATATTTTACATCCCTTGATCCTTCATATGCTTTTCCTTTCCTAGCTAAGTAACTTCCTTTGCCACTCAAATTTTATAGTAATAAATCTAGATCAGGCCCTAGGTCATGTTAGTCTTTATGTACATTAGCTCAACCACCATTTTTCCTCTCCATCAAGTTAGCTAACTAGTCATACCTTGTTCCTTGTGCCCTAAAATGACACTTGTCCTTTCTTATTTGGATCTTTGACTTGGTCAACATGCTTTGTTTCTTGCATGTTTTTATTTCTCTTTCATGTGTTTTCCCACATTCTCTTCCATACACTTTTATTTAGACATCTTTGACAGATACCTATCTTCCCTTTTCTTCTTGGCAACATCACGTACCCCACACTAAAATCTATGTCTGGTCCTCTAATGTAGTGATTTATTTGATATGTGTTTGTTTGTGTATCAATGAAAATGTTGAGTTTTATGGTGTCAAGATGCATTTTCGATTTTGAAATCATTCCCAACCTCACCATAAATACTTATATGTCTAACATGGTAACTATCTAAATAAAGTTCCTACTTAACTCACCCAACTAGATATTAAGAGTTAAGTGTGTCTTATTACCCAAAACATTTATACCACCATGTAGATATAGGTAGAAATAAAATGAAAAATGGAGCCTTATTACATGATGGAAACAAATGCCCTATTACATAATGGTTCTTGGGTATTTCAAAACCCAAGTTAATGAAATTTGATAACTCCTAAGGTGTTGATATGTGAGGGGCTTATCCTTATACTGTTGAGTGGTTATCTAGTCATCTAAAAAATCCTAGACTATTCATTGCTTAGATGAATCCAAAGAAGCAATATCCTTAGCCAACCCTTCATTTGTGATGTGGGGCACCTTTTTCACCCTAGGTGTTCATGATGACTCAAGCATATCTAGTTTTACAATTCTAACCATTTGGATGAGAGCATGTATGAGGTTGACTAGTGGGGTAAAACCCTACTATTTCAAGCAATGTTGATAAATGTGACACCATCTCATTATATGGTAGTGTTATCTTTGTCACTCCTCAATCATATCCATCTACTACTAATGGTCTTATATAGGTTTAAACTAGTTCATTATATGAATCAAGAGGGAAGATGAATCACATTGTGTTACATCCCTATTAGGCTTCCTTATAGGATTTATATACCCAAGGTGTTTCCTAGTTTGGGGCGCTTACTGATAAATCTTTATCTAAGGCATAGTTATTTGCTAGGTTCCCATCCTTCATGCTTTAGGAATCTAATTTGTGGGTATAGACTAGTTTGTGTCATGTTTTCACACTTCTTAGGCTAGGGTTAAATTCCAACCCTAAGCTTATTTGAGGCTTTCTCCACATAATGTGCCTTATTGACCACCTTCCTTAGTTCACTTCATCCTATAAGCCTGACATGAAGGTCAAAACATTCATTTACCTTATGATTTATTCATAGGTAATCATTTTGGAAATGGTCCAATGATCCACACTTGTAACATGAGTGTAGATGGGGATCTATTTGCCTTGACCTCATGTCCAAGTAATGTTTATGGGTAGATGATTTTTAGTAGATTATGATGCTTCTCATTTTACATTTTTTATCTAACAAGACTCAGACCTCTTGTGCTATTACCAGTATTCCACTTATGGGTGTGTGATCACCTATGCACTCTATGACTACTTGGGTTATCATTCCTATCCTTTATTATGACATCTTATAAAACCAAAAATTACTATAATTATTGCCTCATTTTTACAACTTGTGCTTCTAAGCTCAGTCAAGTTTCTTCATCAATCTGATATATGACTTCAACTTTGATCATGGCCTCAAGCACGTACTAAGGCTCTAAGGGTTTTATCATAGATAAAGAATGTTGGATTGCTAGAAGTAGTCTACCAATAAATCACTAGTTGTGTTTAATTGGTTGAAAGTTATACAAAAGATTTGATACCAAGGTATTTAAACTAACAGTATAGTCTTGTGTAGTCCTTGAATCCTCTTACTCGATGTCCTTGAATGCAACAACATCTTGGTGTTCCATCTTTGATACATCAAAGTTCCTTAGTAATATGATCTTAAGGATGGCTAAGTCTATGATCATCTATGTTAGAACGGTATTTTGATACTAGGTCTATTCTCACCCTCATAAATTGGTCACAAAACATTATGCCTTTTGCTCTAACTAGATAATCCTTTGAGCCTCTAAATGAGTTATCACCTATACACATGTTCTAAAGCATCTTTCATTCCATAATAATCTATAAGATTCATATCTAGTACATAGTAGATCTACTAAACTAGTGGATTCATGGTTTGCATTAGGGAGGAATTTCCCTAGGGAACACATATCATTTGGCCTTCTCTAGTAGTGGTCGACCTCACACCACCTCTTCCTATAGTAGATCTTATCCTAAGCCTCCTTGACTATCATAATGTGTGTATCTATTGCATTACCTATGGTTCAAATAAGAGGTCATGAATCACTCACTCATGTGGGGTACCTAATTCTACCTCTTTAGCCTCCACTCCTAGTGGATATTAAAATGTATAGGTTCATGTGTTAGGATTATGGATATCAAGTGTTACTCTACTAGCCTCCAAACACCTAGGCCTTACTTTAGCTCTTCCCAAATCCTACTCTAACTCCATGGCATATCTAATATTTCCCTTAGAGATCATATTTATTTGAAATAGTTATCCTCATGAAATTCTATTCTTCTAAGGGTCCTCATGGAATTACCAAATGTGTGTTCCTCCCTTCTTCTAGGGTCATGATTAGCCACTTCCATCTACCAATTCTCATTACTCTTATGCCTTCTAATATCTCATCTTCTTGGGGTTTCCATGTTGAATTCTAATCCTTTCACTATGTATTTCATGAGTGTGGAGCCTTATTATATGAATTGTGAACATGTCATGTACTCTATGATCATTTTAGTAATTAAAGACAAGTTTGTACTGACAATAGAATCAAAAATGTTGGTGTTGTAGTTTACCTTAAACTAGTTCTCACACTGACATATCACATAGGGGAGGATAACCCTTGAGAGCTCACCTGAGGTGGGAATGAATAGAGGATCTAGTTTTGGCTCATGTTAGTTACGTGTAATGGGATAAAAGGGTTAAGAAAGAGTGGATGGGGGAGAGTACTAGTTATATTAGGGAGCACACAAAAATACCATTAGACTCCATCCAATAGACAAGTATAGAAAATAATGTTCTTATTATATTCAATTTTTCTTACATAAAAAGATCATATCATTACATTCATCACACCATGTGCTCTCACTCTAAAATCTAGAGCTTACTCACAACTCTCTTCTCTCCCTATTTTAATATAATGTTAGTGTTCAACCCTACTTTATTTAGCTAAGACTTATTAGCTCTTTATTTCTATTGTATTCTACTCTTTATTCCACTCTCTCCACTATAATTTCTTTGTATTCTCTTCTCCCTATCTCCTTTAACCTTTGTTTCTTAACCCACATTTAAATTTCTAACTTAGCCCAAGGCCAACTACCACACTATCCATTATCATACCATAATAACTCTATGTCAAGATGCATATCCATCTAATCCACCTATCACTTTCCCTAATAATCTCCCCTATAGTTCTTGGGTCCACATGGTTGTTTTTCTCTGGGTCCTACCACTTTGTTGTATATCATGTCTTGGCATGATCTTGACAGATAAAATATACTTTTTTTAAAATTCTATTTGATGTGTGCTTGTTGATTATGTGGTTTGGATTATGTGCATCTGTCATCTCATGGAACTAAATTTAGCCTAAGTATGCAAGTGTGTGTTTATCTAATACTAAGCCAATTTTTGGAGTCAATACACACCATTGAGAGCAATTCCCCATCATCCATTTTTTGATACTTATCTAACCATCTAATATAATATGGTTGACTATCCCTAATATAATCTTCTGAATTTTTAAAAATATAACATGGTCAAAGATCTTGTAATATAATTTTCCCATATTTGATGAATATCCCAAATATAATCTTACCATCTTTGATGAGTGTCTCCAATATTATAGTCTAATTTTTTATAAATTATAACATGGTAAAAAATCCATGAGATGCTCTTCTCATAATCAATAAGGATTCTAAATATTATCTTCCCACATTTTATGAATATCTCCAAGATGATTTTCTCATCTTGGATGAATATCAAAGAGATAATTTTCCCATAGTTGACGAATAAAGTGAAACAAATACTCATAATCTATTGAAATATGAACTCGATGTATTTCACTTTTATATAAGCAATGATGAAACTAAATTCACACCTTATCATCCTCTTGATTTTCTTCTCTTAAAAAACACCATATAACCAAAAAATTTGATTATAACAAACACTACCAAAAAATAATAATCTCTGAAATCATATAAAATCTTGATGTCATTAGTGTAGTTGATGATTTTCATAATAATTAAAAAAAATGATGCTATTGGCCAATATTATGACATTCTAGAAACATCATAAAAAATCAAATTCATCAACTTGGTAGATTTTCCTCATAAATTCTCTAAAGAATCTAATGTTGTTATCCTAACCAATGATGTCAAGAAACATTTTACACTCAGTTTTACCATTTGAAACATCACCCATGATATCATTATCTCATACATCAAATAAATTAGTCAATATGTAAATGACAACAACAAAAACATATAAAAAAATTATAAAACCACAAGTTTTACTCAATTGATGAAAATAATGATTATATTCCTTTCAACCCTCCTTTTAATCCACTCGTAGAGGATCACAAAGCAGCATATCTCAACCCATACATAGAAAACCCTAACTTAATACATTTTTTAAATTCTTTTAGAAAAATCTTCAAATATAACATCATCAACTTTGCCTATGATGTTAAGTTATAGAGATAAAGTTAAAACATTATCAACCATTCCAATAATGTTAAGGCAAATCCTATCGACATCATCACGTAGGCTAATAATTTTTAGTTATAATGGGCACAGTTTACTACCATTGGAAATATTTATGATGCTTAGTTACATAAATAATATTATAACATCATTTTCTTGGTTGATGACAATCAAATCAAAACATAAAATTTTAATGTCATTGGCTTGACCAATAACATCAATAAAAATTGAAAAAAACCTTATTTCACAACATTGCCTAGTTTAATGATCTATCATTATACAAATACGAGGGGAATTTATTGCATAAGGTGATAGTAAGCATGCCTTTCAAGTCTTTTTTGAACAATTAACACAAATCTATAATAAGACCTATAAAATTTCACCCTTGGCTTGATAGGTACTATGGAAATGGGGGTGACAAGGATCATTTGGATCCAACCTCATTTTCATAAGTTTGAAGCATAAATAAAGTATGGAAGAAGATCCAGCATGTGGGCTAACTAAATTCATGCTAAGGATAACTAAACATGACATGGTCATAGGTAGAGATTTTGTTTTTGGATGGAATAAGAGGGTCATGGAGCTGAGAGGAGTCAAAATCTTAGTCATAGAGGAGTTAATTAGTGAAGCTATAGGTATGTCATATGATGTATAAAAGGCATATAAAGACCAATAAAAAAATTAAGAACTTCTTTAGAGGATTTTCCACACCAATGAATTCATCAAGACAGACAAAATGGCTTCCCTTAGGCTGACCTCCCGTGCCAGTGGCCCAAAGTATGCCTATAAGTTATGAAATACTTAACACTATAAGGTAAGCACACCTTAATCTTCTCTCATCATATTTTATTATTAAACCATTTTAGGGGTATAAAATTATCCTCCTCTTTATCTCTTCAAGTCTTTGGAGAGCACCGAGCTCACCCATCAAATAAATGATTTTAACCCCATTCTACACCATGCCTCATCCTACTTCTAATTAAGCATGAAAAAACCCTATAGGGTTGGGATATTCCTATGGAACTATCCTCTATTAAGGATGACTCCCTTGAGGAAGACCCTACCTCTAAATCCTACCATATATCAATCAGTACCCCCTAGGCTAGCCCTCTATCTAAAACATCTACTGAAGACCCCCCTCTGAAACTCATTATCCCCAAATCCAAACCAATTCTACTGGGTGAGGTAACCCCCAGGGAGGTATCAAAGAAAGTAAAATATCCCCTGATAGAGGTAAAATACAATAAATATCAGTTATAAATTTTAAATAATAAGATTCATGAGGCCATAATGAATATGTTAAGACTTATATAGGAATGGAATGCCATGAACAGACAAGTGGACAAAATAATCGAATCCTTCATCCATTCTATTAATGTATACATACTCCCAATAAGTAACACATATCGGTAGTAGAGATCTCCTCTCATATGATCCCCTATATTACTCCCACCAAGAGGACCTTAATGCAAGAATAGGTGCAGAAGAGACCATGGATGATACTACCCAAGTATGACAAGGAAGGGCTTGGAAATAGGACAAGGGCTAGAATTTCAAAGTACAAATAGGGTATGCAAGAGAATAAGTTTGAGGACATAAATTATCTAATAGAAGGGGGCTCCTGAATTAGTTTTCTATTTTTTGTATGATATTTTGACTTTTATTGTGATAAATAACTAGTTTTTGATACTTTTTGTTGTTTCAACCTATGTGTCTTGATACTTTATTTCATACTTTTTAACTGTGATTCCTAATCCCTATAAAACTAGGTCATTTACCTTATCAAATAAAAAACATCACCTAGTTTAGATGCTATAGTCACTTATGTGAGATAGATTCATGAAGAAAGTGACATTAAAGGTAATTAATACATCAATCTAATAATTATAATTGAATGTAATAGAACATTACCACTCTATTTCTCACATTTTGGCACACCTTAAAATTCCCATCCTCTTCTCACCTTACATTTTATGGCATCTTACGATACCCACCCTTATTTCATCCCATAATTTGGGGCATATTATGATGCCTACAATTAACTCAATTCATACACATGAATATTATGCTGCCCACCCTCACCCTTCCTCAATCTTGAGGGAATATTATGGTGCTTTTCATTTTTCAAAATCTTGCATTCCCAATGAGTTAATAATCAAGAATATTGCACACTTTAAAAAATAATAAATTAAACTTAATAAATTTTTTAAGTCTAATGCTCATCTTCTATGAGTGTACCATGATATAAGTATGTTCTTCTCTTTCTTGCATTTATTTTGGCATGTAAAAAAAATTATGTTATAACTGCTGGTATTTTCACTCTATCACTCTTATATTTCATCTAGATTACTTGATTTTAGAATTAATTTATTGATGCCTCAACTCTCCTCTTTATAGTATTTTATACCTCTTGGATCCTCCCTAGTTTATCATATATTATGGCTTTTTATTTACATTTTTTGTCCCATTGCTCTTACCCTCCTATTTTTATGCCTTTTGTATTTTAATATGTAAGTTTCATTTTAAAACCTTTTGGAATGAACTAGGATTTCCTGATAAGTACCCACATCTTAAGATATATATCTATTTATCTCTCACTTTCAACCATAGTTGAGTGTTTCTTAGAAATATAAGGCAGTGGTTGAGTGTTATTTTGTCTCCTTGGCACAACTATTATAGTATATCTACATGTCTCTCATCCCTATTTTACCCTCTCTTGTGATGAAAATATCACATTTATATATCATGTATCACCTCTTTTAATACATTATTGGTGATCAAGCCCACCTATTTATTCCTATCTTCATATATTTTTCCCTTATTTTCATCTCCTTATTGGGCACACCAAGGTTGGATTCAACATCGTAATCTTTTCTAAGGTGCAACTCTAGGAGTATTTAATCATATTGGTTTTTAATTTCTCCTTTTTAACATCTAAGTTTAATTTTTATTGTGTTATTTATCATAAAACCCCATTGAAAAAAAATTATAATTAGTATGGAGGAAATTGTAAAAAACAAAAATAAAAAACCAAAATATCATAGTAAAAAAATCAAAAGGAAAATTTAAAGGGAAAATTAAAATATCAAAATTCATATTACACTAAAAGTCATGATCAAATCATTGCCATACCCATTATCCTAGTTAAATCTCAAACTCCATAGTTAGCCTCATAATAGAGCCAAAGGTCCATTGGAGTGTGGTAGGCTAGTAAACTAGGTTAGGAGGCTTCATTTATGTCATTTATGTTACATGACTTTTCATACAAGTAACCAATCCTTGTAATGTACTGATGGCTTTCTATTGGTCTTAAATAACATGAAACTTGACATGGGAAGGTAGGAACCTTTGCTTATCATACATAGCCTTCATGGGATGATACATATACTTTTCTAGTTAGCCCAAGCTTTAAACTAGCTAAGCAAGGCTCTTAAACCTTTTGATGTCAAATACTTAGACTTATTAAACACTTTACAGTGTCTATTTTCTATTAATTACCATTTTTTTGCTTTGGCAGTTCCCTCTTTTCCCTGCCTTGATTTTCTCCCCTTGATTGGAATACTTGTTTCTAATTCTCCCTCATTTTTTTAATTTCCTATTATTCATTTATTTTGTACATTGTAGCATCACTAAAGCATTAGACTTAAAGGAGTTTAGATGATCAGACATTGGGAAGCAACTAGTTATTACCATTTAACTTTCAATTCTTAAATAAAATTTGCATATTTGGATCTCTCAAGATGTTATCTCACTAATTTCATTATTTTTCTTGAATTCTTCTTAGTTATGTTTCAATCCTTCATATTTTATCTCCTATTCTTATTTAGGTTATCTAGACCTAAACATGCCTTTAATTCATGGTTATCTAATCTCATATCACCTTTTCATCTTACTATTATTTGAGGTCATCTAGACCAAATCTAGCCTTTACCTTTGTCGTTATCCAGTCCCTTATTTCACTACATCATTACCACCTTTTAATTCAAAAATAATATATCCTTTACCTTGTGGTTAGATGACCCCATTATTCCTATACCATTATTGTTATCTAGATCCATTTTACCATCCTTATTGAGATCCTCATATGTTTCCATTTTCAAACTCATCTTTGTATACTTGCATTGATTTTGTTCATGTAGTATTGTATTGTTAGGGTTACCATAAGTAACTTTTACACTCACCGTGATCAAGACTAAGGTATTTTCATGCATATAATTTAGTGTAAATATATTTTGAGGTATTTATATGTCACTTTAATTTGTTTCACTCATTTATGATCATATGTTATAGTTTTTATTGTAAGATGCAAATTTTGAACAAATAGATTTGATTATGCAATTTAACCAAAGTAACCAAAATATCAATCTACTTCATAATTGAGAACCATTAGATTAAAATAAAATAAAATGAATCATTTAACACTTAATTCTAACCAAAATCTAAGTTTTTCCAGTCAAGATTCAAATAAAAAGAGATTAATTGATTATGGATGGAGATTGCTTATAAGTAGACACAGATTTTTGGCATGATGTTGACTTGATCAATGATTTTGATAGCATGGATTGACATGGGGGTTTTATGGATTCAATATTTCATTCTCCCATTAGTTATTTTTGACATGGAGGGGTGATGGTATTTAAATAGAAACAAGGAGGGAAGATCAAATGGTCATTATTCAAATTTAGGTGTAGGAGATCAATGGTGGAGGATTATCTAAGGAATTAAAAATCCCTTTGATGGTTCTAGAGGAGGGAAGGTTCTAGAGGTAGAAGCCTATATAATCTCTTTAAAAGTCTAATCATGATTATTGGTGGATTAGTCATGTCATTATGGGGTTCTAGAGAATCTATGGGGGGTAGGCTTGTAGGAAAGCATAGGAGTAGGTAGGTAGGTGGATCATGGGAATTTTAAATTCCCAAATAATGAATAAATAGGATTAGTTAGTAAATAATGGGGATTAATTAGATTAATTGATTTTTGGGATGAGGTATAGGGTTAATAGAAGAATAATAATGGAAAGGGGTGTTAGAAAAAAGACTAAGAGGATTAGTAAGGATGATTTAGAAAAAAATAGATGGGATTAGTAATCATTAGAAAAAATTAGTAATGTTACTGTCAACTAATAATAATATTAGTGATGATAAATGAAGTGAGTGAATTTAGGTGCATACACTTACTTATTATCTTTTGGTAATATGTTCTTTTTCCAAAGCACCATCCCATGTTACACTATTGTGACACACAATGATATTTGGGTGGGGCATATATGCACCTGACTTACCCTATTTTTATTTAGGTGTAACACCATTAAAAATAAGATAAATTTATTTCACAAGGGATGTCTACCATTTAACAATGTAAACCCATACTTTAAAATCTCCTCTAGTGGCTAAAAATATTAAACTAGCAAAATGGAAATTTAAAAACAAGCAATCGATAATATGAAATTAAAATGATTATAATGGTCACACCTTGATAATTTATGGAATTTTGAATATATATAGTGTGGGCATGTATTTATCTGTATGAAAAATATGGGTGTCTAACTATATAAGTATAGGATCCACACCTGTATCATTAATGCCCTTGGTAGGATCAATGTTGACCTATTTTGACCTATATATATATATATATATAGGTCAAAATAGGTCAACACTAATCCTACCAAGGGAATTATTACAACATTTGTGTCCTACACTAATTTCTATATTATGTAACTTTTTATGCCACTTCACCATTGGATGTTGTGCCTACCTAGACATGAACTTTTTTGAAATGGTGGACAAATATATATAATTATACTTATTCAATGTGATTGACCTAAATTTCAACAAGATGTTAAAAAATGATAAGGGTATCCAAAAATTGACATGATTGAAAACACACACAAAATAGACCAATTTTTTTATTTTCTTAGAATATCCAAAGCACATTATACTCAATTGTACTATCAAAAAATTTCCAAATACATGGTACAAGACATGCAATGTGATGTAACAAATATACATTCCTAAATGACATAGATTCCAATGCAAATGTGTCTGTATGGTAGTTTATGCAACCATATTAGCCCCACTTTCTCAAATCAGCCTATAATCTCTCAACAAGGTGAACACTCTCTAAGCTAACCTAGTGGGCCCTATATCCCAAAGGCCCAAAAAAATGATTGACTAAGGTGAAGTGGGTGTGATCAACCACTGGCTCGAATGATTCTACTTAACTCTTTATAGTGCTAAGAACATCTTTGAGTGATTCTAACCAATCAAAGGGCCTAGTTCACATGTAAGTTGTAATTAAAATTTATTTTTTGACTTAAGTAAAAGTCATGGAAAATTTTCAACCATAAAATCATATATTCCCCATACAACCTTTGAATGTGTCTAAAACATTTCAAGTAAGCCCCTTGTAGACGGAGCAACCCATCTCCACCATCGAATCTAATGAGTCCCAATAGTTAGATCAAGAAAGGGTGTAAAAACCTTAGGAATTCTTACAAGGTACCATAAAGGTGGTTAACCCATCATTTTAGGTTTAAACTCAGATTTGAAAAGGAGGGAGGAAGTGTTTGAGAATGAATTTTTCATAGTCATGTCTCTCCACCTTCCTCACCCATGGATAACCATCATTAATGGGGTCTCCAAGCTTTTAGCACAATTATAATTATTTCATTTTTAACATTTTTACATGATAAAAAGGTGTGTGGGCTCATTTTTTAGTTACCCAAATTGATGAAAAGTCTCTAGGTGGTTTCAAACTCTTATGGTTGTTGAAACAATGATTTGGGAGCTTCAAGCTCCTCTATAGCCATTAATGATCACCAAGCCAAATTTAAGGTAGAATTATTTGTAAAACTAGGTTTCAAGTTACAAATATTGTTTCATATTATATATGAAATAAAATTAATGGATGTCCCTTTTGGGGTCAACCCGTTTTGGGGTTTCTATAAAGCTCATAAATGTTGAAAATGTCTAAATTGGCCTTTATAGACAAAAGTAGCATATCTAAAAAATGGTACTACTTCAAGACCTAAAACATCTTCTATGTGAATGATCATGATAAATTAAGGGGGGGTTATTTTGGGTTCCCCCACCTTTAGATATCTAGGTAGTCACAATCAACTTTGTAAAACAAGTATAATTGTTTAAAAAAATCTAGATTTTAATAGTTCATACATATGTCACTTTAAGACTATAAGGATTAATTTTTTAGAAAGAAATTAACCTATTAATAAAAAATAAAAATTGTATGGGTTAGCTATTAGCTAATAATGTGGTTAGGTGGGGCAGCAATCAACCCTAGTTGATTGCCTCTCCCATGGATTTTAAACTAGTGGTGGGCTCTCTACATGACTTATTAGCCACGTGGTTACCCAATTGCTTGGTGATGCTCACATACACCACTAGCTAGGTAGGCTAGTGGTTTACCACTACATGCCATAGGATATTCCCCTTAGGGCTTAAACAATTACCAGGATGTCACATGGGTGACTATCAAACTTTAGACTAGGAGCCCTACACCAAGAGATCAGTGCCTTTCAAAATGCCCTATTGTTAGGAAAGTACCTAAAAAATGAAAATTTTCAAAAATTCACCATAACTAAGCCATAGACCCAAAAAATTATGAAACGATAAACATTGGGTCCCAAAAATTATCAATTTTATTATAAAATTCTTTTGAGCCCAATTTGACCTTGTTTTGTGTTCCCAAATATTACTCAAAGTTGGTCAATTTTATTAAGAAATCTAGGTAGAATTAGGAGTTTTAACTTCAAAAATTTGTGTATTTATTTCCATGAATCCAAAATTTAATCCTCAAATTTTTACATATTCTTGGAAAAGTTTAGTTTATGAATAAATTATTTTTCAAGTATTAGGTAATATTAATTATGCATAAAAGTTATAAAACTAGAATAACCTCTTTAGGGCATATCTAGGAATAAGGCAATGGAAGCATGTAAATTTAACTTTTCACGTTTCTTTGAAAAACTAAATATTTGTAGCTAGAAATAAATTTCATAAGAATTAAATTTCATCAATATTTATGCATTACAATGCCATTCAAAATATAATGTTCTTTTTAATTTCTCTTTTGACTATAACTACTACAAGGTAATAAACATGAAAACTCATAAAATTTACATCATATTTCCTTCCATATATTTTCATAATAGTTACAATTGAATACTACATTATAATTTCTTTAAAAATAGTGAATATATTTTTTACAATTCAATAAGGCTAATTAAAGGATGGGCTCACCTCCCATCTACTTTACATCCTAAGGTGACTACCCTAGGCACCCCCAATCCTAAGACTCTCATCTTTGAGCATAGTTAACATCAAGGGTATGAAGTAGGTCAAGCTTAGCAAGATGAGATTTGGTTGGTGGCTAGAAGACTAAACTAGGTTACTCAACTAGAAGGCTAACTAGCACATCTTACATTAGAGACTTATATAACCCAAACAAAATTATCCAATAATGTTAAAGACACTATTTCAAACCAAATAATATCAAAGGTAGCCACAAGAACATTACAACATAATAAGTCTCACTGAGGGAGAATGAAAATTTAGGGATGCCTCCCTCTTATCCTACCACTTCTCTTGGTTATGGGAGGACATTAGCCTAGTTAACCATGCCAAATAACATGTATAAAAATGAATTGGAACCTATCTCCACTAGCCACTACTATTGTGCAAAAAATAACCATGTAGGAGATCATGGAAACCCTATTCCACTGGCCATTACTATTACATAAAAAGAGTAAAAATAAGATAAGTAATTTAATCCTAAATTAGAAACCTGTTAGCATCAAAATTAATCAATAAATGGATTTTAAAAACATCCAATCAAAAATATAATGGATGGGGTATCTCCAAAACCCAAGTGGATAAGTAAATTCACATACAAAGAAAATGCTTCTCTTTAAAAGTAATAGCATAAATAAAATAATACAAAGGAATATGGAAGCCTACTTTGGGTTATTTACTTATTTCAACACCATAGAATTTCTCTTCAAATGGTTGGGTTAGTTCACCTCCTCACAAGAAAAGATATCTTCCTTCTTCCCTTGGCTTCTCCTTCTCTCCTCTATCCCTTCTCCCACTTCTCAAATTAAAAATGGCCAAAAATATTATTTCTAAGGGAATTCCTTCCTCATATAGGTAAATCACTCATATCCATTATCCAATGTGAAGGTTACATGTGTCCCTTCCCATTCTTTGGCTCTTAGTTGAAAATTTTAGACAAGCATTAACTCCTCTTACAATCCCATTTGGAAAGCAAGATAAGTCCATGTCTCTTCAAGTACCCTATATCCCATGCCATAAAAGGACACATGAAATGTCATATAGCTTCTTCCTTAATAAAAACAAGTCCTACTCAAACCTATAGTCAATTGGGGACTTAAATACATAAATATCTACCTCTAAAACACTTTATAGCCACTTGCAAACTTGGTTGAAAGTTCCCATCCTAGTTTTGGTCAAGGGAACCACTTATGTGATTTAAATTTTTACTTTATTGAGTTATAATAATGTTAAAGTGACTCATAAGGTTTATAACAAGAATTATGAATAGTGTCAAAGGGGTGAATAGTGTTGGGGGGGCAAGGAGGTTCACAACTTACAACTAAGTCCACATACAACACTATAATTGGGTTTGGATTTTTGGAAGTCAAGTAATCATTACATTTTTATACCATTTATTTACTCATGCTTAGTGCAGTCCTAATTACCTCATTGACATCCCTTTTCACTTTCACATCAATTCACAAATGAAATGCACTACCTTATATAGTTGAAGTTGCAAAATTTAAATAGCAAAATTAATCTCAATCCATATAGAATACATATGAACATATCCAAGACATAACATCTCAATGGTAATATACTTTTTTCAATCATCTAAACATCTGTATAATCATTAATATGCTTAAGAAATAGTAGCTCTATTAATACAAAAATATAATAATCATCTTAATGGAAAACTAAAATAATGTAATTAAACTAATACCATCACACATATAAAATCCAATCTCATACATATAAGGTAATAATAACATCTCATGTCTCAATACATATAGATCACATCATATCAAGGCACATGTATAATGACAAAATGTCAAAAATCAAGCACTATGAAAAATGTGGCCTCACATAAGGGAATAAGTAATTTGGTTAGGAAATCATGAAGTTTTTGTGACTATATATCCCATATTTTGAAATCAAACCCCTCATATCTCATGTGTAGTTTGAATTTAGGATTGAGATGAAAAACTCCATCTTCTATCCCTAAGTGTGAGATACAGCTACATTCTCATTCACCTAGGCCAATTTTGATACAATATGTGATACAATTCATTAAGTAAACATAAATCAATGTAGAGTGTAACCTCAATAATACTTATTTTAGATGATCTTTTATTTCTAACTTATTAAAATGTTCATAGATGATTTTTATATATAAGCTTATCATGGTTTGAATTAAAATACCTATTGGAACACAAAATCCAACAAACAGAAAGGTAAGCAACCAAAAAATAGATTCAGACACTAAAAAGACACAACCACAAGTGTAAGGGCCCAAAAAATAAATATGGTGGCATTGTCGGGCTCATTGATCCCACTAAGTATAGGATTGGCAAACCATTTTTCATGTCCTTAAGGAAGAAAAAACATAAAAAAAAGAGAGGAGAGACAAAACATGATCATGAGCACAAAACAAACATGGCACAATGATAAATGAAAGAAAAAATATCATGATATCCTAGAAATAAAATTAAGAAAAATAAATAAACACCAATGATTCCCTAATTCAAGGTTATGACCCATATGTACAAGTCAATTTTAAAAACATTGTAATAAAAAGGATTGTACTAAAATTGAGTATCTAATAATGCCCCTACTTTTATGTGTGTATATGAGTGATGTATGTGTGTTTTAAATCAGAACAATGCATTATTTAAGTTCATACCTTGACATACCATATGGAAAATAGGAGGAAGTTTTTTGCATGCGTCCATCCACACCTTTTTTTGCTTTATAAACTTTAGTATACCTGTTAACAATGGCCATTTTCTAAAATGTAATCAATTCTTTATATGCTCTTTGTGATTATTTGAAATTAAAAATAGCATATGAATGTTGTTGTAATGTGAAAAATAAATCACTTGTTTTGTATTGAACCAAAATTGTCATAACATGGAAAAAAATGCCCCTATTTTGATTATTCAAATTATTCTTATTGAAGTATTTTTTGAAAAGTGTTAGACATAGTCACCACTACTTTAGAAATTTTTTGAAACCTCCTCCTACTTATTGATCAAGGAATTAGATAATTTTTTGAACCATTTAGAGCTACATGACTTTCTCTTGAAATTAATATAAAAAATTCACATGCTTGACATTTTTTGAAATCACTTTGAATGTACTTTGATATATGCCCTCTTATGATGTGAGGGAGTAAATAAAATTTGTCTTCAGTCACTCATCTCAAAATAATATCGTAATAAGCACCATGTTTACTAACATTGTATATAGATGATACCATTTTGAAAATTGCATAAAATACATATAACTATCATAAAATAATACTTGTAAAGCCTTATAATAGGTTAGATCTATGTAACTAGTATGCCTCAAATGTCATGTCACATAAAATAGATAAAATAATGTATATCTTAATTCCTAATATACTAATCTAGTGAGTATCGACAGTGTATTGCATAAGAATGATAATATCAAGTAAGGCTCAATGCACAATATAGTATTCTAGTGAGTATCAATTTGTAGAAAGGTGTACTCATAAATGACACATTATCTAATGAGGATGATGTGATTGAAAGGGAAAAATTATATCCCATATCAGATGTAGTAGGAGAGATGGACCAATGTCAATGTGAGAATCATGTAGTATATAAGTACACAATAAGGTCCATAGGAGGATGCATCCTCTAATGAGGATGATAGTGCATGTGATAAAAACATTCCTCAATGTATTCAAGTGGATGAGGATGAAGTGATGCCCCTAAATGTGCATAAATTATCTAGGTATAAATATATATCATGTGTATATATTAAATATATGTTTATGTATATATTATATAATACCATATATGTATGATTAATTATTGTAAGCATGTTAGACACAAGTGTCTGATGGGAAATGATATGTCAATATAGGGCACATGTAGAGTAGATATGGGTATCATGCTCCTTTATGAAAGTAAAAGTGTATATGTGATCAGTGAAGCTCATAGGTGAAGTGAGTATAATTATGGTAAAGATGTCCTTGTCTAATTAAAATATGTCAAATGAATAATTCATAAGGACCATGCATGTATCATGCCCCTATTTTAAATTTATAAGTCATGTACACCAATTTATAAGATATAATCATGTTTATATGAAGTGTGACAATCATAATGTGCCATGTAAATAATGTGTAGGGTATAGGTGCCCACTAGTGTAGTAATGCAAGGCACTTACACAATGTGTCTCCAAAACATGATATAGAATAAATGATGCTCAATTATATATACTTTTAATCATGCCCTTATTGGCATAAATATATGTGTATATACATATGTTCATGTATTACTTAATGTAGTATCATATAAAAAATTATCATGCTAATGCCAAGTGGCAAGACATAGATGATAGGTTAAATGGTGAGAGTGATAAATATTTTGTCCCAATAGATGTTTTTTATGCATAAAATGTATAGAGTAAGACTAAAGTGGGGGTATGTTTTCCCCAATATCAAATCAAAACAGGTCTCATATAGGTGATGCACCTCTAAGAAGGCTAGGTAAGGCAATGAATTGTAATCATAGTATAAGCATGGATGGTATGGTACCAAGGTGTAATATATATGCAAGTATTAATCACAAGGTATAATATGTAATCATCCATATAAAAATAGCATGTAAATATCTATGTACACACACCAAATGTAAATGATAACATGATATGTCTAATCTATGTAAAGTAGCTCTATATAGAAAATGGTAAGTTAGAAAGATGTCACCATGTAAACATGTTGTATCAAGATACCTTCATAGCATATATGTGTCCATTAATCATATAACATGTATATCCTACATCTCATTGACTCACAGTATACCATGATAAATGTGTGTGGAAAACATGAGTATATAAACCTATAGCATAGGTAAATAAGTAATATATCTATCATATGACCATGATTAGTTTTTTATTTTTGTATTTTATGAATGTTTTATATTTTTAAAATTTCATATTGAAATCATAGAATAATACATATACAATATGTCACAATAATGATGTATTAGTTAAGCACTAAATATAGGTAAGCATGACTAATGTATAGGTAACTCAAAGTATAATGTCATAGTCATAAATAGGTAAATGTGACATACAAAGTGTTGAATATACCATTTAATAAGTGAATCAAGATCAAAATCATGAAATACGATCGTCACCATTGAAACAAAAGGATTAAAATCCAATATGAATTCTAAATAAAGGAGGGTCATAGTCTATATATATCATATGTATTGAAACTCTAAATATTTTGTAACAATCTTAGATAGATGATGAATTAGTATCAAGAGTCATAAACATTTGTTTAAAGAATAATAAGAAAGGGACATAATATTAAGTGAATAGCATGTAATTGTAAAAAGATAAGAAAATTGGTTGCATTAGTAATACATGATATGAGTTATTTAAGATTCAGTGTATTTTAAATTTTTAAAATCCCAAAATCTACTAGGATTGAAGGGAATATGATGTATGCCCGTAATCAGTACCTAGTTTATCTTTTTGTTTGAAATTGGTGTTTATATTGTCACACCTTTTTTTTAGGCAATTCAGATGATTCCTAGAACCCAGACCATATGGTCAGATTGTATTAGACTTAGCATTGCAAGTTATTCTTTTATGTGACAAAGATGTATACACTATAGTAAAATCACTCACTTCATCATCCTTTGTTTTCATAATGTTGTGAAAATTCAAGAGGGGATCTTGTGGATCAATATCTTTTTATCGTTATTATCTTCCTATTTTTAGTTTTCTTTATTAATTTTTGGCTTCACCCTTCTAAATTATGTGTTATTTTTTCAAATTTAATGGGTAGAGGGTTATTAGTGTGTGTTGGTTGAGTAACATTTAAACAAGTTTTTTTTGTTTACTTATCTTCTTTATCTATAATGAGTGTAGTGTTCTTAGGTATAAAATGTTGTAAATATCACCCATATTCTTTGGGCATTCAATTTAATTGACTAATGCAATATGTGTTCATGTCATCCAAATGTTATCCTGGTCCACATGGTGTGAAGATGATTTTCGATAATTTATCATTTGCTCATGATTTTCATTTGTATCATCATATTGGTCATGAATATAATCATTGGTATTATTATATTTACCCATAATGTATGTATGTATTCATTTTAGGGGAATAGGTTGTTGAAATTTTATGACCAGTGGTTGAGGTATATGGATATGTAGCATAAAAATTTATGTAGATTTAGCATGTCTAAAATGTTATAAAGGAACATCATTAATAGGAAAGATATACACATAACCCTCATGTAAAAATTTGATTCATCTATGTAATTTTGATTATATAGAATTCATATCATGAATTCATGGTCTTCTTAATAAAATTTTATATATTACTTAGCACTTCATGCATAAAGTCTTATGGCACTTCATGGATAAAGTTTTATGGAACTTCATGGGTAGATTTTGAGGTCCAAGAGTTATGTTCAATATGATCGTTCCTAAGGGACTTTGTATTTGATTGTCCACCAAAACCCTCTTAACTCTTGAAATATTTTATTTAGCTTAAATGTAAAAAGGTAGGTTTTGATCTCTAATTTTTCTAGAAGGCATATCCTCAAGTTAAAAGGCAATAATGTGCTCATTTTTTTAATTTATTCATGATTTAATTGAAATAAGTATGTGTAGTGTTATTCATAAAGTGGCATCACACAAAACATCCTGTAATATGTCCTTTAAAAGATTTTATTCTTTAATAAATTCCAAAATAGAGATTTCGACTTGATTATTTTTTAATTAATCCAATAAATCATATGGATTATTGATCCAAATCCTAAAATTAGGAGGAGGAATATTTTAAGTGATTTGGTCTACCCAAATTTGAGAATTAAGAGGAATAGTAACATTTTCTGCCCAACCCCTTTAGGTTGTTATAGCATTAATCTCATAATGAACCATCATACATTTAAAAATAGAAGAAACCTCACTTGGATAGGTATAACCAAGGTTATTAATGGCTATTCATCATTAAAGCATGGGTAAAAAACCCATCATGTCCCATCAATAGGTTAATATTCTATGATAAATGCTATGAAATAAATATGTAATCAATGATAAACATTTGCCTAACAATCATGAAATTAGATGTATCTAATAACAAACTAACCCCCATATCATTTTAGAAATAAATATATCATACCAATCTAAGCCACCCATGATGTGATAAAAGTGACACAATCCTAGATATGAATCATTGAAGAAGAATAACTAATATTTCACAAATCATCATGGTTAGAAAAATTAGAAGCCTTGAAGAAAGCCACAAGTAATAATGATATTTTTTATGAAACCCTAAAATAAAAACCCAATATGTATCTAAAAATAACAAACTCTAATGGGAAATATGTTTTAAACCCTAAGTTGAATATAAAAATGTTAGGTTAACCAATATGATTTACCTTTTTTATATTTTAAGTGTAACACCATCAACAAGAAGATCAATTTATTACATAATGTATATCTATAATGTAATAATGTAAAATAGTACTTTCAAAACTACCATAGTGGTTAAAAATAATTAATATGCCAAATTTGAAATTTCAAAATAATTAATGCATAACATGAAATTAAAAGGATTGGGACAATCACACCTTGATGATTTTTGTGATTCTAAATGAAAATATGGGTTGTGCAGGCCTGTAGATACCCACATGAAATATCTAAGGATTTGATTATACATGGATGATATTAACATGTGTAATGTGTGCCCTAGGTAGGATTGATGCTAAACTATTTTGATGTTTTTTATGTCCTACACTACTTTCTAGATTCTATTAAAAAACCCACTTCACCGCTGTATTTTGTGCATACCTATAATTTTTGCTTTGTCTAATTGATGGATAGAAGTATATAAATTTTATTATTCAATGTGTTTGATAGGTAAATTTTCAAAAGATGTTATAAAAAGAGAAGGGAATAAATTTTTGGGTCAAAAAACCATGAAGGTTTTATGACTACATATATCCCACATGCCATAACCAGTTCCCTCATCATTTATGTGAAATATGATTGGAGGATTAAGAGAAGAAACTTTGCCTTCTCTCCCTAAATGTGAGATGAAACTAAATGTAAATTCACCTAGGACAATTTTGGTACAATATGTGATGTCGGTTCTTGGGTAGCAATAAATCAATGTAGAGTGTGCATAGATTTGAAATTGAATGACTAGAAATAGATTATAAACTTGTAGGCAACATTTGAAACCTCAATAATAGTTCTTCTATATGATGATTGATTTATATCTTATTAAAATTCTCATAAATGATATGTGTAAATAAGCTTATCATGGTTTGAATTAAAATTACTATTGGTACACAAAATCTAAAAATTTGAGAGGAAATCAACTAAAATATAGATCCAAACATTGAAAATATGACCATGGGTATAATAGCCACCAAAAATAAAAAAGACAAGGTCAATTGACAAGCATTCTTTTCCCTAAGGAAGAAATGAACATAAATAGAGGAGAGAGTAAATAAGATCATGATCACAAAAATAACACAAAATAAGAATAACATACCACAGAATTACACAATGAATATGAAGAGAGATAAACAATCACCAATAAGTCCCTAATTCAAGATGATGACCCATATGTATAAAATAGTATGAAAAACATTGTAATGAGAAGGCTTGTACTGAAATTGAGTATCTAGAAAACCTTATTTTTAATTAACTAAAATTTTATATTCATAATGTTTATTGACATATTAATATCCATAAATGTACATCTTATAGACTAAAACAAGATTAGGGTGGGCCAGTTCATGGTGCTTTGTGGTAGTTTCTTCATCGTGATCATCTTCAATCACTTCCTCCTCCATTCCTACCATGGAATCAATTTTTTTATCCTCTGATGGTTACCCCTCCCCATTTCCATTCCTATTATTTATATATGTGTGCCTCGTCTCTGAGTTATCAGCCTAATTGATGACATCTTACAATGTCTCCTCCTTGGCTAATGTCAGTAGCCTATCCAATTATGTTTCATGGTTGTTGGACACTTTTCTACACCATTGGTTAGGTCAATGATGTCATCCAAGTTTTAGTTGTACCTTTTATGGTTCTAATTCATATGCATATGGTTCCCCTTTTTTCTTTCTCAATAAAAAAACATCCAATCTATTTTTATCACTCATGCAAATCCATCTTAGTAAGAATATAATTATGACTAACGAGCTTATGCTTGAGGAAGACTAGTTTACATAAGGACTTGAAGATATTAATAAGAGAAAATGAAACAGTAAGGTATAACTAGTCTTTAGAGTCCTCATATAAGGTCTACATAGGTCTTCTTCTTTCTATCTTGACTTCACCTACAACCATGTCTCACAAAGTGCCACTTGCTCCAAAGGAGAGATTAATGCACTAACAAGTCAATCCAAGTTAATTATCCTAACTCTATACTCTATTTTATTACTTTGGTGGTTACATTATATTATAAATTATATGTCTTCAATGCTGAAATTAGCAAATGATTGTTAGTATATTATTATCTTTGTATGTTTAATCTCTTTATTTGCACCTTATGGTTACTAGATAATGACACATTTACAATCCTTAGTTTAAATATCTCATGGTTACCACCTAATAGTATTGTATTTCCTTGTATTACCTTTGTTTACACTTCTTGGTTTCCATCTAATAAAATCTTGGATATAGTTAGGCCTATCATTTCTATTTTATTCATATATTCCCCTATTATATTACTTACAAATCCATTTATCACTACCCCTGTTTATATCCCTAGACCACTTTATGTACTGGGGTATTTTATGTGTTGGATATAATATGGTATTCTACTTTTTCATGTATTAAAGGGTCCTTATATTGTTGATCATTCTTAACCTACATACATATGTCATCTTACAAACCCAATATTGGCCTTCAAAATTTGTATGTATAAGGACATTATAAAAAAATAAAAAATCAAGAAAAAATAGTAAAAAGAAAATATCAAAGTTATAATTCAATCACAATAAAATAAATATGTGCTCAATACCATTGACATACCCCCTACCCTAGTTGAAAGCTCAAACTCCATAGTTAGCCTCACATTATATTAGATGTATATTAGAGTGTGGTAGGCTAGTTGACTATGGTAGGAGGCCTTTTATCCATCATCTATGTTTCCTTCTTTTTCATGTAAGTACCTAATCCTCATAGTGGTTGATGGCTCCAACAGTTCTTAAGGAATAGGGAAAATATCATAAATAAGGTAGGCACCTTAATGTTTATGTTTATCATAGCCTTAATGGTATATAGATACTTCTTCATTGGTTTTCCCATAACCGTATCCATATAAAACATTGTTCCTAAACCATTTGATGTCAAAATATTCTACTATGACCAGTTTAATTAGGGTATCTTGTCTCTAGTAATGGTTTTTGTGGTGCCTCTAATCTAGGGAGAAATGCATCATCAATCCAACTTATATTATCTATGATTTTCTCAATAGCTTGTGTAGATTTTACAGTAGCTTCAACATCATCTCCAATGCATGTGTTACAAACCACAAGTCCTAACTCTTATTCTGCCAAACCACATAACTCCTACAGTATCAATATTATACCATGAAATTTGATAGTAATGTTAGGATAAGTCATCAATATAATGATTAGTTGTAAATCAATTGTTACCAACCATTATAATAGTCCAATTGATGCTTCATCCTCCTCATTTGTATATTAATGTACATTACAATTCTTTATAATTAGTAAAATCAAACTAGGGAGTACGTAGACATCATAATATGATCTATTGGATCTTGTATAAAACTTAGCATTGTATAACTTATTATATACAAAACTTAACATTGTATAACTTTTCTATTATAATAATATATTTAGTGTCCATTGTTCATCTATACTCTTTCCTTTCTTACTACACTAAAACACATTGTATTCCTTTAGCATTCATAATAAATTCTACATATGACCCATTTCCATTTAGTGAGGTTGTCTATTGGGTTTGTCCTAAGCCCCAAATCAGTGGTATCATATCATATGCATTTCATATAATCTCACAATGGTATCATACCATATCTGAGTTTTGTCAATGTCTATGTTCCCATTCATACAAGGTTTAAATATAGTAAATTAGGGATCGAGAATCATGACCCTCCATCTTACCTTCCTACACATTTTTAGATGGTAGACAAATCCTCTACAACTCTGAATTTAGTAATGTTCCAAAAAATGATAAGGATATTTTACAACATAAATTAGAAGAATTGGTTTTGTTGATTAATTTAGTTTACTTCTTAATCATATTCATAATCATACAAACACATCTTATTCACATTGATTATTTGGTGGTCAAACACCCTCCAAGCCACACGTAAATCTAGACATTCTTACATATGGAAAAAAAATAGATGCAAGTGATCTAAATAACTAGATTAACCTAATTTGTTCATACTGTGTAGTTAATCAATTCTCTAACCAAAAAAATATTACACTCATTTTTCTAAATTTTATTTATCAATAAATAAATAATGGGATAACTACTTCAATACACATGAAAATAGTAAGGATGAAGTTATCTTAGACACTTTTTTAGATACCTAAAATGGTTTCAAAGAAGCACTCAAATCAAATTATTATCCTTTTGGAAGCTATGATGACCAATACATCAAGTTCTCTTAGTCACCCTAAGGCATAGATTAATTTATACAGGAATACACAAACACATTTCATAATTTTGTGTCTAAAATCAATGTGCAATATACAAAGAAAAACTTTATTTTGAAGTATATATTATGCTTGAGACCATATATCCAATAGGATATGGATTTCCTCTAGATATCCTCAATTTAATAAGCCTATGTATTTTATTGTTATTTTGAAGTAAAGGCCAAAAAATAATATTTTAAGTCTCAAGACAAGCTATAATTTGGGCCTTCCAAGAAAAATTCCAAACCAGGTAATGGCACTTCATGTCATCCATAGAAGAAACAATAATCATAAAATGATCAAAATAAGTAGTCTAAGATTGGAAAGTGGTGCTTATTTCATAACACTAGAATTTCCTCCAATGAAGAGTGTCATGTTCATAAGACTCTAATTACATAACTCAATGCAATTTTACAAGCATTAGGGCATTAAGTAAGAAAATCATGGATTATAAACCTAATACTATGGTTGAGTTGACCATTTTGGTCATGAAGAAGGAGCAACATCCACTTTTAGTTCAGGGTTTAATTGTCACAGGTTTTTAAGGCCTAATTAAAGCATGGTAGAAAATGGGGCCAAAGAAAGAATTTTCATACTTTAAAAAAATTGTGAATTCTCAACTCCCAAGCATTCTCAACCAATTTAGTGCTCTCTAAGAGCCTATAGGATTCGAATAGCAAAAAGACTTAACCATTTCAGATTTTTTTCCCCAATGATGACTTTAGGAGGAAACAAGTTTAAAATTGATGGGCTTAGATAACATCTTGATGACTTATAGGGTTTTCAATCATAGTAAGACTCTGGTCTAATCAAATGGCACCACATGACAATCATTCACATATTTTGATAGCATGTGCCTCTTTCAAAAGACTTTTGACACTTAGTTGATTTTTCAAAAGTTATTTTGTGCCATGTGTCAATCTCCCAGCATGCTTAGATAGATTAAACTTGGCACATTGGCCTAATGGCCCTAAGACCATGAGTTCTTAAGGAGATGACATTTGGTGATGATCAAGGCCAAAAACATAAAGATCTTGGAAAGGATGTCATGTGACATTTTTTGAGCATAGTAATGTTCCTAAAATTTTCCCTTTATGAACCCTTTATCACCTGAGTCTTGCATTTTAATGAGAATTGAGTTCAACTTTTTCCTTTCTTTTTGCATTTTGTGTGCATCTTGTGGTTTGTTGATCTTTGCCTATGGATGATATTTGTCCCTTTCATTGCCATTTATTCCCTAACACCTCTATGTAGAACTTGCCTTTGTTTTTTAGGTTATATGATGTGTGCATATAGGTCTATATAGATGCACTTGTGGATCTTTCCTCATCCCTCTTGGTATTGTATTGTGTCCTACACCTTCATGCAAAATATTCATGCATTTAGAATGTCTATTTTGGAGTTTGTGTGATATTTTCTTGTCCTCTGAGATTTTTAGTGTGTTATTCAAGGCCTATAAAAGTGTTCTATCTAGTCTTGGTGCATCAACATTCTTTTCCTTTTCAACAACCCCCTCTCTTTTCTCCTCAAAATATTTTAGACTTAAGATTATTTGTAGACTTTAATTCAGCTCTTTTAGGCCTGTATGTTGATCCTAAATCAGATGCATTTAGGTTAGAAATAAGTTGGCCTTTTTTGGAGGTTCATCCTAAGGAGTGAAAGTATCCCACACCTTGGGGTATGATCCCATTATTCTACTCAAACAATTCTTCCAATTTAGTAGGTTCACATTTAGATTGATATAAAAAATTGGCACACCTAGTGGGACCTAATTTAAGGATCCTTATATCATACATTGAAAAATTTTGGTGTGTTCTTTAATTCATCTTACCATTCAAGGTAATTTCTTCAACACCATGATGGTTCTAAGTGTCAAAGTTATTGGTTTAATTAGTTAAATATTATCAAATATTGGGATTCAAATGATATTTTTGATCTTTCCCTTCTTTTGAAGTGATCTAATCACTTGGTGACTCCACTCTGACTCCAACTCTAGGTTATAGTAGACCAATCCCATGTGTTGTAATCAAGAGGGATTTTAACTCCCATATATTTCATGGTTGCCTAGAAAATGATTCGCCCATTTTCTCTATTTAATGAAGGCATCCCTCTTTCCCTAGTTCACTATGATGATATCCCCATTAAATTTCTCAAGTGCCTTCTATTCTTAATGGGTAGAGATGAAACCACTATTATTGAGCACATCAAGGACATATCATGTATGAAATCAGAAATGCATCATGTCTATAAATCAATTCTAACTTGAAAAAGATAGATCATACTTACACTTCTGATTGGGGATACATTAGATAATTGGAAACATGATCAATATGTAGATCCACTTGATTGAATTAGGGGGTCTCTTATCATAACAATAATATTAGAGAGGGTTCCAAAGCCTTTAGTTAAGAAAAATCAAGCAATAACCATAATTAAGCCCTATGTTTTCATATTCACTAAACTAATAACAAGTAAAGTGAATTATAATCTAGTGATCACTAAATCTTGTGTCACAAAGTGGGGTTAATAAACAAAAAAATTAAACATGCATAGAAGACATATACTTACATCAATGTATACAAAATCCTAATGAATAGAAGAGAAGTAAAACTACACATCTATATAGTCTTACAAACGAGGAACAAAGTTAGGAATATTTACCTTTGAATATGAACCTATCGAGCCTCAATCTCTCCCTTAGCTAAGGTGTTTCACAATAGGTTGTTATGGTATGTAAGGATCATAAGGATAAATCATCTCTAGGCTACACAACCTATCAATGCATCTAAAAGACTTCTCCACAAGAAAATATTTGTATCTCCAAATAAAGTATGAAACCCTAAGCTTATTCTTCAATTATAATGGTGGATAAATATATTTTAATAGCTCTTACTTCTTCTTCTCCTCTCAAAATAATAGCAAAATGATCTTGTATATATAGGCAGATTTAACCCTAAGCCCTTCCAAAAATTTTGGCTAACAGGGTCGACCTAATCGATCTAGTATTGTTATGGATAAAAATTCACTAGGTCATGGGCTAAGTTATCCAAGAGCCAACCTAGACCCTAAATTAATTTTACCCATAAGAGTACAGGGTTAACCTAGTCGATCTAGTACTACAAATAGTTGAAAGGGGCTTTAGGCTAGGTAAAGGGGGACAAAGGTGGGAAATGATTAAGGAGTGTACAATAAAGAAGAATAAGCTTAAGGATTTGGTTTTCAAGAGACAAGTGTGTATATAGCAAGTGGTAAAAAGGACAATAATCCTAAAAATCACCAATGGTCTATCCACCCCTTTCTCAGTGTACCCCTTAGGGTGTGCACTCAAAGAGATTGAGACTCAATAGGTTCTTACAAGATAGACAACATTAGTAATTGATAATTTTTATAAAATATTATGTCTATAGATATACCCCACTCAAATTTCATCATGTTTTATGTAAGTGTAACATGGGATGGTGATTTCGGAATAGAACATGATGACATGTATTTTTGATGCTAAGTAAAATGTAGTAAGAAAAAAATAAGATAAATGAAAGGATAGAATTGAAAAACACATACATTTACTTACCTTAGTGTTGTAGATAAAAAAGTAGACTACAAGAGATGTGAAGCCATATAATGTGAGGAACATTAGGCAAACCTATAGAGATTAGTGTAAAAAAGAGCAAAAAATTGAATTTTTTGGAATATAGGCATATAGTAGTGGAAACAATTCTCTATGACATCATGATTCTAGAACTTTTTATAGTTCAAAAAATGAATGAGTAAAAATAAAGATATGATCAAAATGAAGAATCTGACGATAAATATTTGAAAGGTAAAGAATTGTGAATAGTAATTTTAAATAGTGCCTTGAGTGCAAAGATGGTGACAAGATCAAGTGACATAGGCTATGCCCCATCTTTCAGAATTATAGACAATCATATAATAAAATATCATGTGGCAGTCGTATGGGTACATCATAGATTATATACCATTATACCTAGTGGATAGAGCCATATCTAGTGGCACACATACCAGGATAGTTTGGACACCCTTACCCAAAAGATCTAATAGTGGTGCCCATATTTTGAGTTAGACATGTGAGATATCCAAGGGTTAGAAGAGGATCAAGACCACTAGTTGTTATCCTAAAGATTAGACTGTAGCATGAGAGACCATGGATAGGTTGAACATGATGGCCAACAGTTAAAGAGGAAATGGATGTGGATGTAGTATTCCTAGAGGTACCATAGTGGGAGGAATGATGACCACCTTAGTCATACCATTGATGGATATTTTAGTAATGAGAGAGATCATAGAGAGTGGTCATCTTAGATGACCCATCAATTAGCCCAAGACAACGCTGGTCCATAGAGGCACCACTGAGGTGAGGCTTGAGACAAGCATAGGTGGTGACTCTAGGGTTTGTATTGATTAGATGGAATCTCATAGATGAGGTAATCAAAGGAAAATTTGATGGAGATATTGTGCTTGATGTTCGATCATATAGGGAGATGGTGATAGGTGATATTCAAATAGGTAATAATAAATGGTTGAAATTTGCTTAAGTTTTTTTGAGATAGATTATAAATAGATAGATTTTTTAAATATATATGTGATCTAATATCTATCTAGTTTGAAATTTATATATCTTTAAAAAAATGAGACCAGATGGGGATCCCTAGTGAGGAGATCACTCCATGATATTTTAGATGAGGCACTGGGGTCATACGACCCTACTACACTAGATGATCCCATGGCACTATCTACCCCAACTTAGGCGAGCTAGTTTAGACTAGTAAGAAAGGTCATGAGGTGATTATAGGTGTATAGAGGTGAGTGACATCTACCAGTAGGGGTGGGATCAGGAGAGGCATATGTATGGTAAGCCTTGGCTCAAGAGAGATCCATGCATATGGCTACTATGACTCAACTAGCATAAGTACAGGCCTAGGTGGCTAACCTTTAGGGGAAGGTGATAGGTTTGAGATATTGGATAGCCTCTTTATAGCATACTATTCATATGGGCCTATCCAAGGCATTTAGGTCCAACATGGCCAGGCCACGAGATAGGCATGATAGAGCTCAGTCTTAGATCTAGAGGGATATATTTTTGTACTTTGTATCAAAAACATATAATATATAAAGATCTTATTTTGATAATTGGATGTTGATCTTATGTGTTTGTATTATGATTGTGGTTGTGGATGCATGGATATATTTATTTTTAGCACATTTATTTATATTTTTTTGTATATGTTATAAGAAATATATGTGTTGTTTATTTTCTAGCATTATGTACTACACATGCATGGTTAAAAAGAAACAGGTGAAAAAGGACTTGGCTAAGTATAATAAATCAAAAACAAATATACTACACATTATTTCATGTTGGGAAATGTGTAATATCAATAAAATGACTAAGTATAAGAATCCAAAGTGTGGTAAATAAGAGGGCAAAAATTTTGTTTTTAAAACCATGAGAAAAGGTTGTCACCAAATTAAAACAAGTAAAATCACACTAAATCACATTGGAAAGTATGAAAATAATGTAATAAAATGGAAAGCATGTGAAATAAAAAATGGTATAAAAATAAATTAATTGAGTCAATCAATATTACTAAATAACATTGGGAAGTAGAAAAAACATAAAATTGACAAAATTTGTCTAAAATTTATCACACTAATTCAAGCTAAAAAGTATGAAAATTTCAAGAAATTATTGGATTCTTATATGAAATCAGAAAATAAGAAGATAAAAGTGAAAATATTAATAAATTAATCATAAAATATACTAAATAACTATGGAAATCATGTCAATGATGTGTAACTCAATCACCTCTTATCTCATATTTGACACATGTAATTTTGTTGTGACTTGGATTATTGGAAAATTTTGTGAGGAAGGCCAGGTCCTATCCCTGGTCTTACACTACAAATCACAAAGGGAACACTAATGAGGTGGAAATAAATGTGAAAATATGGTAAAAAGTGGATTTTGGTAATAGTATTATGAAATTTTGGTAATTTGTGAGGAAGGCCAGGTCTTATCCATGGTCTTATAATATAACTCACAAATGGAATCCCTAGGGGAGTGATCAGTGCACAAAATAATATTTTTTAAGGAGAAATATTAAGATTTTAGTGAGTGAAAAGGGGAATGTAAAAAATCATAACTTAGGCATCTTATTATAAGACCTTAGGAGATATGAGGCATAGTAAGTACATGAGAAGACACTAAATGACTACTGACCATCAATGTACAAAGGAGACCTATTTGATATAGACACAAAGTTATGTAGGCAAATAAGCCTGATACTAAGATCAACTCATGAAGGTAGATTGGAACAATCAAATTAAAATTGACCTAACTTCCCACAACATGTTCCCCATTCCTTAGGACCCCTTCCAAAGTCATCAGTCTACTATGAATATTGGGTACTTGTGTGAGAAAGTAGGTAGCACTAAAGTATTTTTTTATTCTCCTTTTCTAATCTATTGATCTACTACACCCTAATGGACCTCGGCTCTTTCATGATTCCAACTATGGATTTTTATCTTTGACTAAAAAAATGATATGTTCTTAGAATCATGTCTTTTAGTGTGATTTGACTTTAGAGAATTTTGAATGTTGCCTTTTTAGATCATTGCCTTTTTAAATGATTTGGATTTTGAATTTTTTTATGGCTATTTTAAGATTCCTCCTCCTTACGGACTTGTAATTACCAATCATGAGAGATATATTGATATACATGAATGAGATTTAGGCTTTGGCTAAAAGAAGCTAAGTATCCAAAGACAAGACTGACTATAACACTTAGGCTTAACTATGAACCAGCATGTTATCTCAAGTCTCAACCATGTGTGTGCCTAGTTTGAAAAAATAAATAAAGGGGAAGAAAGGAGATCCAAATTGGACTAAGAAAATGAGTTTATAATGAGATGAATTATTTGCTAATTGATCACATGGTATATAAATAATGATTAAAGATAGCAAGGTTTGCATAACCAAGTCACAATAATAATTATCCATGTTTATAGAGATAAAATAGCAAACAATCATGAAAAGATAAAAAGGGAGTATTTAATAAATAAACTCAAGAAGAAAAATAAGCCAATGATAAATAATAAATCCATAAGTGAATATAAATGACATTATAATCAATATAATGTGTGAAATTAAATTCATCATGTAAGATAGATAAGAGTTTGACACAATGTAAATAGATAAAGATAAAGGTGGAGCACACATGAAATAAAAAATTAAAATTTAAGAACACCATGCATGTGCTCATAAGTATTTATATATCTATCCACACACATTTATAAAATCTGATAAGTCTTTATGGAGTTGAATGCAAACTATAGCTAATGTCTCATCTATCTTTAGCAAAAACTTGGAAAATACTTCACATCTAATATCCTCAAAAAAAAAGGTAGGAATGCTTGATGGATCATGTTGAGGAGGAATATCATGCAAGGGATTCTTAGGAGAACGATTGGGAATGGACTCTATAGGAGATGAAGGGATCATTGGTGGGGGAGCATCTATAGGTGAGGAAATCATAAATGGAGAAGGATCCACAGGTGAGGGAAGGTCCACAGGTGGAGGAATAGGAGGTGGATAAGGGACCACAAGAGGATATATAACCATAGGAGGTAGAATCATGGCGTCATAAGGGAGATCCTTCTTGTGAAGATGAACTGTAGAGTTTGTGTTTTGTTTAAAAAACATACATATCTTAGTCAACAAAATGAATTACCCTTATTTACTTTCTCATTTGCTTGGAATTTGGAAATCAAAAGAAACTAGTTGTCAGACATATATTCTTCACAACAAATATGATGTAAGCGGTGGATGTTGCTGCCAATAAAAAACAACTGAAATTAGAACCCAAACCATAGGATAACAGTTCAAAATCTGTTTTCACAGCAACCACACTTTTTCGGCATAGTATCAACAACTGCAGAAAACCTTCAAAAGTCGTTTGATTGGTTAAAATATGATCTTTAAGATGTTGCTAAAGGATGCATCAATGATCAGTATGATTTGTGCTATATTAGTGCCAAAGATAATATACCTCTCTATAGTATCTTTAAGGGAGGTATAGCCTTATCTGAAGATTGAGGGGTAGTAGGATATGAGGTGTCAATATATTGGTGTAATGTAAGATAATGCATGGATGAATGATTATTTTCACCATCAAAGTAACATATATGCATGTGAGTAGTCTTGGTAGGTGTACTCACAAGAGGAGGTGTAATATAAGTATAAGGATCTTGGTAAGGTTGATTGGCCCATTTGGTGGTCAAAGGAGCCAGTTATGGTAAACAAAGCAAACCATAACCAAAATAAGGTGGTGTTGGTGGAGAGATTTGATAAGGCTTGATAGTAGGAGCGACAGGATCAAAAGAAGGAATAGACTCAATGAAATCAGGTGTAGGAACAGGATCCAAAATGGGCTCTACTGAGGGAGGGGTGGGGTATATATAAGGTTAAAAGATATTTTCATGCATTTTAGGGATAATTAGGCTATAGGGGTCATGGTACCTAACAAAATGATAGGGCCTAGTCATAGCATGATCGATAAGCATACTCCTATGAGGTTATTCAGAAACTAGAGGTGTCTACATTATCTCTACCCTATGATAAAGAGGAAAAATTTTAAAATTAGGAATGATATACTATGGAATATGGGAAGATACACTAAAATATTGAAGGAAAGAGGAATGATAACAAATAATCTCAACATCACAGGCCTAAATAAAACCTCCTAAAAATGGATCATCTAAGTTATAACCATCATCATAATCAGGTGTATGAATAGTAATGATGTAGGTAAGGATTACATTAACATCTGATGAGGTGTGTTAAATGGAATAATGAATCTTAGTTAAGACAATAGGGATGTCATCACAAGGTGGTTGATGAGAACAAGGTTATTAAAAAATGAGAAGCTAAGAGATGAAATGAGGTGAGAGATTGGAAGTTTTAATCTTAAGATTGATCTCATCAAGCTCATTACCATCAGAATCTTTGAGATTAGGAGGAATATTTCCAATGAGTTTGGGATGACCATTGTAACCTCGAGTGGAATTGATATAAAAGTTGAATCATTGAGACTCACAAAATGGAACACTTGAAAAAGGTTCAAGGGTAGGAATCTTGAATAAACCTTGGTCTTGGAATTATTCAAAATTTCAAGGGTTAGTGTCACCCTGAATCCTATAGATGGATCCATTATGAGGAAATTTAATGCACTAGAAAGTAGAAGAAGTAACTACTTGCATATGATGAGTCCATGGCCTACCAAGAAAAATGTTGTAAGATATAAGAAAGTTAAAAATCATCACCTTCACATAAATAGTGATAGGTGGGATGGTAATGGGGAGCCACACACAACCTAAATGAGGACTTTTCCTTTGATCATATCCTTGAAATGTGTTACATGTTCATTTGAGATTGCATTCATAATATCCAAAGGTTTTGATAAATTTGAAAAAGGCAACACAAGTGCCTGAACCTTCATCAATCAAAGCATGCTTGACTTGGATATCACCAATTTGGATACTAATGAATAGAGGAGGATCATCCACATGAATAATAATCTCATCAAGGATCATGGAAGTGATGGGGAATTTGAGGTAAAGGGAAGTGTCTATTATTTCATCAACATAGATGGACATCTCTTCACACTGTTATAATATGCTATCTTCATATCCAAATAAGGTTACTTCACATCCTGTTAGGGGAGGATGAGGGATGTTTATTTCAAAAAAAAATTGCATAAGATGGTTCTGATGATATGGAGAGGTCCTCATAAGTTTGATAAATGAGATTTGGGATGGGAGATTAGTGAATTCTGTGATAGGATCCCATTCATCATAACCCATAAGAATATTGTTAGAAAGAGGTACATAGTGTTGAAGGAGGTCCTTAGAAGGAGGAGTTGAAGTACATTGGAATTTATGTTGATAAGAGGTAGAATTTTTAGTGAAAGGATAATTTGGTAGATTAGGTTGATAATATGGAGCAGTTGATATAGGTTGGTTTTGAGAACTACTAGAAGAAGTGTTGATAGAAGCTTGAGTATCATGGGTGTTAGGTAAAGAAGATAGAGGGATGGTAGAAATAATATGGGAAGTGTTATCCAAGGGAGGATTTGGAGTTGGATCATCAAAATTTATAAGGTCATCTTGTCCCAATACATTTAAGTGAGTTGGAGAAGAATCTTGGATAAAACAAAATATGAGAGACAATGAAGGTGTTTAGATAGGTTGAGGATCAATGAAAGTAACCACCCTTCACATATTAGTCATATTGACCACATTCTCTTTAGGAGTTGGGTCAATAAGACTTTCAAAATTATTGGTAGAATTGGTAGGCTCATCTTGGGTATCTTGGTGTTTTGGAAGAGGATCTTTGTATATGGCCAAATGAGCATTAACTTGATTCAAAGCTTGAGATTTAGTATTTATTTTATGGGATTTGAAATCAATGTCATAGGCTTGTTGGCATTTTTGAATGATATAATTGTGGTCAAAATTAGGACCAAGAATAAAATCCATAGCCAAATTATGAATGTGCCTACAAGTCTCATGAGAATGACCCCAACTAGTGTGAAACCAACAAAATTTATTGGGATCATACCAAGATTTAATAGGATGAGTGAGATCAAGTTCTCATAGTGGAGGCTTGGGTAGACATTTTATTAAGTCTATTGAGGATAAAGGTTTAAGAACATTGATGTTATTAGGTGAAGATAAATGAGGATTGGTAAATTTGTTATAAGGGGAAGCTTGTTCTAAATATTGGTTAGGAATAATAATTTAAATAATGTGAATGGTGTCATAAGAGTCTATGACACCATCATTGGTAGCATGATGATTCTCATTCTTAAGTAATATATAATTACCAATAAAAATTTGGGGTGGTTCAAATTTATGCATAATGAAATCTTGATGTTTAACTTGGTTAATAGCCTCTTTTAAGGTATATGGAGAGAGAGTCCAGATCTGATATTGTAACTTTAGAAAAAGAGCATTGGTAAAGAGATGGAAAAGGTTATCATCGGCCATGTTATGTTCACATTTGTTGGATAATGTCTTTCATCATTTGATAAAAACTTGGACAGTTTTGGTTTCAAATTGCTTAAAATTGATAAAATGGGTCAAGGCATTCTCAAGAAGATCACTAGTTTAGAACTCTTGGACTAGAGCATTTTCTAAATCTTCCAAACTAGTAATAGAATGAGTTTTAAGTTGTTTGTACCAATTTAAAGCATCACCCATGAGATTTTTAGTTAATAGCTTAGTAGTGGCAAAGATATTTAATTTGACCCAGTCTTTATGTAGACTTATAATTGTTTTTAGATGAAGAGTAGGATTGGTTGACCCATTGTAAGAAATGGTGGAGGTGATACCTCCTATATCAATATTATAAATTTGATATGTAAGAAGATCATTTTTAAGATGCTTGATTATCTTTTTGATAAGAGGAGGTTGAGCGATAAGATTACCATGGGAATCCTGAAGAAGAAGTGGGGGAACATTTTAATTATGCATGCCCTATGACATCTGTTCAGGGTGGGTTTGAAGATGGATAAGGTGGTTTTACATTTTCTTCATTTGATTGGCATTTTTAGCTTGAAAAGAATTCATTTTGGATTAATAGTTTTTAATAGGAGTTGATGGGTTTGAGTTGCATTGTTAGCATTATTTGAAGCAATAAAATTGGAAGTAGTGGCATGGGTACCACTATGGGTGTTAATATGATCTTGAGAAGAAATGTTAGACTGTGAGGCACTAGTGGCAAAATTTGCTTGTGTGGAAAAATATGGACTAGTAAAGGGATGAGAAGAGGAAGCACTAGAGGCATTATTACCATGGATATCGAATGATGTACTAGTGGAAGAATTAAGGAGAGTGGATCTTGGGAAAGGCCCACTAGATGTGGAACCTACCATATTAGTAGAGATACTAGGCATGGAGGTATAAGAATTTAAATAAAAAGAACTCATCATATAAAAAGGGGTCAAAATAAAGGGAAGATGCTGAGAAGAAAAGAAGCTAGTATCCCCAAATCTGTGTAAGAATGTGGGGAAGGTGAATGAGGCTCTTTGGTTTGACCACTAATTATGATATGGTAAATGGTAGAAGGGTCCTTTCCTCAATGTTAAGGAAATTCAGAGATAAAGAAGAGAATTTCAAGTTTATAATCTGATTTGGGTTGATGTTAAAGTGAGAAGAGAGGATTACAAATTTAAGAGGAATTAAGAGGGGTCCCATAGTTAATAGTGCAAGTGGATATATAAACATTACTTTCACCCAGGAGAGGATCCATAATATGCTTATAGGAGACCTTATGAGGGTTGGTAAAACTCATCATATCCATTGAATTCAACTCAGTGTTGTCTTCAAATAAGAAGTTCATGATAAAGGAAAAGGACTAGATAAGATAAAGGTGATGCAAAATTAAGGAAATATAAAAGGACAGATAAGAGTATAAAGTTGACTAGGTCAACCTAGTACTAAAAATAAGGTCTAAATTTTGAGAAAACAAAGATACAGAGTTGACAGGGTCAACCTAGTATTATAACCTAGGATAGAAAATAGGCAAACAAAGATATAGTCAGCAGAGTCAACTTAGTACTGTATCGTAAGGGGTAAAAAAGAATACTATGTCAATAGGGTCAACTTCATACTGTAGGTAGGGAAATAAATAGTCTATAAGAGACTATGTCAAACAAAATGATAGTGTACTAAAACAAGAAAAAAATTCAAGTACTTTTGAAAGTAAGAAATGAAAAGAAACACACAATCAATTGGATCAATGAGGATGATCCAATTAAAGCACATAGCATAAAACCTTGCACCAACACTAACTAATGCAAGTTTTTGAAATATAACATATAATGAGTAAAGAGAAAGTAGTCAACTTGGAAAGTAAATGCTAAGTGGTCATCTTGAATTTTGTTATATTATTAGAGTATGATTTTAAGTGTGATAGGAAGTTGGCTGAAAGTAGGGAACTATAAATCAATCTATAGATGGTTTCAAGGTGTTTAGGCTGAAAGGGATCTATGTTGGCAATGGTATTGGCTTGGTTTGGGGCCTACCCCCTCACTTCACACACCATAACAATAAGGGTATTGGGTGTTTTGCTAATATATACCATTAACCACATGTTTATACTTGGCCAAAAAACAAAGTCAACTTCCCCCTTGGTGATGAAATCCAAGTGGTAGGCCTTGGTAGACAATTATTTAAATGCATTTTAAGATTATTTGATTTAGTAGTGTGTATAAGAAAGATAAAAATAGTGCAACTAAATGAAATATTAAAAAACCACTTAATTAGACTATGTGATCTATTCTAAGCATGCAAGCAATTGAAAGTGAAAGGGTGAGATAATTACTAGCATATAAATGTTAATTCCAACTTTGAAACATGGTATAGTGTTAGTTCAAATGAAAGTGTATGTAGAGATTACAGTACAGAGTCAATAATGTCACTACTATACTATTGAATCAAGGGTCTGCTAAAAACATTGTCGATAGTGTTGACCTAGTCTTTCAGATAGAATACAGAACTAGGTCAACTAAGTTGACCAGTTTGTTGTATAAGGATAGTTTTAAAGACTAAAAACTATGAAAAATAGAACTATAATAAATAATAGAAATGATAGAGAAAGAGAGAAAGGAACCTTGGTGGGTTGGAAGATGCAAAGCAAAGTGAGATTGATGTTGAAGTGCCTTAAATGTTACTTGCAAATTCTACCAATTATGTCAACTGGGTTGACCTAGTTTTGTAGTTACCTATTTGCTAAAGCCTGTGAAGAATACTATACTGGCTTGGTTGACCTAGTATGTTTTTTGGAAGTCTAGAAGATGATTATACCAATTTGGTTGACCTAGTATGTTTTCTAGAAGCCTATAAGAGTACTATGTTGACTTATTTGACCTAGTAGCCTATTTGTAAGTGAAAAAGAATATTGTATCAACCTTTTTGATCTAATAACCTATATCTAATGAAAACCTACATAGAAATAATAGATTCATCTTGATGTGATTGTGTGTTAAACCTACGTACAGAATTTATAAACTATACCTACCTTGTCAACCTACTATCATAAATATAGAATAATAATAAATAAAATGATAGAAAGTGAAAAATGTGAAAGAAAACCTACAAGGGTTAGATTCACATCAAGTTTACCAGAATGCATGTGATCATAAATACATCATGTCTATAAATCAATCCTAACTTGGATAAGATATATCATACTTACACTTTCAATTAGGGATACATTAGATAATTGAGAACATGACCAATATGTGGATCCACTAGACCCAATTAGGGGATATCTTATCACAATAATAATAGGGAGGGTTTCAAAGTCTCCATTTAGGCAAAATCAAGTAATAACCCTAACTAAGCCCTATGTTTTTATAATCACTAAACTAATAACAAGTAAATTCTACTATAATGCTCACCAAAACTTGTGGCACAAAGTGAAGGTAATAAAAAACAAAAGTAAACATGCATAGAAGACATATACTCACATCAATGTATACGAAATCCTAATGCATGGAAGAGAAGTAAAAATGCATATCTATCTACTCTTATAAAAGAAGAACAAAGTTAGGAATACTTACCTTTGAAGACAAAACCATCGAACCTCAATCTCTAACTTGGCCAAGGTAATTTGAAAGAGGTTGTTATTTTATGTAAGGATGACAAGGATAAATTAGCTCTAGGTTAAATAATCTATCAATGCATCAAAAAGACTTCTCCACAAGACAAGATCCATATCTCCAAATAAAGTATGAAACCTTAAGCTTTATCTTCAATTAGAATGGTGGATAAGTAGATGTTCAATAGCTCTTATTTATTCTTCTCTTTTCTAAATAAAGGAAAAATTATCTTATATATAGGAGCATTTTACCATAAGCCCTTCCAAAAGTTTTGGCTGACAAGGTTGACCTAGTCAACCTAGTACTATTATGGAAAAAAATTCACTAGGTCATAGGCTAGGTCAGCTAAGAGCCAACCTAGACCCTAAATGAATTTCACCCATAAGAGTACAAGGTCAACCCAGTTGACCTAGTACTATGAATAGTTAAAAGGGGCTTTAGGCTAGGAAAAGGGGGATAAAGGTGGGAAATGATTGAGGAGTGTAAATAGAGAAGAACAATTTTAGGGATATGGTTTTTAGGAGACAAGTGTATAGATAACAAGTGGTAAAAGGGACAACAATACTACGAAGCACCAATGGTTTTCCCACCCCTTTCCTGGTGCACCCCTTAGGGCATGAACTTAGAGAGATTAAGACTCAATAGGTTCCTATAAGATAGAGAATGTTAGTAATTGATAAAAGTTTTAAAATATTTATACATATCTCATGTGTGTGCATTCCACCATGTGGTTGAATATAATGTGAGCATATGTCTCCTCACTTCATCATTCAAAGGGAGATCTTTATGGTGGTATATAGGTCTAAGACCGTCATAGTTATTATGAGCTTGGCGAGAAACTCTGCAAGCAGTTCTTAGATGGAAACAATAATATATCCCTCATCAATTAGCTCACCACCATCAATTAGACATCCCATGAGCTTTTAAAAGATTTCAATATGAGGCTTCAGATAACCTAGGACCAAATACCTCTATTGGTCAAACCCTCTCCATATTTGGAAATTTTATACTTCTCGAGGGAACTTGATTGTGATCTTACAATTGTGATCTAAATAATGGGAGGAACCACATTACCTAATGCTTATGATCTTGCCATGAAGGTAGATAATTATTTTATCCAAGTAGGTCATTCTACACCTAGGCTTATCATGCCTTTACTCCCTATGCCCGCACCCACCTAGCCAATTTTTGCCTCTTCCACTCTCAATTAGACAACCATCTCTTGTTGTTCCTTTATAAGAGTTACATGAGCTCAAGCACCTCTTACAAAGCCTTGACAATAACCTAATAGCCTTTAGAAAGTATCAAGTGTAATAGATCCAATCATATCATCCATTTAGGAAACCCTTCCAATGTAGCATACAAGCTCAAACTTAGCTCGCATATAATAGGCCACGTAATGTACCAACATTCAAATCTACCATCACTTATAAAGTCAATATGCCTACACATAGTGACATGGTTCAGCACACGGCATTTTAAGGTAGGTGTCAAGTGGAACCTACCCTCGAGTAGTCTATGGTGTGGGATTAATCACAACCATGAGAGCCAAGTGATCCCCTACTCTTGAATTGGGAAGAGTCAGACTTTTGAGGAAAGCATTCCAGTATAGGTGTAGTGTTGGAATCCTATTGCATATATGATGAAGACGCCCCTGTGCTAAATCTCATGAATCCAAAGGATGAAGGAGAGGTGTGTGATAACTATAAACATGAGAAGGACTCAACCCTACCAAGACTTTTATAATTCCAAGGAGATAAATAGTTATAGTGGTAGTACTCCAATCTCATTGAAGAGTTTGAGAAGCTCACCAGACCAATAATTCTTAAGGGTAGTGATACCAAGGGGGGCTCAATAGATGCATCTCAATTTGACATGCTTAGGGATAGCCATCTGAATATGGAGTGCCTCATTGAATTGAATATTCTCCAAGATTCCTCAAATGAGACACAAGAGTGGCAGAGAGCTTATAATGAGCAAGTCACACATCCAAGTGCTCACAAGCTGCTAAAATATCCCATCTACATTGTGGATATCTTTGGCTTAGTTGAGCAGTTGTATGAATAACATTTTTACTCACCTCTCAATAATATAAAATCTAAGTGAGTATTTATCTGCATGGACATCCCATAAAAACTAATTGAAATGGTTCAAAACTGCCTCAAAGAGCAAGTCTTTGTGTGCATTTCACTTGGAAATATGCTTATGCACAATAGGAGAGATCTAAGAAGCTTTTGTTTTGATCCGGGTAGTCTAAAGTCTCATGTTCTAAATTATATATATTATAGTAGATTATTTCACAATTTTATTTCCTCTAAGTGTTATGGCATATTAGTTTAGTCATTTTCTTTCCCTAGGTGCCTATGACATGTTTTTCCTCATTCCTTTCTTTCTCTATTTTTTTGCAAGGTGAATATTGGTTCTATTATTTATATTAGGTTGAGTAGGTTATATTAGGGTTGTGTTTTTAGAATAAAGAGTTCTAAAATATTATATGACTCCATGCCCAATGGATTGCTTCAAAGGCTACTGGATTTCTGCTTAGTAGGAAAGTAGCCCATAGAGGTTGCCAAGAATGTTGACCATTTTGATCACCATGAAGGAGCAACATCCATTTTTAGTTTAGGGTTCAGTGGTCACATAGGTTTTCAAGGCTCAATCAAATATCAGTAGAAAAAGGGACCAAAGAGGGAAGCTCTACAATTTAAATAATTTTTAAATTCTTAGTTTCCCAAGCATTCTTAGTGAATGCAATGCTCTCTCAGAGCCTATAAGATTTAAACAGAAAAAAAACTTAACCATTTTGGGGGTTTTTTTAGTGATAGATTTATAAGGAAATGAGGTTAAAATAGATGGGCCCTAGTAACATCTTGATGGTTTATAGGGTTTTCAACCATAACAAGACTCTAGTCTAATCAAACAGTGCCACACAATAATCATTCACATCTCCTAGTGGTTTATGCCTCTTTCAAAAGACTTTCAACACTTAGCCAATTTTTCAAGAGTTTTTTAGTGCCACATGTCAATCTCTTAGTGGTCCTAATCCCTTTCAAAATGCCTTTCAACACTTAGTCAATTTTCATGAAGTATCCATGTGTATCTCCACATCGATAAAATAACAGGTTAGAAGGATACTTCCACGTGTTGAAATCCTAGAAACCTAGCCACCCAAAATTGTTCATACAATTTCAAGTCCCTCTGGGCTAGTCAGTGATCAGGATGATGCCATGTAGTATAATATTGTTGCTCTACTGCCGTAAGGTAGTTTATGTAAATAGAGTAGTGTATCAAAATAGTAGGTGAGCAAGATGATGCCACATGGTGAAATCTCACTTTGCCATAGGAGTAAAATTCAACATTACACTTAAAGCTTCAGCCTAGTAGTATAAATTTAAGGATAATCCATATGGTAGGGACCTATCTTTCAATCTCGGGGTCTATGGCTAAAGTAAAATCAATCAGGTCGACTAAGTGTTGGAGGACCAAAGGGAATTTTGATACTTAGAATATTTTTGGCCTTTCCATCCTTTCCCAAACCATCTTAGAGAGTCTCAATGAATGTAAAAAGGGTTTATACTTAGCTTTTGGTGAGTTCTTGATATTTATCTCTTAGAATCAATAAACTAGGATTTCAAAATTATCAAAAATTTTAGAGGTCAAGAATTAATCAGCAAGCACCATTTATACCTATCAGTCCCTAGACTCAATCTCCTAGGGCATCAAATTATTAGAGCTTTCAAGAATTAAAACTAACAAAATAACACCACATGGTAAGCATCATCCTAAGAACCAATCATGGCTTCCCAATGTCACATGTCAGACCTTGTCATATTCCTAAGATGTTAGTAGTATCAGCTCATAGATCTAATCCAAACTTGACATGTGGTCACCTATCTAAAATGTTAGATCTGAATCTAGGTCCCCAAGGGCAACCATAAGTAATTTCATGGACATGTGTGGTCTTAAGATCTAATTATAGCATGGTACTTTTGAGCCCAATCAAAGGAGGACACATGAAAACCTATCAGCCTAGGCTCCCTTTGGACTCACATGCACATATTGACACCATAAGCACTTGTCTAATGTAAATCCCCCTAAAGAGTGTGGGAGCATGGAGGTATTATCATAATAGAAACTTAGGGGTATTAAAATATCAAGCCAAAGTTTAATACCCCCATGGTCCTAAGGCCCTAAAATGATGTCACATTGCATCTTCATGTAACCCTGAGGGCTTAGATAGATTAAACTTGGTCCATTGGCATAATGGCCCTAAGGCCCCAAGCCCACAAGTTCCCAAGGAGATGACTTGTGGTAATAATCAAGTCCAAAACATAAAGATCTTGAAAGTGCCAAGAGATTGAGGCATGGTAGTAGAGAATTCAGTGAACTAAAGCCCATGGATCCTGATGAGCCACCAAGAGATGAAATTAAAGCCTTTAGTAACAAATACAATAGTGCATCAAAATCAAAGGAAAAGGATGCCAAATAGAGCCACATGGCATTGATGAAATCATCAAATCATGAGCTTAAATATTTATGGCTTGTATGGACATCAAACCCATCAGAGGCTAAATTTCAACTATGCACTCATTTTCATTTGTAGAATCAAGTCACAGATTGATGCCTCACCAAGTAATGATCAAGTGGGTGGTGGAATTCAATGTAAGATTGAGCAGTGGTACCACTAAAATGTGGTGTGTACATTAGGATCAAGCATAGAACATAAAAGAAAAATTTAGCCTTAAATAAGCACATCTCTAATTGTATAGGATGTGAGAAACTAGTGATCCCAACATAATCCCAGTTGCTTTCTACTACCATAATTCAATTGAGGCATGGTTTAGTTATGACAATTATTGTCATGCCTTCAAAATGTCATATATTTCAAGTCACCTACTCAACCACCTTATTCCAATCACCTTGAATCATTGTAACCACCCTAATAGTGGGTAAGATTAATCAATGACCCATGGGCTTCTCAAAAACATAAAAATCTTATGTCTCACATTGTAAAAGGGTTGACATTTTATTAGTACAGTAATGCTTCCAAAAATTTCCCTCCATGGGCCCTTTACCACCTAAGCCTTTCATTTTAATGAGAATTGAGTTCATCTATTTCTTTTATTCTTTCATTCTATGTGCATCATGTGGTTTTTTTATCTTTACCTATGGATGATATTTGTCCCTTTCATTTCCATCCATTCCCAAGCACCTTTGTGTGAAACTTGGTATTTTCTTACAAGTTGTATGTTATGATGCCACTTGTGGATCATTCATCATCCCTCTTGGTGTTGTATTGTGTCTTTCACCTTCATGAGAAATATTCATGCAATTAGAATGTCGATTTTGGATTCTATGATATTTTATCATCCTCTGATAATTGTGATGTGTTCTTCAAGAGGTGTTATGTCTAGTCTTGGTGCATCACCATTCTTTAACTTTTTAACAACCCCCTCTCTCTCTTTTCCCCTCAAAAAAATTTATACTTAGGATAATCTCTAGATTTCCATTCAGTTCTTTTAGATCGGCATGTTGATCCTAAATTAGATGCATTTAGATTAGAAGGAAGCCAGCCTTATCTATAGGTTCATCCTAAGGAACACAAGTGTCCCACACCTTGGCAGATGATCCCATTATTTCACTGAACTAATTATTCCATTCAACATGTTCATTATTTGAGTGATAACAAATTAGTACCAAAAGCATATTTACTTTCCCCAACATGGATTTAGAGCAAGCAAAAACATTGTTCCATTCTCAAACGTGATTCAGTGGTCAACTAGTACATTTCATCATTAACAATGGAAGTCAGAAAAATTTCATTTATCTTAAATCAATTTGAAGTTTAAATTTACACTAATGCCTCACCCAAAACCATACTCAATTTAATGGCTTAGTGTAGGCTCTAAAAAACATGTCACTCAACAATGTCACGTAGTGTAAAACATCAATCCTTTTCAAGATATAGTCTTTTGAGGTGTATTATTATTAGAGGTGTGTGATTTTTTAATTTGGAAACCATATATTTACCATTTACATATAGTCTATGAATCAAATTCTCTATTTTTTTCAAAATTGTTCATGATAAGTGATACCGCATATCAGAAGTAGTTCATTAAGTTTTCACTCATTAACACTAGACAGTTTAAGAATATTTTTAGTTATAGTAATAACTTTATGCTTTTTATGGCAAGACATAAATGTAAGAATGTCCTTTCAGCACCCATTCATAATGTAGTCCTTCTAATAGTAGAAAAAATTACAATTTGGAAGACTATAAGGACATATTTGAGTCACATAAAGAAGTGCCTACACATTATGTAGTGAAGCACACTAATGATTTGATCTTGAACCATTTATACCTAATGCCTCTTTGTACCATAGATTATTTCTATATATTAAGAGATCAAGCTCACTCATGGATAAAATATAAATCAATCCCATCTCATCATCCTATGGTAGCCCAATTGTGCTTGCACCAAATAAGGATAATAGATTGAGGTTTTGTATTCATTAAAAATATCTAAACAAGATCTTAGTGAATACCCTGTATCTTCTTCCCAGAAGTGATAATCTACTAGACTAGTTCTATGGTGCAAAATTCTTCACTAACAATGATCTTAAGTTTGGGTATCATCAAATTACTTTTGAACCTACAAACATCTAGAAAACAACCTTCAAATCAAAGGAATTTTTTTTAGTGGTTGGATATGCCCTTTTACTTAATCAACACACTTGCTACATTCATTTAGATGATGAATGACATATTTAAGCCCTACACTACTTTATTTGTTGTAGTCTACCTTGATGACATCCTAGTATTTAGCAAAAAAAAGGAATGAAAATTTATGCCATATAGAATAAATTTTTCACTCTTTATAGCACCATAAACTATATGCTAACATGGGTAAATGTTAATTTTCCATGTGGAAGATACATTATCTAAGATACATAGTATATGCACAAGGAGTGCATGTGGACCCAACCAAAATTTAAGGCATCCAAGAATGGCCATCACCTAAGAATGTTACTGAGCCTCAAAGCTTCTTGGGATTAGAAAATTTATACAAGAGATCTATACTTGATTTTCTTTCATGTGACTTAGCCTCTAAACCAAGTTACCAAAGGTAGTAACAAAGAAATATTCATCTAGTCAACTGTACATTAGAAATCATTTGAGAAATTAAAATGTTGACTATATTCTAAACTAGTACTTGTGTTACCTTATCTTCAAAAACCATTTTAAATTGAGACCGATGCATCTAATTATGCACTTGGAGTAGCCCTTACTCAACATGGTCATCTAGTTTCTTTCCATATTGAAACATTCATTATACCAATAAGGAACTATATAATATATGATCATGGGATTTATGTTTTTATTCATGCATGTAATAATTGGAAGCATTATATTTTGATCAAGGATATTATGATCTAGATTTATCATAAGTTGCTTTAGTTATTGTAGAATCAAAAAAAATACATCAAGAGTGGCATCAAAATTTGTTTTCTTATCTTCAGTAGTTCTATCTAAACTTCAAACATAAGAAGGGAAGTACTAATCTAGTAGCATATCATCTGATTCAACCTCCAGTTGAAGCTCTCCTTTCTATACTTGACACATGTGGACATGAAGTAAACACATGGTTAAAATTATATCCATTAGACATGGATTTTGTAGTGATCTATCAAAATTTACTTTGCAATAATTTAGTTCCATATTTATACTTGTGATATGGACTCATATATCATCTAGAGTACTTATGTGTACTACGTGAGGCATAAAAATAGAAAATAATATGGGAATTTCATTTTAGAAAGGTTGCAGGACACTTTGGAGTTGATAATACCCTTGTGGTGTTACATAAGTACTTTTTTTGGCCATACCTTAGGTCAAATGTTTTCAAATATATCATATCTTGTATCTCATGTGCAATTTCCAAATTGGTTAATAAGAAGCAAATTTTGTACACACCTCTCTTATTTCTAACAATACCATGGGATTTTGTTTCTGTGGACTTCATCTCAAGCTACCCTACTACCAAGCATGGTAATGACTATTTTTATGTAGTAGTTGATAGGTTTGTAAAGATGGTAACTATTACACCTTATAAGAAAGAAATATTCACTCTAGAAACAACTCAAATATGGTTTCAATGTGCCTGGATCAACTTTGGAATCCCATAAATTATATCTTATATGATAAGAATATAAGGTTCTTGATAAATTTGTGGAAAGTCCTTTGGTTTATGTTAGACACAAATTTGAACAAGTCTACCATGTTGCATCTAGTTATTGATGAATAGAGATATGTGGTAAACATGATGATAGTGCATCTTCTCATAATGTATAATTCAAAAAAGAAACACACTTGGGATGAAAGTCTCCCTTTCATTCAACATAGCTACAATAAACCTCTACCTGGCTCTGTAATGTATATCCCTTTTGAGGTTTGATTGGGTTTCCAACCTTTGGCACCCATTAACGTAGTTTATCATGTACTACCATCAATAGTGGTAATTCCTTTAGTTCAAAAGTAAGTTGATGAATTTGTTTAGTGTATTGAGCACATTTAGCAACAATTTCATACCATTTTTCAATATTAAAATACTAAGTACAAGTAATATCATGATAAGTATCCAACGCCATGAACCTTCCAAGTTGGTGATTGATTATGGCTACACCTACAAAAAGAAAGGTCAGCAATATCTTACTATAATATTTGTCCAATTTGGTATGGGCCACATACCATCACCAAAAAAGTAGGGGATAATGATTTTGAGCTTAACAATCCTTCTAACCTTGGGTTATATCTAATCTTCAATATAATAATCTCGTGCCATTACTTTCCACCCTTGTTGAATACTTAAGATGTTGTAGAGACTTTTCAATAAGCAGAGATCAATCCATATTGCATCACACTAGTAGAATCATATCAAGTCATTGATGCTAAGGTAAAAAGGATGCATTAATGAGAAATCACTCTCTTTCAAAACATCAAATTAGGGCAACTACCTTCATAGGGAAAATGGTTTACATAAGAGTAAGTTGTCAATTTATTTCCACAATGTTTTTTTGCAATTACATGCAATGGGAACCATTACTCTTCAAGAAGGCGCAATTAATCTAGCAGTATTTGCATCATCAATATAACTCATGGAATTTGGGTGTTGTTTGACAACTTATGTGTCTTTTCCAATAGCTTCATCATCAACTCCTACACGTGTGTCAAATTTTAAGTCCCAACTCCTCTTGTTCTATACCACATAGCTCCTGCAATGTCATCATTGAACCCCAAAACTTGACAGTAAGGTTAGTAAGAGTCATTAAACTAATGATTAGTTCATAAAAGTTTATTACCAACCATTGTAATGGTTCAACTATTGTTTCATCTTTATGATTTGTATGTTAATATACATTATCAGTATTTCTAGTTAGTTAGAATGAAGTTAGGGAGTATGTAGGCATCATACAACTACTCTATTATATCTTGTACGGAACTTAGCATAATACAACTTTGGTATTATAGTTCTAAACTTGGTATCAATTATTTGTCTCTACTATTTCCTTTTCTTACCACACCCCAACATATCTTTGGACTTTGTCATTCATAATCACTTCCGCATATAACCCATTAAATCAATTTAGTGAGGTTGTCCACTAGGTTCCTATGGGGCCATAGATCAATGTCATTATTTCCCCACCTCATTATTCTCAATTCCCCTTGATGTATATTGTTATTATTTGACCACATCCCAGTTTTTTTCATTCTTTTTCTACACATGCTTTGTATTTGACTTGTTTTATTAGTGTTAACCAAATTTTGACCTCAAGTCAAAATTGGTCACCCTCTCTAAATTGAAACTTTCATAAGGTTATCATGTGGTATTTTCATGCCTTATATGGTCCCTAAAATTCTTCATAAAACCTTATTAGCATTTTTTAAGGTTAGTTTCGAGAAGTTAAGGTAATGTCTTGTTTTGGACATGTAGTGGTCTAGACATGTCATGGAGAGATAAGGCTTGGTTAAGTGGTGTCATAAGTTTTTAGGAGTTTTTTAAAGTCATTTTATGTCATAATCACTTTGTCATAACATTTCATGATGTTTTGGAATGTTTAAGGATCATTTGTAGACTTTAAGGTAGTGAAAATAAGATAAAATATATTTTTGGATAACTCAAATATATGTCAAAGCTCCCCAAGTGTTAAATCCATAAAAGATACCTTATAAATACCTTGGAGTAGTTACACAACTGCCACACCTATCCACAAGTCAGACAAAGGTCATAATCTTGACTTTCAATGCCAAAGAGAGGATTTAAGAGACTTGTACGAACTTGTTAAAGTCATTTGCAAGTAAAAAAATCGCATAGGTGTCCTTTCATATCCTATAGGTCAAAAACAATCATGGTAAGAAGTTTCAAGTCCAATAGATTCATAAATATCTCTCTCCTCCATCTTTCCATTCACAAGCTCTTGAAGACCATTTTTAATTGCATGGTACAGGCCATACAGGTAGAGTTGGGAGCTAGGATTTTAGCCAAAGTTTAGAACCCATATAGGATTATAATTTGTAGTATTATTAACTAGATTTATCTCCTTATATTTATGAATAATCACTAAAAATCTAAACTAATTTTTAAAGATTGAAATTCCTACAGGCTAAATTTTGTGCAACTCTAGTGCAAGTGTGAACTCTTTGGCTATATGGAACCAGTTGGAATGAGTTATATGAGGTTTTTAAATACATCATACATATTCATCCACTAGGTTGGCAAGTTTGGATGGTCATTGGAAACTCATAACTAACTAAAATATGCACCTATAGGCCTCAATCCTTCTTGGACCTCACAGAATGCCTACTAGCAATCTGAGGAACTATATTATTTTTCTTGGTATAGTACAGAGATATTACATGGCACATTGGGTTCTTATGGATATTTATCTACCCTAGTGTACTTAAATTTTATGTAATTGGTTGGAGGATTGGTACCCTGAGCTGTATGAACAATCGTTAAGACCTTGAGGCACTTTCAGGTTGCCTAGGAGAGTCAGAATGACTTGATGAGAGATAAATAGATTTATATGACTCTATATGGATTGGATAAGCTCTCAAATAACCTAAATCATGTCCATGAATTCCCTAATCATCACCCCATGTCATTGGTTTGTATAATACTATATATAATTGTATGGAACATGCTTAAAAGGACTATTTTTAGCTATTTGGAAGGTTCATAAAAGGTGTCATAAATCCAAAATTGACATGGAGAATGGGGAGGATTTCATCTAATTGAATCACATTTTTATTTTGGTTTTGGCATGTGTTTAAATCATGTATAGTCAATTTTCAATCTCCAAGCAAGGAGGCCTAATTAAAGTTAGGAGAGAGAAGCAACAAAAAAGTACACTTTCACTCACTCTCAGGACATGAAATTGAACATGACACTATAAGGACATAATGGGTCCTATAATATGCCATTTTTTGTCATTAACCTTTGTACATTTTCCCACATAAGGATATTTACATGATTTTAGGGCTATAAGGAATTAGACCTAATTGGAGCTTTTAGTAGAGAACAAATTCTTGGAGATGGTTTGAGACTTACAAATGGATTGTTTTAGGCCTGGTATGGTGTGAATAGGCCATCCATGAAGATTGGATGAGTTAAAGAATAAAAATTTAAGTTTTGACACTTGTATGCAAGATTGGCCTAAGGAGAAGAAGAGTCCTCTAGACACCTAGCAAGAGAATGAAGTGATGTGTCAAATAAAAATTGAAGGGGTAAGTTGATAGGTGTCAAGATCAGAGTAAATATGTAAGAGAACCTGATTTGACTATCAATAAGGCTACTTTTTATTCAACATGCCAAGGCAAAGGGTAGTTTTGGAGAGATAGTCAAGGTGTCAAGAAATCACTCTAACTCGTAAGCCACTTGGAACAAGGGAGCATATTTAAAGGAGATACACATGGTATTTAGGACCCATTGAGTCATTTCAATAACTCATCTCTTATTTTTAAGTCATGATACACTTTTCATCTCTCTCTCTCTCTCTCTCTCTCTCTCTCTCTCTCTCTCTCTCTCTCTCTCTCTCTCTCTCTCTCTCTCTCTCTCGACTAAGTTTGTAGGATCCTCCACCTAGGTATGGAAAATCCCTGTGTATTTGTAGCCTTTGATCAATGAAGAACAAATTGATTTTACCTTCTCCATGGACTATTTCAATGTGCATGTTAGACTAGTTGATTTTGTTAAGTGATAGATTCACTTCTTTGGTATGTCATCCTTGTTAGCATTCATATTCAATTTTGAAAGTATTTTTATAGGTCTCTTAAAGTGTTCAAATGAAGTGTGTATGATTTTAGTGATTTATCTCTTCATTAATGTCATGTCATGACCTATTGACTAGTCCTCCTAGCTCAAGCGTGCTTCAAAAAACTCCATGAGAAATACTAATGTAGAAAGGTAGATTTGGATTAGTGTCATGTGTAGGTTAGGATCTTGTTTGAAGTGAAATTGTAGTTGGTTGGTAGTGATCAGTTTACATTTGGTGCATCACTTCATTACGTTAGGTGTATTTCATGTTTTTATCTATTCCTTTTCATCTCAAAAAGTTAATAGTATATGTGATGATCTTAAATAAATATATTAAGGGAGCTATCCCTTAAAATTAGAGGTTTACCCCCACTATAGATAACCCACAGGTCTAAGGGTAATCCCATTGTTTCACTCAATTGGAGTAGGCTTGAACTACCTCTCCAAGGGTTCAAAATTGAGTGACAATAGTTCTGGCATGCCCAATGGAACTAAGGTCGAAAGTTGTGGAAGATTTTGTAGTGTGTTCTTCTACTTATCAACCTTTAGAGGCATTTAACAAACATCAGTGGAAACTCTGAATGTAATCAACTATTTTTAACAGTCCAGGTATTTATTCTAAAAATTATTTGATAATATCTTGTGTTTTCCTTTGATTCATGAAGTTGGGATGGATGGGTATGAAGATAAATTTTGTTTTATACCTCTTTATCAACCTTATCATGACCCCAACTATGTGCCTCAGTAGCCATATCCAGATTGTTACCCTCCTTATGAGTCATGTTAGTCCTATGGTCAGCCTATTCTCCCTCTACATGACCATGATGTTGTTGAGCAGCACTTTTTTGAAGATCCTCAAGAAGGCTATGAGGAAAATGCAATTCTTGTTGAAGAAGATATACCTTCCTATCAGTCTCAATGTAACTCCTACCAGCCCCATGATCCATATCAGCCTCACTTTCATTCCTATCAACCTTTTCATGAGTCATATCAGTCCTATGGTTTCCTTACATTCTCCTCATATAATTATAGTTACACACCTTAATAGCCTTACCAAGACTTGCATCAATCATACTCCTCCCTTCCTACTTCAACTCCATCTTAAATTTATGTTTCTCCTTCCGTATCCTTGTTGGAACTTAATCCAAATCTGATAAATCATAAGAGGTGATGAGAACATGGGATAGAGAATTTGATGTGATCCCTATTCATATCATAGAGAGGATGAGGAAGTTAGTTCAATTCTTGATGGGTAAGTGGATGTTAGTTGAAGAGGAAACCCAATATGCTATCAATGATGAGTTGTATTCAATGACAATTCGTAATCAATGGTGGAAGAATCAAGAGACCCAATCCAAGTAACCGTAACCATCATCTCTTATTTTTAGTCCTTCTCCTTTGACTCCAAGTTTTCCTCAAGATACACCTATCCCTCCTCAAGAAAGCAAGATCTTGTCATCTTGGAGGCCTTCTTGGACTATGATTCCTAATTATACCATGCCAACTCTTGTGAAAGAATCTGAACCTATTCAAGAATCTCCCTCCATCCCCAATCCCATTTATGATCCATCTGGCATACCTCATATTCCCTCTTCAACCCATGAACCTATTCATCAGCCTCCCACCAGATCCCTTCTTGAAGAGAAATTTGTCCTATGGGAGATAAGTGAAGAGAATAAAGTTATAATTGCAAGTGATGAATAAGACAAATCAATTATCTATGATGAAGAGTTCACTATTGGTACCCTCCTTAGTGAAGACAAACACAAATCAATCTTTTTGAGTGAAGAAAGAAATGATCTAGATTAGTTTGCAGTTGCCCATGAAGAGAGTGTCAAGATTGCTACCTTGGCCAATGAAGAGGTTGATCAAGAGATTGACATTGAAAAAATAAAAGAAGACAAAGTTTCTAATAACTCCATAGACCTAGATGATATGTGGCTGATATTCAAGGAGATTTACAATGATTTTGAGGCTCTTCAAAATCCTACACCCCTTGTTGGATAGTTTGAATAAACTCTTGGAGATGGCCTTGATGATGTGTTTCAAGAAGAAGATCCTATGTCATCCAAGATTGTTAAGGTTGTAGCTATCCTTGAAGTTAAAGACTCTCTAAGTAATCAAGTTAAGGTTGACAAAGTGTATAGTAGACAAGAAAATTAACTTGAAGAATTTGCCTTGCAATCTCATGACTACATAGAAAGGCTTGGAATTCTTGACAACCATGTGGTTCTTTAAGAGAAAGAGGAAAGTTCTCTTCTAGTTGATCTTATTCATGTTGATCAAAGAGAAGAGGACAAAGATGATTGGAATCAGTATATTGAACTTATTCAAGATATGTGAGGCCTTTTCAAAGGTATGTTGCCTATTGAGGATCATGTTCATAAGGAGATTGAACAAGATGTGTTCATTGAGGACAATGATGAAGCTTGAAGTGAGTATGCAAAGCTCCTTGAAGAGCTTAATAAGCTTGTAGTAGCTGGTAAGAAGTCTAATGTTACTCAATATGCCATGAAGGTCAAAGAAGCATGCTTAGATAAAACATCATTGGATAAATTTGCAGCGAAGGAGCATTATGAGAGGGCTATTGAAGTACAAAATGAGTTCACCTTCATAGGTGAAGTGTTTATAGCTGTTGTTTCACTTGAGAACATGCCAAGAGGAGTGGCATTTATCAAGAAGATGAAGATAAAAAGAGCAAAGCTCAAGAGGCAACTTGTTTCATATCATTATTCAGTTCATGGAGCAAGAGATTGTACAAGCTTCCCATTTGATCCAGGAGGAAGAGATCATTTTCAGGTTAGTTGTATATAGTTAGTTTGCTTATGTTGTTGTTGTGTTCCTTAAGTGATTGATAGCACATGTGTGAGTCTTATTGCTTTACTTTGTGTGTGTTCTTTGTTTGGTGTGTTTTGAAGGTCCAATCAGCTTGTTGTGTCATGATCAATGTCTGGTCAAGTCTGAAACTGAGTGCAAATGATTCCATTGCCCAATAGAAGGATAAGGCTAGTGATCCATTTAGCATTGCAAGCATGCTACCCCTGTGAATCACCAAATTATTGACCAAATTTTGATTTTAAGTCAAAATTGATCACCCCTTCTAAATTTAAACTTTCATAGGGTTGTCATGTGGTCTTGTCATGCCTTATATGGTCCCTAAAATTCTTCATAAAACCTTATTAGCATTATTTAAGGTTAGTTTGAAGAAGTTAAGGTAATGTCTTATTTTGGTCATATAGTTGTCTATACTTGTCATGGAGAGAAAAGGCTTGGTCAAGTCGTGTCATAGGTTATTAGGAGTTTCTAAAATTCATTGTATGTCTTAATCACTTTGTCATAACATTTCATGATGTTTTGGAATGTTTAAGGATCATTAGTAGACTTTAAGGTAGTGAAAATGAGAAAAAATGTTATTTTTTACTAACTCTAATGTATGTCGAAGCTTCCCAAGTGGTAAATTCATATAAGACACCTTATAAAGACCTTAGAGTAGTTACACAACTTCCAAACCTATCATCAAGTCAGAAAAAAGTTAGAATCTTGAGTTTCAATGCCAAAGAGAGGAGTTACGAGAATTGTATGGACTTGTTGAAATCATTTGTAGGTAAAAATATTTTAAAGGTGTCCTTTCATCTCTTACAGGTTTGAAACAAGCATGGAAAGAAGTTTCAAGTCCAACAATTTTAGAAATATCTCTGTCCTCCATTACTCCATTCACAAGCTCTTGAAGGCCATTTTCAATTGCATGGTACAAGCTGTACAAGTAGATTTTGGGGATAAGATTTTATCTAGAGTTTTTAACCCCTATGAGCTTATAATTTGTAGAACTAGTTTTTAGATTGAGCTCATTAGCTTTATGAATAATCACTAAGAATCTAGACTGTTTTTTGAAGACTGAAATCCCTAGGCTAAGTTTTGTGCAACTCCAATGCAAGTGTGAAATTTTTGGCTGCATGGAACCAATTTTAATGAGTTATTATAGGTATTTAAATACATGATACATCTTCATCCACTATTTTGGCACATGTGGATGGTCTTTTGGCAAGAAAGGTTGCTCTTGTGCATATTTTGAAGTGATTATCAATACCCTTATGTTTCAAGTTTCTCTAGATGGTCTAATGCATTCAAGTGTTGATCTAACATGTTCTCTATATTTTCCTTGCAGTCAAAGGTTATCCAATCTCTGAATGTTGTTCATTTTCTCTCTAAGTGGCATTGTGCTCTTTGCTCAAGACTATACATTTGGAGCTCCCTGTGTACAGTAGTTGAAATGTCTTGTTTTCACCTTGTTCAGTCCATGGTGAACGTGTTTTAGCTATTAATATGTGTCCAATAAACTCATAAGACACTCACTGACCTTGTTAGAAGCTTATAATGGCATCAAGGGACTCAACTCTCAAGGCACAGGCTTTATATAAGAGTGGACTATGTGAACACAGTCTGTACACATAAGGGAAAAAGTTTCAAGATGCCATAAATGCTAATGGAATTGAGGGTAGTTAAAATTAACTATTAATGAAGTCTAGTTGAAATAAGCCAAGCTTATCACATGAGCAGACCCCTTCAAAGACCACCTATAGACATTTATTAAAGAGTTTGTCTTAAAGAATTATGGTGGTAAAGTATAAGGCTTTTAACAAAGTAAAGGATCTCAAGTTCCTAACATATGGCATAGTCATTGAAAGGTTTGATAATTTATTTTGAAGATTGAGAAATCCTTGAACATAGTCAAACCCTCAAAGCAACCACCTACGGCCCTAATTCTCACAAACAAGCCTGAGCTCAAGACAAAGAACAAAAGTCTGAAAATGATTTGAGATGGAAAATTGGACCTTTTGAAGAGGTGAGAGAAAACTTTCATAAATATTGACTACTTTAAAGTGTTAGGATGAACTTAAGAAGACCTAACTCAATACTCATTTTCCAAACTCTTTCCTAAACAAACACCTATAGATTACAACCAATACAAGTTGGTTCCAAGCTTAGAGAGAAGGGCAGAGTTATGGAAAAATGTTGGAGTTTGAATCAATATATGATGGGAATTAGAGGGTCATTGAAATACTAAAATAAAATATGAGTGCAGAAGTTATCCCAAGAAAATTAGACAAGGCCTAATCAAACCCTACTCAGTTAGTCATACATAATCAAATAACAAGCTCAGGTCTACATATTTCATGAGAGCTTTTTCCTGATTTGAGAAAGGGTAAGGTCTGTGGAAAATTATCATGGTGTTTGTAGATCATCGTATAACTTTCAAACTCACCTAAAGCAAGTAAGCAGAGTCCTAACCTTGCATACACAGTTCAAGATCATACACGTAGGTAGATCGTCACTTATAAGTCTGAGTAAGTGACTAAAGCTATTCCAAACTTGAGAAAATAGTGTGTGAGTGTTTGATTTTTAGAAGATAGCTCAAGTTTCTCAAATAATTGAAGACACTTAAGCCATTTGAAAGTGTAGAAATGGTCAAGGATATAGAGTTGGCAGCCTTAAGACTATACACACAGGTCTGCATACTTTGAAAAAAGAAAGTTGCTTTCTTGAAAGGTTTTGAAGTCTATGTGAAGTTTGAGAGGATGTTTCCATAATGATGATAAAATCCCAAGGATCCTTCAAACTCAAGAAACAAATATTAGAAATGATGTCGAACTCTGTTCTAAGCCAAACAGGGCTAATCACATGCATAGGCCTATATGGGCAACCAGTTGAGGTGGTAGGGTGAAGTGAAGTCAGTTGAAGTAAATGAGATATTTGGAGACCCTAAGGATATGGTGAGAAGCATGGTCAAATATCCTATGAATTTCTATGCCTCTTAATAGTGGAAAAGAGGTAAAAATAGTCAACTAGGGTATTTTGTGCAAATTAGCTTGAGAACCCTAAGTATCACTTAGTGGTATATGCAGAGAGTTTGAATAAGAAAGTAACAAAAAGATCATGTGAATAGGTCAGGATAGTTTTCATGGACCTCTTGAGGTCATTAGAAACTTATAACTAACTAAAATATGCACCTACATGACTCAATCCTTCCTAAACCTCACAGAATGCCTACTAGCAACCTGAGGGGCTATCTTCTTTTGCTTGGCACAGAATGAAGATGTTGCATGGGACCTTAGGATCCTAGGGATAGTTAGCTACCCTAGTGGACTTGAATTTTTTGGAATTGGTTGGGGATTGGTGATCTGGGCTATATGAACAATCGTTAAGACCTTGAGGCACTTTCAGGTTGCCTAGGAGAGGTGAAATGACTCGATGAGAGAGAAATGGATTTCTATGCCTCTAGATGGATTGGATAAGCTCTCAAATGGCCTGAATCATGTCCAATACTCCCTTGAGCATCACCCCATGTCACTGGTTTGTATAATACTATAGAAACTATACAAAAGAAGTCAAAAAATACTATTTTAGCTATTTGGAAGGTTCGTACAAGGTGTCAGAACTCCAAAATTAACATGGAAAATGGGGAGGAGTTCATATAAATAAATCACATGTTTATTTGGGGTTGGGCATGTGTGGGAAGATTGTAGCGTCAATTTTCAGTCTCTAGGCAGGGAAGCCTAATTGAGACCCTGGTTAGGAGAGAGAAGTAACAAAAAAGTACATTTCCACTCACTCTTGAGACATGAAATTAAACATGAAGTTGTAAGGCCATAATGGGTCATAGAATATTCCCTTTATTTCTTAGTACCCTCTATACATTTTCCCATACAATGAGGTTTTCATGATTTTGGGGCTACAAAGAATGAGGCCTACTTAGAGCTTTTGGTAGAGAACAAATTCTTGGAGATGGTTTCAGACTTCCATATGGATGTTTTCAGGTTTGGTATGGTGTGAATAGGCCATCCATGAAGATAAGATGATCTGAAGAAGAAGAATTCAAGTTTTGACACTTGTATGCAAGATTGGCCGAAGGAGATGAAGAGTCCTCTAGACACCTAGAAAGAGAATGAAGTGATGTGTCAAAGAGAACCTGAAGGGGTAAGTTGAGAGGTGTCAAAATCAGAGAAAATATTTAAGAGAACTTGATCTGACCATCAAGATGGCCACTTGTCCTTCAACATGCCAAGGCAAAGGGCAATTTTTGGAGAGCTAATCAAGGTGTCTAGCAAGCATTCTAACTCCTATGCCACATAGAAGAAGGAAGCATCTTTAGAGGAGCTACACATGGCATTTAGGACCTGTTGAGGTAGTTCCATAACTTCTCTCTTGTTTGTAACTTATGAGACACTTGTCATCTCTCTATCTCTCCTACGCCCTTCTCTTCTTCTCTCTCACTTGTGCTATATATGGAACCTCAATAGGCTATGTTTGTAGGATCCTCCACTTGGGTATGGAAAATCCCTACCTATTTTTAACCTTTTATCAATGAATAAAAACCTAATTTTACCTTTTCCCCGGACTGTTTCAATGTGCATGTTCGACTAGTTGATTTTGCTAAGTGATAGATTCACTTCCTTGGCATGTTATCCTTGTTAGCATTCAGATTTAGTTTTGAAAGTATTTTTACAAGTCTCTTGAAGTGTTCAAATGAAGTGTGTATGAATTTAGTGAGTTGTCTCTTCAGTAGTGTCATATCATGACCTCTTGACTAGTCCTTCTAGCTCAAGTTTGCTTCACAAACCTCTATGAGAAATACTATTGTAGAAAGGCAGATTTAGATTAGTATCATGTGCAAGTTAGCTCTTGTTTGAAGTGCAATTGTAGTTGGTTAGTAGTGATCAATTTACATTTGGTGGATCACCTCATTAGATTAGGTTTCTTTCATGTTTTCTCTATCCCTTTTCATCTTAACAAGTTAGTAGCATAGGTGACGAGCTTAAATATATATATCAAGGGAGTTAGCCCTTCAATATAGAGGTTTACCCCCACTATAGACAACCCACAAGTCTAGTGGTAATCTCATTATTTCACTCAATTGGAGTAGGCTTGAACTATCTCTCCAAGGGTGAAAAATTGAGTGACAACAATTAGCATTTATCTAAAGACTCTTAATATTACATTGTAAGACCTATAATATTAATTGGCATTTTCGCACGAACAACCATCTCCTAGGTTATCATATACATTTCATCATTATTTTCACATAAGTTTTGATATTAGATGCTCATGTTTTCCATTGAGAAATTTTGGCATGAGAATTGATTTGTTTATAAACCAATTTCTTTACTTACATTATCACACCATTTGTCTCATTAGATATCACACTTAGTCACATTTTTTCACTATCTATTAGTTATTTTATGATGTAAATTTTTTGCAAATACCCATGTTATATGGATTTCAATATGTTGCCTTCATACATACCCTCCAACTTCTTATATAGATAAATAAGGAAGTTTAAGATAGGAATGAATCTCTATCTATTAGGGATAGTAGTTCAAAATAGGTAAAACCTATTTTGAAGATAACCGCTAAAGATAGTCTTATTTAAAAGTGACTTATGAATAAGTTATTATAAATAAGTATGGGTAATAATGTGCACATAAGTTGTGTGTATCTATAAAGAGTGTCTTAGACAATATAAAAGTGCAGGTCCTAATATACACGAACATATTACAAGATATATTTTTGCTTACAATGTTAATAAATAATACATATCACATACTAACATGCTACAACATCACACAAAAAAGTAAATACGCATTTGCATAGAAGAACATTAGGGCAAATTTCGTGTATGTATGTAAATGCATACATACATACATACATGAAATTTGACCTGATGTTCTTCTATGCAAATGAGTATTTACTTTTTGTGTGATGTTGTAGCATGTTAGTATGTGATATGTATTATTTATTAACATTGTAAGCAAAAATATATGTCTACATACATACATATATATGTATTGTGTGTGTGTGTGTGTGGTTTTGCTACAATTGGTACATCATATACCGCTAGCCCCTAAATTAGGGCATCCATCAACAAGTTGGGACAAAAGACAGTATAGTGCCATGTCTTCACCTCTTTAGTGCCTATGCAACCAGTGCCAAAATTTTATCAGCCTACTCTTTATTTTGATTGCCTTTAGGGGAAGTTTCACAAGGCGGTTTTCCTTGGGGCACATCTTCCTTAGATTTAGTAAAATTGTGATATCTTTGCAACTATATACTCAATTGAAAAAACAAAATAAGCATCGAAATGTCAACACTGCAAATAATTTCATGGTACTCACAGTTCATTTTTCTTAAAATTTCAAAAAAAATACGATTTTTACAGCCCTAGTGATCAGATTCGTCCTAGTATGAATCTACTTGACATGTCCTAACAACTATTCACTAAACCCAACCTAAAACCAATGATCGAAGATAAGTTTTTTTACAATATGCTATGTGATTGAAGGTATGTCTTGTTATTTATTTTCATTTATCTCAGATTTACTAGCATTTGTTATATTTATTTATTATCTTTAATACTATGTTTTTCATGAAACACCGTCATTCACTACAATATTATGACAATGGATAAGCTTTGGGGAGGCAATTGTATACACACTATTTTTGCTTTACTGAAACTTTTCTTGTCCAAGGCTTGTCAGCATATTAACCTATCCGGGTCCACACACACTGAGATTGAGGTGGGTCAACTTTTAGCACTTTGTGAGAGAGGTATTGTGGGCTATCCTTATCACTACCATCTTCATATCACCATCACATCAACAAGTGTGTCCTCCTTAGTCTCTTTATTCTTCCTTTGACCTCTTTTTTGCATTTCCTACACATAGCCAACATCATTTACACAATTAATGACATCATATAATACCCATGTTTTGGACAACATCATCAATTTGACAGATGACACGTTGATTTATGCAAAATTATTTATATGCCTTCAATCAGACTTAAACTAAGATTTGACGTTTAGGGTTTTGAACCATATTTATAGATTTACCTTCATTGTTCCTCAAGAAGCAACAATATCAATTCACTCTTCTTGTCCATGCAATTCCACCTTAAGAAGAAGAACAAAATTTAGAGTTGAGAGGAGCTTACAACAAAGATGACAAGTTAGCAACAAAAGCCTTAAAGATTTGAAGAAAATGTATCCCTAAACCAGAACTCCTCTTTTTGTACTTTGGTCCATATTGCAAATGTTGTACACTTTATGTATTTGATAGTGTAATAGTACATGTTTGTTACTTTATTACCATCATTTAGATTATTGTTATCTATAGCACTTGCTTTACCACCTAGTGGCACCTTCATACTTTAGCTCGTACTTTACCGTCTAGCGACACCTTAGATCTTATATCTCTTGCTTCATCACATGGTGCCATTTTAGTTCTCATAACTTTTGTTTTACCATTCACTGACCCCCCCAAATCTAGTAAGGTCCTACACCCTATATATCCTTAGAGATCGCATGTGTAGGTTACCCTTATAGATCTATTTATACTTCTTTGCACACAACCCTTTTCTATATCCTACAACCGATGTATGAAACAACATTTTTTGCACGTTAGATTTCAAATGGTCTTCTACTTTTTACCTATTTAAATAATTATTGTATTGTAGAAGCCGCATTTTAGGCCCAATATGAATTCAAACAAATTAATAATATTCGAAACACGTTCAAATTAATATATGTCAATTCAATTTATTTAAAAAATATATAACCAAAACGTTATAGTATTTATGCAATGGCATTTTCATCGTTTTAATTGATTAAACAAGCATTAGGGTCCCTCATCCAAAATGCAAAATAGTTTGTCAATCCAACAATGCCAAGTGGATAAATCGAAAAGCTTGTAAACTAGTAGTAATCCCAAACTAAAACCATAGTTCAACATTACAAGTTGCAGAAATAGAAAGCGTCATGCAAGGCAACAAGAGTAAAAACAGTATAGACATGCCTGTGATGAGGAAAAGACCTAACCAGCAAACTTTACCCATGAAGCACTTAAGAACCCAGATAATATCCAAAACACAGATATGGATAGACAAAAATTGAATCACCATCATCAACAAGGCCTTCCGGACATGGCAATATTGAAGTCTTTTAGAATAGCTCCAACCAAGGACAATCCTTCAAAAGACTAGATAGATCAGCAACCTCGAACTAAACCTAGTTGTGTTCACTTATAGGTAAATACACCACTGGTACCCCATTGTTGAATCCCCCTTAGACATTCTCATTCCTTCAAGCACAAGATTTTTCAACAGCCCACCTCATAATTGGGCCATTGTGCCTATCTACATTTAGCATATCTCAAAAGCCACCCACACCTTCCAAGAAAAAGGGAATTTTACTAAAGAGAAAATCAGAAAACAAGGGCATCATTAAGAGTGGCCAAAATTTTACAAAAGTCAATTTTCATCACAAGGTGTGCAACATCCTCATCAACCAATTTCTTAACCCCAAATCCACTAGAAGCAGAAGAATCAACACTCACACTAGGAAGCTTACCTAAAACCATGTTAATTTTCAAGCCCATATTCTTCATGCTATCCTCCATTTCAAAAGATCTGGAATCAACTTCACTTTACAACGGTATTCACAAAAGACGTTTTCATTATTAAGTTAATGTAAATATTCCATTTTCCCTTTAAAAATCTAGTTCAATGATTGTAATATTTTCTTTAGATTTATAGAATTTCTTTCAAATGCTATCTTTTATAAATTCGCATTCTTCTTCTAATACAAGGTGTTATATCATTAAATATTATTGTTTTAACAAAGATATTTGGGTGGGCTTCAAAGATATTGAGAGTGATCATACCTTAATAAACATATATTTGTAATTACAAAATTAAAACAAAACCAATACTCGTGATACAGACAACCTCTACAACTCCTTAAAAAGAATTCAATCAATTTATTAGCTAACATAAAATAACTTATGTCAAGTGTAAGTGTTCCTTGATACCATACATTTTGCATTTTTGCAAAAACATTTCCATGACTATAAACGATCAATCAACTTAAAATCAATTCTTTTAAACTAACTAGTTGTTTCACATATTTTGCAAAAAGACTTGCAATGATTGCACTTTCTATAGTAATTCTCTGGTAACTCTTATAATTATTAGGTTTTCTACAATTCTTCGACATGATTAGTCATTTAAAGTACATAAATTTCAAGCCTTAAATTATATGTTTAATTACTAAAATAGTCATCATTCAAAGTAGTTAATTCGTTTGTTAAACAAACTTTTTAAGTTTGCTCAAGATGTGTATAAATGAAACAATTTTATTGGTCCGGTGGAGATCATTTTGTATCTTAATGCACAAACTATTGTACACAACATTCATTATTGTATGCAGCAACTCAAGAACAGTAAAATTATATTTCGTTGTTTGTTATTACAATTTAATGCTTACATTGCAACATTCACAATTTGCATTATTATCAACCAAGAAATTCATACTATTTTAACAATGGGTTTTCAATACTTTTAAAAGAAAATGTTCGTGGTGTGCATTTTAAGCCTCCTTGGAGTTATTCCAAGAAATTGGCAAATCCTTAGTTACAAATTCTTATCATGGGTGAAAATGTAAGCGGCAATATAACGAACAATCTCGATGATAACATTAAATAGTAGACATAAATATGACGAATCAGCTAATTCTGACTAATGCCACTTGCCCATGATAAGTTATTTACCGGATTAATGATAACTTCCACTTCTTGGAGCAATTCATCATCAGTACTTTTACCTTCGTTTGCTTCAATGGCTGCAGCAACATTTTCTCGGACCTAAGGTAAACATTTAAACCATAATGTTAGACCATTAATGAACCAGCCCAACCCCTCAGCTCCCTATTTTCTTTTTTTTCAAAAAAAACTGCTAAAAAGAATAAATCTTTAAAATTGAATGCAGAAGAAAACCTGTTGAACGGAGTTCATGCCAACCAACACTGAAGAAATATCTTTGTTCTTCAAACTGTATTGTAAAGCCAGTTTTGAGATGTTCTTACCCTTCGCTTTGCAATGGGTTGCAGCAGCTGCACAAGCAGACTAAAAGAGGCCAAGGCCAAAATTATATGAAAGGATTTTATAGCATCCATCATCATTCGATAGAAACCCTGCAAAGATGGTACTAAGAACAAAATTCTAAAACAAATTGATAAGGAAGAATCTAATGCATCAGGCTATCATGGCCCCTCAAAATTCATACTCAACATACTAATCTTGAAATACAATGTACAAGAATTCAAGTAATCTAAATCACAGAATTGAAGAAACTGCATAAGCACAGGGCTAAGAAGACTTTTTCTGAATGTATTCAATAATTATAAATATCATAAATGGTTCACATTGAACAATCCAGCTTAAAAGAGGATCTTGCAACTAACTAAATTGATAAAGAACTAAATTCACAAAGAACAAACTGCCTTGGATATGAAGGAGAATATGCCAAATACAATATGAACTGCACTCGAAGTTTTAAGATACAAGCAAAATTATTGCAAGGATTCTCCTTGTCTACTGATTAAAATCTAGTCCTGTTAAACCAGAAAAAACAGGTAAATTTTGCATAAAAACTACAAGATAAGTGTGTGTACTTTTCAGCAGTAGATTGTTGCAACTCAACATCCATCAGGAGTTCTCCATCCTAGGATCGTCCTTAAATGCAAATAACCTTCATAGCCTTAGATGAACTATGCACCAATGCAATGACCATTGCAAGGGCTTTCCAATGATATGTAGTTAGCTCATGTTTAACATGAGATACTCTATGAATGCAATGCCCCCTTTGTATAGGTTGTCTTTCGAATGTAGACACCTGAATTGTTGCCCAAGGCACATTGTCTCTACATATAATAGATTTAGATCACCTTACTGTTGGCCATTTTTGGCCCACATAATAAAATTTTGCTCAAGTGTGAGAAGGTGGACATTCAAGCAAACGTGGCAAGTTCTGACAACTTCGGGTTTCCAGAGGAGCACTACTTAAAAAACTTTATAAGTAATCAGCAGTCGAAACCCCGAAGCAAGTAGGAAGGCTTGTAAAGCCCGATTTGGTCCGAGCAGTGTATTTTGGGTTTCTGGAGGTGCACTACTTATGTCACTTTATAAGTTGCGAGTAATTATAAGTCCGAAGTAAGTAGTGGGTCTTGGAAAGCCCGATTTGATCTTGGCAGTGTATTTTGGGTTCTCCAAGGAGCACTACTTAATTACTTCATAAGTTGTGCGCAGTCAGAAACCCGAAATAAGTAAAGGGGCTTGACAACCCTGATTTGGTCTCGAAAAATAGTGCTTCTCGGGTTCATCAAGGGACAAGTCTTCTCCAAAAGCCAAGGGTCATTTCCGAAAAAAGGTGGTCCCAACAAAAACCCAAAGGTCCTTTTCACTTTTCCGAAGGATCATTTCAAAATTTCGGAAGGTACATTGGGACAAATGCCTAAGGGCCTTTTTCCGGCAAAAGGATCTTTTCAACATTTCAGAAGGACCAAACAATTTTGCCGAAGGGCACATACAAAGATCCGAGGGCCATTTCGATATTTTCGAAGGGTTATTTTTACCCAAAAGTGGTCCATTTCAAAAAACCCAGGGGGCAAATCAAAAAGTCCGAAGGGGGAAAGTGCCCAAGTCCAAAATCTGAAAGAGCAAAGAACCCAAGAAAATGTTCCGAAGAATTAGACCCGGGAAATTGTTCCGGGGAAAATAAGCCCGAGGGATAAGTCGCGAGCAATACAAAACCCGAAGAGTAAGGAGTTGCGGATGAAAACTCCGAAGCAAGTAATGAGCGATGAGAAGTCCGAAGTAAGTTGCAAGGAGTGTGAAGCCCGAATGAGTAAAATGGAGAGTTCCAAAAGGAAAATTATGGAAAATAGTCCGCAGAAAGCAAACGGCCGTGGAACATTAAGGTCAATGGTCAGCAAATCCAAAGGGCCAATCAGTGAAGGACAAGTGGCACAAGTACATATAGCTCACTTCCGAAACATGCAAAGTGGTCAAACAAGGCTTAGACGCGTCCAAGTGGAGCAGTGAACATGCAAAGACCAATCGGGATAGTCCAGATTGCAGTAAAGAACACGCCGAGTTTTAAATGTAAAGGACAAATCGCTCACGCTTGGCAGGAATATGCAGCTAACCACGACATGGCTCTCTCAGCTCCAAAAAGGGAAGACTTGAATGCATGCGGGGCTCAAGGAGATTTGCAGTGATCTTGGACGGTTCATTTCGTGGTCAAGGCAGTTGCACATTTTGAATGCAAAGAGCTCAAAGACAACAGTGGTGGCTGCAGCCATTTATGACCCCCCCTCTCCGTTTTCTGACGCAAGCCTTTTCTTTTTCTTTTCCTTTTTTATATATATCGGATGCTTTCCTTTTCGGAGAGGTTCCCAGTTTTTAAACTTTTTTCATCTTCTGGGAGACGAGCATTCATTGATATACTGCAAAGTATGCTCCGCTTGATTAGGTTCGACCCTATCAAGTCTATTGTAAGAACTACCTCTTGATGTAATAAGATGATTTCTTTGCCTATCTCGTCATTGATTAGTGTCTTAGTATGTTTGTGCTTGGTGGATTCGTGAAGGAGATTCTTCCTAGTCTATCAGTGTTTTGCTTGCCTCTTTAATGTATTTTCAAGCTCTTGCAGGTCTGGATTAGTGTTCTGCCTAAACCTCTTCCACTGTGTTAACTTGATCTCGAGATTGTGTAAGTCATAGTTGTCTTATGACTGATCTAGTGTGGGTTCAAGCATGGATGAGTGTCCATTTTACTTTGGTGCATCCCCTGGTTAGCTTTCTTACGAGCCCTTATCCCCTTTCTAACCCTTTTCCCTGTGAATCATTAGTTTAAGTGAACATCAAAGAGGAAGCCGGCCTTCTCCGGAGATTCAACCTCGCTACACGATACCCACAGCCTGAGGTTGTCCCAACGCTTGTAGCTAGGAGTGAGAGAGCCTAAAAAACTCTCCCACAAAGGGTGCAATTCTAGCGTTACAACACTTACTAGAGAGGACAAGATGTCATGGTTGTAATTGACCACAAAACCAGAACCCCAGAATTGGAGTATTTGGCTGGACTTGTAAGCAATGCCTAAAATGACTCATGCAAACTGGCATTAGGACTATTTATGTGGTGCAGTTGCGGTAGGAGTTCCCAATGAGGGACGCCTCACCACGCAGCCATCAACAATAGGCAGCAAATTCTCAAACACATTTTATTGATCAAGAAGGGTTACATGATATTATGAGCTTCGCAGCTTTAAATAGGGGCCCTTGACTCCCTTCTAAGAGCTCTCGGCTCTCTCTCACTCACTCTCTCAGTTCTGGATTTTGGCAGTGTTCGGCCCTTCTTCTACAGCCTCCCTCTCAACAGAAACTATAGCATCAACTATCAACCATCAGCGACTAACCACCATCAACAACCTTTTCAATTGGCTTAACACTTCTATTTATAGTTGTTGCAGCTCGTTCACCGTGTTGTCTAGTCAAGGGAACAAACAATGGTCTCCAAGTAGCCTTGGTGCCAAGGAGGGGTAGCCTAGGCTGAGTCAGACCTCGAGCCTTGTGGTTTTGACACAAGTTAATTCAGATCTGCCTTGTTGATTTTATTTTCTCTTGCCGTCACATCAGTTCCAGCTCTGCAGATGTCATCCTTTACAGCTGGGCAATTAACCGTTGTCATTTTTCCCTCGGGCTCTGTGTCTGTTGTTTTGCGCCTTGCTTTTGTGTTCCCCTTGTTGTAGTTGCTTCTTTCCTTCCGCATGTTGTTTGCTTTACACAGCTCCTCAAGATTCCACACTATTTTGCTTTTGTTCTGCGGGCCATCCACGCATGCCTCAGTTTCCTTGCACACCGATCCACAAGTTCTTTTGCGTTGTCCTCTGGCACCCAGTTCATGTTTATCTGCGTGCTTCAAAACTTGGTGATGCCAGATAACTGATTCACCTGGGATGCTCCTGCATCATTATGTCACAATCAGAGTTAGTGCTTTGCAAAAAATATAAAGTTGTCAGCTGTATTAGGTCATGAAGACCAAAAGGGGAAAAGGACAAGTGTGTCTGTGATGCAAGAAGAGCACAAACATAGGTTGCCAACATGTCAAACATTGAAATCAAGACAATAGATGCCTAAGGATGAAGAACACACATAATCTAAAAGGATTTGGTGACTTGATTGAATCAACCAATTCAGATGTTCATATGTTCAGAGATGGAAAGCTTTTAGCAGGACCTGGAAGAGTTGATAATTAAGAGCCAATATGTTGCAGTACACAACCAAAGCATCGACAAGGCAATGTAGAGTTTTAAATGTGGCCGAGTTTCTCAGGATTTATCCTATTAGAAGTCGAGAAGGATGTAAAGTTATGAACAATTATCACGAAGCATAATGAAGCTACTAAGGGACTTAAACGTTAATAAAGCAAATACAATAAGAGTGCATGTAGCATTGAAGAAAGTTGAAATTGTGAAGCGAGTAATAAACCGGAACTTGCTATTGAAATATGAAGAAGCCCCACACTTTTAGGATCAAGCATTGGACTGTCAGATGATCGAACGGGCTACAAGTGTTGGAGATGCATAAGTGAGGCAGCTAATTGCCATCTAATAGCTTGAATGAGTAAAGGTGTTGTTATGGCCACGATTGTGGGCTGCTAAAGACAAGCTAAAGATGCTTTACGGTCATCAATGCAAGAATTATATCGGGATCACATGCTCCGATAAATTTCAATGGAGAATTGCCAGACCAATATACTCAACAAAATGGATGTTGAATCAGTCAAGAATGGCAAGCTAATGGGGCATATTGGCTCAAATAATCCCCAAAGATGGAATTAAAAACGATTGATAATTGGATTGGGAGATTCTCTCAGATTCACTCCATTGGTAGTTTGAGGGACCCCGGGATATTTGGGATCTAGCTGCACAGCCTATTTGGACTTAGGAATTTTGCCGTTCTTTTGGGATAAAGGTTGGCAAGAAAGGACTTGCTTTGTTCAGATCGTTGGAACAATGACACTCAGTAGTGGCACTCTTGGCAGGACCTAAACAAGGCTCAAGTGCTGATGGCAACAAACAAACCAGCTTTTAAGCAGCTCTGTAAGATTATGCCTGAAAATTATTTTTTCAGATTGCAATTACAGAGTGTGTGCCCATATTGGAGGGATAGGGGTGGAGCACTGGAAAATCCTTCTTCAAGTATTAAACAAAGACGTATAATCAAGTGAGACAGTCTAATATTGTTGCCCCTTGATTGAACAAGCAGCGGCAGGTCAAGGACCTTAAAGGGAGATGATGGAAACACTCGTTCCAACAAAGGTGTTGGAATGGCTAGCAATGCATCAAGATTTAGTTGTAAAAGCACAGTTGAGTTGTCAAAGCATTGTTGAGTAAGTTGGATATTGCAGATGCTTTTTGCATTGTGTGTGGAAGACAATTGACCTTATCTTCTTGAAGTGTTCAATAAAGAGTTTTGGTGTTGGTTACAAGCTGAATTCAATTTCCTTTTAATTGTCCTCTCTCTTGGCGAGGGCCTCTTCTAAGGGATTTTTGGATGGTTAGGGACAGCTGCAAGATTCTATGGCATACAATTTGGTTGGCAGCAATCACTTTCCTTTGAAGGACAAGATGCAAAGCTAATTTTCAAGAAGATAACACCTGACGCAGTTTGAGGAAGTTACAACTTTTTGGACAAGATTTTGCTTTGACTGTGCAAGTTATTCTGGAGTGGTTTTGAAAGGATGTGAATTCTTTGCTCCTTGGGACATATGCCCAAGGGTTTTCATTCCTTGCAATCTTAATGCTCAGCTGATGTAATCCTAATGCTCAGCTAATGTAAATCATTTGTTCTTTGGAGGAATATAAGATGCATTTCTATAAAAAAAACTCATAAAATAGAAAGGCAAAACAGAAGGATGTCTATATATGAATGAGCATATTCCAAATATCCCGAGTTAAAAGGAGTGGAAATTGTGCTACTGAATTGGTGATAATATTCTTGTGTATGCCACCTTCTGAAACCTTCATACCACTAGGATTGAACTGGAGAATTTATGCAATGCTATCAGAAAAGTTGCAATTCGCAGATAGAGCTGAGTTATTCCCATCTTAAGAGGTGCACCTTTTCCCAGATGCACAACTGCCTGAAGCATTGTCTCATCTATCAACTATTAGTTAGGTCATATTGCAGTAAAGAGAGGTATGAATGTCAAATAAAATTCATCACATAGGGATATGCCATATCTAATCCAATAACTTGTAATTAAGAAAACATTAGGGATATGTGACATGAAAGCCAATAGTTTGTCATCAAGAGAGTATCATAATGATATAAACCACAAGGCAAAGCGATCCACAAAGCATGCTCAGGGACTGCTAGGGAAAGTTATTTACATAAAAGATGAGGTTGCTAACACAATAGATCAATAAGAGACTATTGATGTCGTCTATCAACTCTTACATGGATGAGCTAAGTTTATAGCAGAAAGTGCATATGCAGAAGTTTGGAGAGGTAAAGGGAGAAGTTTCCTAGCAGAATATTCTAATAAGGAATGTGAAGATCAATTATCTAGGATCAGAGGAGCAAGAACCAAGCAATTTCTGTCATTTTGACATCTTTTGCAAGTGGGCAGGTACCCACTCAAAGAGTAAACACAAAGCCAAGTATTGTATTGCTATTAGCAAAGAGTTAGATCCAAGCAACACTAAGGAAAGTACCTTCTGCTACCAATCTGTAGCTTGATGCAGATTGGTGCAATTACAAGAACCAGGTTTTGCATTCTTATGGAATGAATGTATGTAGGCTAAGAATGGTCAACAATATAAGGATCCTCTAATATAGGAAAAGGTAGAAGACCATACCAGGTCCAACACACATACAATACGCTGGTCCACAAAGCGGTCCGGGGCTATACACAAGGGTCGTGATCAAAGGAGGTTGTGAGGGGTCTAATAAGGGAATCTACACAAACAATAGCAAGCGTAGGCCTAACTAGATCGAAGAGTCATTAGACAGTAACCAAGAGGTGCAAAAGGCAATCAAAGGAAGTACAATGCCATTAGGCAGTAACAATGAAGTATCTCAACTATGGGTTGTAAGCGTGTCATTAGACGGTGACCATGAGGTGAAAATAAAAGGATAAAGCATGCAAAGATAATAATTTACTAACAAGCATATACTAATCTAAGTATTACCAATATAATGTAACCATAAAAAAAATGAAAGAGTATAGGGTTAGGATATTTACCTTGGGTTGACTTTTCAACCCATTAATCTCCCCATTGGCTCAAGTGGCATTTTGTGAGAAAGAGTTGTAAGTGAAATTAAGATGGAAAAAAGAAGATCCAAGTAAACTTTAGTTGGGGACTCCAAAGACCAAGTGTACCTTGTTGGTTCAACTTCTCTTTTTGATATCTTCAAATCCTTGAGCAAACTAGTCTTTGTAAGTGTAAGCTCCTTAGCCTTCATTTTTTTCTTACAAAGGTAGATTTGTGTGTGTGAGAAGATTGGATTGAATGTCTTGCATTTGAGAAATGACAGAAGGAACCATATAAATATGGCTCAAAACCCTAAAAGTCACAACTCAAACTTGGCCAACATCATCGGCCCATCAATGGCATAGAAAAGTGTCAAGCAGTCACTAAACATCATCGGCTTGGGTAATGACATTAGCCAAGGAGGGGGGCACTACAAGATGTCATCGGCCAGACCAATGACGTCAAGAAGAGGTGCGCAAATAAGAAGAAGAGATGCAAAAAGGGGGAACATGAACCATCTAAGGGCAAGCAAGTTAATGTAATAATAGATGATTATGACGAGGAAGCTCTCACAAAGCACCACGAACCAGCCCACCCCAATCCTAGTGTCATTCTTTGGACATACACTCAGGGAGATTAATGCACTGACGAACTCTATGGACAAAAAACATCAATAAGCGAAAGTAAGGTGTAGACATATGCCCCACCCAAAGCTCATCACGTGTCACAATAGTGTAATATGGGATGGTGGTTTGGGAAAATAACATTGCAACGCAAATAAAAAACAAGGGCTGTAATAAATTATGGTAAATAAGAGAAAAGACCTTAAAGTTATATATATGTACCTCAACTTACATTTTTACTTAAATAGATGCATGCAAGTACCTTAGTCTTGATTGTGGCAGGCACAGAAGCTGCTTATCACAACCCTAATGATACAAGATTAAATGGACTTAAGTAATGCAGGGACACACAAAAGAGTCTAAAAATGGAAATATGTGAAGCTCTCAAGGAAGATGGTAAAAGGGACACAAATAGCCACAATGGTAAAGGCTAAATAGGTCTAGAAGACCCAAAAGGTGGTAAAATAGTGTAAAATGTATAGGAAGGATGAGGCAAGATCGCCACAAAATAAAGGCTAGATTAGGTCCAAACAACCCAAGGGAAGGTAACAATGTAGTGAAATAAGGGACTGGATAGCCATGAGGTAAAAGCTAGATTAGGTCTAGATGACCCAAAAGGTAGTAATGTGATACAAGAGATGGGGGACGGATAGCCATGAGATAAAGGCTAAATTAGGTCCGAACGACCCAAAAAAAAGAATAAAGAAAAGACTCAGGATCACAAATATAACCAAGAGGAATCCGAATAGTAAAGTAATGACCGAGAGAGCATGCCAAAAAACCCAAAGATACAACTTCTATTTAAAAATGCAAAGTTCGATGGGAATGCTTAGTTGATTCCCCAAGTCTTATCATCCCTTGAACGCTAATGTTGTCGCAATGCTAACGTGTCTAAAAGAGATGAAGAATAGGATATAATGAAATGGAGGAGACTTGGAAACAAGTTTGTCCATCGAGGGGAGAAAATGAAGGGAGGGAAAAGAAAGTGCCACCAAGGCTAAAAACATTGTCTTTGCCAGAAACAACACACTCTAATCAATTCAGCAAGACTAAGTTTTCGACATTGAAAGGTTTAGGAACATTGTCTAGCAAGTCTAAAGCTTGGGCTAACCAGTGAAGTATATAGATTATCCCATGAAGGTTATCCATGAAAAGTTAAGGTGCCTACATTCCCACGATGTGTTCCCCATTCCTCAAGACCCCAATGGAAACATTGGTTAACTATGACGATTGAGTACTTGCGTGAAAAGGTAGGCGACAAAAATGATAAATATGAAGCCTCCTATGCCAATCTACTGGCTTATCACACTCCAATGGACCTCCAACTCTATTGTGAGGCCAACTGTGAAGTTTTAGTTTCAACTAGAATAGGGGGTGTGCTAATGATTTTGATCACATCTTTTGGTGTGATTTGACTTTTTAGATTTTCTTTTGCCTTCTGATTTTTCCTTTTTCTTTTTTTGCTATAATATTTTGGCTTTTAAATTTTTGGTTTTTTCTATTTTCCTCCTCCATATAGATTCAGAAGGCTAACAATGGATTTTTATGATGACTAACACAAGAGAGCTTACACCTAGCCGCTAAAGAAGAGAACCTAGAAACCAATACGCTTAGATACTCTTAGACTTGCACCTTAGAAAAGAATGTGATCTTGAATCCAACCTTGGTGTGCCCAATAAGGAGGTGAAAATAAGGGGAAAAAGAAATGAACATGAAAATGACTAGGTTGCCCCAGTTACAAAAAATGTATAAAGGAGGTGATACAATGATAGACAGACTTGAGACTTTGTCACATGAGAGAGTAAAATATAGATGAGAGACATGTAAATACACTGCAATAGTTGTGCCATAAGGAAAATAATTGATTTTAAGAGACAAAATAACACTCCCGACCATTGCCTTATCTTTCTAAAAAACACTTTAGCCACGATTGGGAGTAGAAGCAAAATAGATAGGTAATGTAGTAAGGCTCGATTGATTCCCAAAGGTCTTACAATGCAATTCATAAACTCAAAGTCGTGAGTCGTGCAAATAGGAGGGAGGAACCATGAGTAGCAAAAAAGTAGAGAAAGAGTCATGAGGCACGATCAAGTAGGTAGGGGCCAAGAGGTGTAAAATAATGTGAGGAGCCAAGAGGCATATAAATGTAGGAAAAGCGGAGAGGTGTAAGTAGAGAAAGAGCCATGATTCGAGAAATATAGGAGGGAGCCTAGAGGTGTAATCATAGGGTGTGGGCATTTATGAGGAAGCCTTGGTTGATTCCCCAAGGCCTTACAATGAAACTCACAAACTGATAGCCAAAAGGTGTAAAAATAGGAATAAGAGCCATGAGGCGTAAACATGGGGGGAACCAAGAGTCGTAATAAAGTAGAGGGAGTCCGAAGGTGATGCTAGAGGAGGTAAGAGCCAAGAGGCGTAGAAATAGGAGGGATCCTAGAGGCACAAAATGTAGTAATATGTGGTAAGAGGCAAGAGGGGTAAAAAATAGGAAAGAACTATTAAATATATTAATTGACATATCAATTATTACATTAACTAATGGTTAGTTGCCAACTACCCCAACTATATGTAACTACATTTTGCATTAGAAAAAAAGAATGCACATGTACTTCAATGTGTGCCTTCCAGTTTTCTCTTCATTCTCTCAACATTCATAATTATTGGTGTTAGAGCCAATCGTTCGGGGAGGCCCTAGTTAGGGACAAACGATGCAAGTTGTTTGAGGAAGCCCCAAAAAAAGGGTACGAACAATGCAAGAGAGAAGGTTTGTGATTTACCTAAAGACTCGCAATATTTGCAGGTAGAACGCAGATGAATTGCATGCATTAGGGCATAAAAATGACTGAAAATGCATACAAACACCTAGTACAGGACGTGGAGCAGGGAGTCTAGAACATGACGTGGCAGAGGCAGTTCATGTTCATAGACACACAATTAGGGTATGAAGAGTAGTCATGTTTTCCAAACACTAGGGCAAAGAAGAAGTCATGGCAGAAGAAAAGATTTCCTAAACAAAGGATACAAGCAGAATAGAGTCAGTCTAAAAAGACAAGTTTTTTGTGGTGAAGAAGAAAAAGACATGATAAAGGACTAATAAATTGAGTCCTTGTTAAACCTCTCACGGTCAAATAATAAAAATTGTTTCACACAAAGGTCTACATACTGGCAGGAGATCCTACTAGGGCACAAAAGGCTAGGAGGAAAATGCAAGAAAATTGGAGGCATGACACAATTTACAACAATCTACATATTGACACAAGCTAGGGCACAGGAAGTAGATAAAATAATCAGATGGTACAGTCCGATTTTCTTTTTATGGAAAAATAGTAAGTTCACAGATTCTGCATTTCCCTTTGTTGTACTTTCCCTAATGCATTGATTCTGGATTAGAATTGTACCCTTTGTTGTACTTTCCTTGTGTTGATTTCTGAATTAGAACTATCCCCTTTGCTGTAATTTTCCTATTGCATTGATCTTTGGATCAGAACTGTAGTTTCCCAGTTACATTAATTCCCAGGTCAGAACTGTACTCTTTTTGTTCAAACGTCAAAAATAGTGTATAAAATGGCCAATATTCAAATTTTGGTTTTGCAGAAAGCACAGAAATTGACTAGCCAAAATTACAACGTTTGAAGTCATAAGATTTTAACAATTCAGATTATCGTGATTGTGATAAAATCATTCTAGGCACTAAAGCATTTCCCTTTGCTATATTTTTCATGTTGCATTGATTGTCGAATCAGAATTATACCCTTTGTTGTACTTTTCATGTTGCATTGATTTCCAACTCAAAAATGTACATTTGTTGTACTTTCCTTGTTGCATTGATTTATGGATTAGAATTGTATCCTTTGTTGTACTTTTCCTATTGCATTGATTTCCAAATCAGAATTGTACTTTTCCAATTGCATTGATTTCCAAGTCAAAATTGTATTTCCCTTTGTTGTACTTTTCTTGTTGCATCGATTTCTGGATCAAACTGTACCCTCTATTACACTTTCCTTGTTGCATTGATTTCTGGATTAGAACTATACCCTTTGTTGTACATTTTCTATTGCATTGATTTCCTTATCGGAACTGTACTTTTCCAATTGCATTAATTTCTAGGTTAGAACTATACTTTTTCTATTTAAAGTGTATAAAATGGCCAATATTCAAAATGTAGTTATACAAGAACCACAAAAATTGACTAGCTAGAATTATAATGTTTGAAGTCATAAGATTTTAACAATTGCGGAATATTGTGATTGTTTATAAAATTATTCTCGACACTGAAGCAAGACCCACTACAAACTGTTGATTATGACAAGTGTCATTAGGAGGTCTTGTTATTGAAGTTATATGCGTCAAATGACATGATTCTTGAGTCCCGAAATACCACTAAGACAAGTGCACTATGGACTAGCCTGAAGAATAAATACCAAACTTCGAAGAAAAGCCAAGTTTTGTATCTGAAGAATCTGCGATTCTGTATAAAGATGAATGAGAGTGGATCCCTATTACAATATCTTCGTCGGATGAAAGATCTTTGAGACCAACTTGCATCCATTAACAAAAAGGTGGATGATGACTATATGGTGGCTCTTGTTCTGAATAGTTTGACACCCTCCTATGAATATTTTGTGGAGGCTCTACATTTGATGATAGAAATCCAAACACTAACATTTAATTTAGTTCTTATTTGCTGCAAATAGAGCATAGGTAGACACAAATCAGTGAGTCGAATTTAGGGCAAATAGAGAGTGCACTTGTTGCACAGTTGAAGGGGAAGTGGATACGTTATCATGAAGGGTCTACTTCCAAATATCAAATTAAGTGTTATTATTGTCTTAAAGTTGGACATGTCAAGAAGGATTGTTGAAAGCAACAGTATGCTCTTTCACATAACAAAAAATCAAAGGTAAACGCAAATGTGGCAGCAATTGAAGTTGAACTAGATTCTAAAAAAGAATGTGCTCTCACAGCATCATGCTCAAATGAAAGTCTTCCCAGTTGTTGGTTTTTTATTCCGATGCGTCCATATATTTCACATCACAAGGACTGGTATGTCAAATTTAATGCAAAAACAAGTTTTTTTAATTCGGTTTCATTAGGTGATGGAAAATCACATGTTGTAGAAGGGATAGGAGATATACGCATTGTATTGAATAATGTTGCAAAATTCATGGTCACAAATGTTAGGTGTCCCAAGAATTAATAAAAATCACCTATCTATTAGTTATTTCACTGATTATTCTAACATTTTAGTGAATTTATCTAGGAAGAAATGTGGTGTCTAATATAAAACATGGCAAAGTAGTTGCCCTAGGCATTGGGCAATGATTGGTATAAGCTTGTTGAACTGACAATAGTCAACTTGCATGCATTAGTTATGGAGGATAATACCAGCATTTTGTGGCATGAGAGATTTGAACATATCAACCTTCAATACTTGGCCAAACTCGGAAGAACATATATGATTCTTAGTTTACCTACTATCCAAGAAAAACAAGATAGTATACAGGGTGTTTGGCTGGTAAGCAGAAGTGAAAACCACTTGCATGCATTAGTTATGGAGGATAATACCAGCATTTTGTGGCATGAGAGATTTGAACATATCAACCTTCAATACTTGGCCAAACTCGGAAGAACATATATGATTCTTAGTTTACCTACTAGCCAAGAAAAACAAGATAGTATACAGGGTGTTTGGCTGGTAAGCAGAAGTGAAAACCATTTCCAACTGAAGGTGGTTGGCATGCAAAAGGGCTCTTAGATCTCGTACATGTAAATCTTAGTGAGCCATCTTAGAAATCATCTACAGTCTTCGAAGTGAGGTATTTTTTGTTGTTAGTGGATGACTCTTCCAGGGAGATGTGGGTCTACTTGAAAAATAAGTTTGATTGTATTGCTACATTTGCAAAATTTAAAGCATTGATGGAAAACCAAACAAGTTGACAGATCAAGACTCTAAGATCCGACAATGGAGATGAATTTAATTCCAAGCAGTTCCAAAACTACTGCATCAAGGAATTCATCGATAGTTGACAATGTCGTACACTCAACAGAATGAGTTGGTTGAGAGACTTAACTGAATTATCATGGAGATGGCTCAACATGATGCATGGTAGGGGCAAACCGTACAAATACTAGGGAGAAGCAATAAACATGGTAGTATGTATCTTGAATAGGAGTCCTTGCAAAATTTTGCATGATGTCACACCTAAGGAAGCATGGTCTAGAATCAAACCTAAGGTGACATATTTTCGTGTTTTTAGTTTTACTTCATATACTTTGGTTCCTAATAGAAAGAGGAGTAAACTAGATTCCAAGAGTGATAGATATTTTTTCGCTAGCTATAGTGACCAATCTAAGGCCTATAGACTTATCAATATTTCCACTAACAAGATGATTGTTAGTCAAGATGTTAATGTGAAGGAGACATAATCCTCTGAGGTACCTGAATCTAGAGTTGTCATTCATTTGAAAGATGAGGAATCGAGATCATTCAATACTCCATCACAAACTCCACAACAGTAAACCATGACTAATATTTCCAATACTCCACTAGTATATCAGCGACGCCACCCTGCGTTGGTTAACACTCAAGTTGATATTCAACCAATACAGGATTTCTTTGGTACATCGGAGACCTGAGTGGTTTTACTCCACTCTACAGGATGTGTAGGAGGATGAAATGGCTCAATTAGATGCACAACCTCGAAGGACGGCAAGAAAGTTGTTGATTATACTGAAGAGCAAGTTCATTATGTTCTTGCTTATGATCTTTTCATGATATCTGAACCACGGAGATATTTTGAAGCAAAAGACAACCTTGCATAGGAGGCTACCATGCAAATAGAATATGATGCCTTGATGAAGAACAATACCTAGGAATTGGTGGAGTTACCTCCAAGTAAACAACCCATTGGCTGCAAATGGGTGTACAAAGTCAAGTGCAAAGCTGATGGTACTTTGGATAACTACAAAGCTTGTCTTTTCGTGAAAGGTTTTTCCCAACAGGAGGAAATACACTATGAGGAGACTTTTGCTCCCACCGTAAAGATGGTCACATTTTTGTTGCTTCTCTCCATAGTAGCTTGATTTAGATAGAAAGTGTTATAGATGGATGTCAAGAGTGCTTTCCTGAATGGAGATTTGGATGAGGAGGTCTACATGATGCAACCTTAAGGTTTTCGAGTACTTGGTAGTGATCATCTAATTTGCATATTGATTAAGTCTCTATGTAGATTCAAGCAATGTCCACAAGCCTAGTATATTAAAATTGATTAGCATCTACAAGATTCTAGATTCAGAAGGAGTCTTTTTGATCCAAATCTTTATGTCAAAAGCAATGCCGATGGCATTGCAATACTTATTGTCTATGTTGACAATCTTGCCATCACAAGGAGTGAGGCCACTGCAATTTAGCAAGTAAAAACATATTTGTGTGTTGTTTTTGACATGACTGATCTAGGCCTCCTACACTATTGCTTAGGTGTAGTATTTTGGCAACATGACCATCTCAATTGTATAACTCAAGTCGAGTATGCCACAAAGATTTTAAAGAAGTTTGGAATGACAGATTGTAATCTTGTTGCTATACCTATGGAGGTCGGGCTGAAGTTATCAACACACGATGATTAATCACCGGTCAATGAATCACTCTACAGATGGTGGGCAACCTGATATATCGTACGTCCACATGACTAGATCTATGTTTTGTTGTTAGCTATCTTTCTTGGTTTTTGTCTCAACCGAAGCTCATTCATTGGATAGCAGCAAAATGTGTTTTGAGTTATGTCAAAGGAACTATGGACTTTGGCATCCTGTATCAAAGAGCAAAAGATTTCAGATTGACAAGTTATAAGACTCTGATTGGGAAGGATCAGTGGATGCTTAGAGGTCTACCAACGGGTACATCTTTTCCTTTGGTTCAGGAATTGTTACATCACAAAGCAAGCTTCAGCATATTGTAGCTATATCTTTCACCGAAGCCGAATACAAAGCAGCAGTCAGTGCCAATTGTGAAGCAATTTGGCTACACCGGATTTTGATTGATTTTCAACTTTCTCAACCTACACCTACTCCACTTTTTTGTGACAATCAAGGTATATTGAAGTTGGTTAAGAATATGGTATTTCATCCATGCACCAAACATATGGAGATCCATCATCACTACATTCGACAATTGATTGATTCTAGTGATATTTCTCTTCACTTTTGTGCTTCTACAGAACAGCGTGTAGATCTAATGACGAAACCTCTTGATCTTTTGTTTAGTATAATTTTGGGACAAACTTGGTGTTGTTTCCAGTTTAGTTATTAAGAGGGGGTATCAAATATATTAATTACCATATTGTTAGTGCATTAACTAATGGTTAGTTGCCAACTACCCCATCTATATGTAACTATATTTTGCATAATAAAAAAAGGATGCACATGCACTTCAATGTGTGCCTTCCAATTTTCTCTTCATTCTTTCAACATTCATATTCGCTAACAAGAACTTGGAAGCATAAATAAAGAAATGCTAAAATGAAGCAAGTTTGATGCAATATAAGAGTGTTAATAGTGATAATGCATCTAGTAATAACATGAAATATTGATTATGCTACATGCCTAACTAAATGCCAAAAAAAAAACATACCTCTAGTATGCTACACTCATAGAAACTAAGCAATAGTCTTTGCTTCTTGAAGTTGATTTTGTTTGTCTTTAATGTGTGTAAGATTTTTATTATTACCTCATTGTGAGAGAGATATTGAGAAATGGAAAGCAACATAAGATGCCTTCAAGGTTGAGGAAAGGTGAGAGTCGACATCATAAGATGCCCCTAAGTGTGAATTGAGGTAAAGGTGGGCATCATAATATGCCCCAAAACATGGGATGACATGAGGGTAGGCATCATAAGATGTCGGATGGGCATCGTAAGGTGGTCTGAAATGTGAAGTATGGTAGGGTAATATTCCATCGTGTTCAATTTCAATTGCTAAATTGATGTATTGATTACCTTTACTATCACTTTCTTGGTGAATCTATCTCACATCAGTGATTGTAGCATCCAAGGTAATGTTTTGAGTGATAAAAGGATTTTGACATCATAAGTCGGGCCGATGGCATTGAAACTTTTTGTTATGATTTGAGCATCATCGACCTGGCCGATGGCATTATACTTTCTCTATGTAATTGAGTGTCATTGGCCTGGCCAATGGCATTAGACTTTGTTGGTTATAACTAAACATCATTAATGGCTTGGTCAATGACATCCACGAGAGTTGCCTAAACATCATCCGCCTAGCCAATGATGTTATAACTGTCTATTTGAACCTGAGCATCATCTGCCAAGTCGATGACATTAGATTAGACTGATTTTTCTGCAAGAATCTCAAAAATGATCATTGTGGGGTTTGCTAAGAATGGGTTGAGATCTGCTAAATGATCCACCTAGGGTTTTCCATGGATGGATTAATGAAAGGGTTGAAAGTAATATAAACATCTTTGTCATCACTTGAGTCGAATTGGGGGTTGCCAGGTTGGTATTTGTTGTTGTTGATGTCGTTGTCATGATCATCTTGACTAATCTATTTGATGTTTGTGAAAGTGGTACAAAGGTTGATGTTCTAATTGATGAAAAGGAGTGCAAAATGTTTTTGGATGTAATCGGTCGGACCAATGGCATCAGATTCTTGTGTGCTTTATCAAACAACAATGGACACGCCAATGAAATTGGCTTTTTGTGATGTCTCTAGAATGCCATCTGCCTAGCCGATGGAGTTGCGCTGCCTAGGTTTTTTACAGCATCGGCCTGGCCGATGGCGTTGCGCTGCCCTGTTTTTTTAACATCAGCTAGGCCAATGGCATTGTGCTGCCATGTGTTTTTATTAACAGCATCAACCTAGCTGATGGCGTTGCGCTGCCCTGTATTTTTTTGTAACGGCATCAGCCTTGCCAATGGCATCGGAACTTTTGAAATTTTTCTAAACATCATCAATTGGGGCGATAATGCTGGGATTTTCTAGGATTTCAGAGATTGTTCTTTGTGGGTAGTGTTTGGCATAATTTGAAATTTGTTGGATGACCCATGTGTTGTCGTCTAAGAGAGGAATAATAGGGAAGGTAATAAGGTATGAATTCGGTTTCATCATTGTTGGTATAAGATTGAAAATGATAAGGTCCATATTGCAATGGATCATGAAAAATTTCATTGTCAAATGTGGAAATGTCATCTTGTGGATACCCGTCAAAGATGGGAAGATCATCTGGGGAATCTTTTGCAATTTTATAGCCGTCAAAAATTGGAAAATCATATCGGGGATCTTCATCAAAGATGGGAAGATCGTATAGGGGAACTTCAGCCATGTTATATTCGTCAAAGATGGGAAGATCGTATTGGGGATCTTTTGCCATGTTACATTGACTTTGCAAAAGATTGCGCCATGAGGCATTACTCTCGATGGTGTGCATTGAAGGGAGAAAGGAGCAATCAATATAAAATCTAAATGAGTTGAAGCTCGCTAGAAAAACCCTAAGAGGTGACATCATTCAAATTGAAAGAAAAAATTGGAAGCTAAATTTTTTGATTGATTGAAATGCTAAGAAGTTATTAAAAAAAAAGTGAAGATGACCCAACACAAAGGTGCGGTAAAATTCATGTCGGATTTACCAAAATGTATGTAGGCTAAGAATGGTCAACAATACAGGGATCCTCTAATATAGGAAAAGGTAGAAGACCATACTAGATCCAACACAGACAATATGTTGGTCCACAAAGCAATCCAGAGATATAAACAAGGGTCGTGATCAAATGGGTTTGTAAGGGGTCTAATAGTGGAATCTACACAAACTATTTCAAGATGCCATTAGATGATAACCAAGAGATGTAAAAGGTAAATTAAAGATGTACAATGCCATTGGGCAGTAACCATGAGTTGTAAATAAAGAGCTAAAGCATACAAAAGATAATAATATACTAACAAGCCTATACTAATCTAAGCATTGAAGACATAAACATACTGATATAATTTAACCATCAAAAATGAAAGAAAGAGTATAGGGTTAGGCTACTTGCCTTGAGTTAACTTGACAATACATTAATCTCCCCCTTGGCTCAAGTGGCACTTTGTGAGAGACAATTGTAGGTGGAGTCCAGTTGGAAAGAAAAAAACCTAAGTAGACCTCAGTTTGGGACTCAAAAAACTAGGTGTACCTAGTTAGTTCAACTTCTCTTCTTGATATCTTCAAGTCCTTATGCAAACTAATATTCCTCAAGCGTAATCTACTTAGTCCTAATTCCTATTCTTCTTATTAAGGTGGATTTGTGTGCACAGGCAAAGCGGATTGGATGCCTTCCTTTTGAGAAATGGCAAATGGGAACCATATATATACGGCTCAAAACCCTAAAAGTCACAACTCAAGCTTGGTTGATCGCATAGAAAAGTGTCCAATAGAAACCAAATGACATCGGCCTGATCAATGATGTCAACCAAGAGGCGCGCAAACATGAAGAAGAGTGGAAGGGGGGAACGGGAACCATCAAAAGTCAAGCAAGTTGATGTTATGGCAAAATGGCTGCAAAAATTGAAAATGATCATGACTAGTAAACTCTCACAAAGCACCATGAACCGGACCACCATGATCTCAGAGTGCTCCTTAGGATGTACACTCAAGGAGGTTAATACGCCAACAAGCTCTATGAACAAAGAACATCAGTTATCGAAAATAAGGTGTATGCAATGAATTCTAGGTCAAGTTAGTAGTATGAAAGTGACTAAGGCAAGGTCTTGACCTATGCTAGGGTGGGCATTGGATCCCCGACAATAACATTGTCTAGAATATGTTATGTGAAACATGTGCTCTCTTTTTCAATCCAAGTATGTAAAACCTAAAATCTATAACAAAAACATTATAAACTTCCTGAGAAAATATAATGAAAATGAGACAAGTGCCTTTCAGTAACCCTTTTGTAATATGACAATTGTATGCTCTTACAATCTGAATGCTTTCAAATTAGTTTCATTTCCATTGTGCTAATGAATGACTCTGTACTAAAGACTATTGAATCAGAACTACAAAAGGACTCTAATAGCTATTAGGCACTTGGTATATGGTGTAATCAAGCACACATGATTTATGTGTGACACTGCATGGTCTCCTTTCATCCAAGGAGGAATTCAGTTTAAGGGATACATTATCTTACAGCTTTATGTCACCAAACATTTTTCTTCCAAGTCCAAAGTGAATAATGTCTTCTCCATGCAGCCACTGTTTCTCTTCCTGTGGCCTTAGAATTTCTTTGATGTCAATTTTGGCTCTTTTGGATGCATTTACATCATATAGTATCCTAGAGGGCCTAATCGTTGTTAGGTAACATTTGGTTCCCTTTCATAGCAACTAGGTCACTTACATGCTAATATGGAACCTTAGGGATGTCTTGCGCTCATTTGTGACCTAGCGAGACTAGTTGGTGTTTTAGTGTCTTAGTCCCCTTTTCTGTGCCTTGACTGATTTTGTGTAACCTGGGGTCATAGGTTGATACTTGTTGTTGACTAAGGTCCTATGACTCCTAAATATTCCTGTCATGGTAATGTGGACTCATCTAACTTCTATTTGGCATTATCCTCTTGTATTTCTCATGTGAGAGGATTTATTGTCATTGGATAAAATCACAAGCTAATTTGACTTCAAGTTGATTATTTTGACCTTCTAGAAGGCATATTGCCTTGGGGCTTGCTATCTTCAGACGTTAGGAGGTGTTTATTGGTCAGACCCAATGGTAGGCAGGCCCGATTAGCTGTTACCCCATATGCTCCAAGCACTCCTCTATTAGATCCATGAAATCCACAGAGTAATCCATGTGTTTGAGAGGATATGCAGGCAGTTATATTATTCCATAGGTTTGCAAGAGAACTCAGTCCTACCTGCAAAAGGTGTGTTGTCGTCCCAAATATCCCTTTTTCCCTAATTTCATCATTTAAATGGGAAATTTGCTCTTATCTTAGGCCTTTCAGCACTCAAATGAGGTGGTCCCATGGAGGGGGCTCCTGCTCCTATTTTTTCTGCCCAAGAGGTCCCATGAAGCATCTGAAACACATTAATAGGAATTAACATAATCTTCTCCCTTAAAAAAAGGAGCGGCAATTTTTCTAGCAGGAAACTTTGAGTAGCTGCAAGAAAGGATTGCTGAAAGCTTGTATCATCCGCTCAAAATTTTCACAGAATTTATTTTGCCAAATGGCATCTTCTATGAGGTAAGTTTTTTGAGAGATATTTTTTACTGATGGTTTTGGGTACAGATTCCTGAAAAACTAGAGCGAAGAGCTGGAATTTCATCTTGCATAGGATCCTTTTTTTTGTAAATAGCTCTAGAATTTTATCAGTAGCACCTGATGAGAATATTACAGAATCACCCCACAGGACCATTGCCAAAGCACTGTCTCTTTACTGACTAAAAATGACATGTAGCGCCCAATCTCTTCTATTGTTAGAAGTGATTCAAAGGACTGTCTTCAACATTTCTGCCCTATCTCTCTTGGCAGGCCCAATTTTCAGCTGGCAGGTTCAGGCCCCAAAAGGCCTGAAAGATCCCTTGTGTGTCCCTTTCAAAGTGCCTCCCTGTTCGTTAAGTGCTTAGCATATCTAAAATATCCTATAACGTAGTATGAGCAGCTCATTGGATTGATAAAAGGTTCAAAAGTCCACTAAAGGGTATTTTCAAGCTCTATCTTCTCTTTTCTGTTCAAAACCAAATCTCTTTTTTGCTCTTCTTGATGTACAGAACTAGCCCATTCCTGTAGCTAGTGAAGAAGACTATTCGCAGTTGGACCTGTGTACTTACAGATTAAAGGGAGCTGTTATAGTCTGATTGTTGCACTCATTTATCATCAACTTAGTAGTTCTACACTATTACAATGAGCTTCAACAAAAAGAATACTCGTGCACCGGCATATCACTTAAGCAAGAATCTCAAGCACTCACCTGAGGTGCAAAAAGAGATTACCATGTCCCCCTGTCATTAGGAGATAGACAAAAATCATTATTATGCATGCAAACCCTAACATGCAAATTTAACCATAAAGAACGCATAATAACACACAAGAAAAGATCTAAAATAACTGTAAGTATCTCATATATTCATCCATGTACAGTATATAAATCCGCCATTAACAAACAACAGCAAGCTATTATCTTCAGCTCTCCCAAAATACATCATATGTCTCTAGCTATCAGAAGATCCATGTGTAGAACTAACTCTAAATATTAATCACTGGGTAACTAAATGCCTGTCTCTTAGCCAACGGGGAATTTATATAGATCTTTTCCACCGCCCTTACCCTGCAGCATGTCTACAAATGGCAATCTTCTAAAAGTTTCTAGAAGATTCCCTTGTTCTAACCATATGCGCCTCTAAAAGCATCTTTCTTTATAACCCTATATACCTCTCGAATCTCCACCTATCTGTGTTGCACAGAGCTCCTTTATATCAATGGCTTTAGCATGAGTTATCATACTTGCTTGTATAATCTTGTGCTGTAATGTTCCCATTTTTGATCTAGACCCTCGTGGGACCCTTAGCCCATTCTTGTTTCCGATAGCTAAGGGTAGAGGAATGAAAGGGAGCATTGTGGACCACTTGTGAAGAGTTAATAATTGAAAGGGTAATATATATTTCTAATTTTGAGTGGAGTTATGAAAAGCACCTTATGTTTCTATCTCACTTAGGTGGTGGGGTTTATAGGTCTTGGGCACTTAAAGCCTAAAGTGAAATTAAGAGGATCTTTTAATATTTTAAAAAGAAAGGTAACTCTCCCCTCCAATTTTTGGGTGCCACAATTGGAGTAGTAGTATATAAAGGCAAGTAAGGATTCATTTGAAGAGGGATGCATTTTTTTATGATATTGACTTGGATGATCAAGTATGTCAAGCTTGTTCATAGTGACTTGAGGACGAAAACCTTCAAGTGCACCAAGGGTTTGGAGACAGAAACCTCCATTCCTTCTTTGAGGGCAACTCTATTCAAGGGTTGCAATTGTGCTTCAGATTTGCATGTTGGCATGCAATTAGACCTACAAGGGTGTTTTTGGAAACCACCTTCATTAAGGAATTATTTCAAACCCTTCGAAAAGCCAGAAATTCATAATTTGTAGGTGAAGGAGCTGGGCGAAGGTCTTGGTAGGGTAAAGGAGGGTGAGCAAATGCCCTAGGACAAAAGCGAACTCCCCTAGAGCCTAGCGTCCCCCTTTGGAGGGCTGGGCGAGTGCTTTTGGGGGACTAATTTGGCCTTGGTGGAGTGTGGGACAGCCACACTAAGTTTCTAATAATTTTGCTAATATTTTCCAGCTATAGCGAATCATTTGTGAGGCTGATTTAATGTCATATGGGCAATAAATATTTCTGTAATTTGCCTAATTTATTCTGAATTTTATTCATGGTTTGTTGAGGGTTTAGGACCTCAAAATATTCTGAAACTTCTTCATATGTTCAGCAATTACCTTCAATATTTTTGCACTAATTTGTGAAGGGTCAGCGAAGGGGTTTGTTGCATGATTAGACTGCCACAATAACCATTAATCTCTGCTGCAATTCTGCATAAGGATGCCTAGGGTTTGATGAACAAACCCTCATTTGAAGGTTAAATTTTACCGTGTGTGAAGAGCCATCAAGGGCAAACACCCTAAGGTATTTACTTCATATTTTTTTAGTGGTTGGAGCATTTACTTTCTCAGCCTACATCATATTTGTTCCAAGCTAGGGTTAGCTGGTCTATACTCATAATTTTCTGATTTGGGTAAGGAATTGTGAGAAATCCTAGTTTTGTTGAATTGTCCCAATTTGGGGACATTACATGTGCGTAGCCTTCTACAGTATACCCTTATTGTTTTGTGCACATCCCTTCCAGTTAGTCAAAATCCAAGTTTGCTTCCTAATGCGCGCAATCTTGGGGTCAACATTCCCCCATGCTACTTTCTTTGTCTATCCAAGACAAGTTTGTGCTATTGAGGCTTCCCATTGTCTCTAATTATTGTGCAACCATAACTTCAAGTAACTATCGTTGAAGTTCTTCCCAAAATTCTCCCATCTCTAGGCCACCATTGTTATACCCATCTTCACTTCCTAGGTTGTTCTATCAAAACTTCGAGGTCTCCCTACTCCAGACGCTAATACTTCTTGGCCATGGTTTTATATTCTCCTCTTCACTTCCTGTATACTTTGCTCACAACTTTCTCTTTGTTCATGGCTTGACTTTGGAATTTGTCAAAGCGCTGCTCCAAGACTGCATGTTTGTGTCATTCCTACCTTAAAAACCTTGGCTTGGTCCAATAAATGTTGTCGCTTTGCCTTTTCTTCTCATTGTACACACACGCTGCCAACTCTTTGTGCGTGACCTCATCTTCTTTCATGTGGACGTCTATAAAGGTTTACGCATCCACAAACCTCTTGCATAATTGCCCAGCCACCCTAGCCTTCTACCTCAATGAGTTGATCAAGTCAGTCAACTCTTCTGCTTGACCTTCCCAAGAAGACTTCGTCTCTTCCAACTTCTTTGTGTTGAGTTCTTCCTTAGTAGGCTATTCAATCGTTGTAGCTTGCCATAGGAAGTGCCTTATTGTTGTGCCCAACTTCGCAATCGATTATAATCCTTTAGGCTCCAAACTTCCCCATAGTTACAGCCTCTCCTCTATGAGCTTTGTCAAGCCCTCGATCCTTGATTACATCATTGCAACCTTTCCTCGTTCCTCTCCATGCCTCATTCTTTCAAATTCAAGCATGGACCTCAATTGGCCCAATTTTTATTATTTCTGATACACAGTTGCACGACATTTGTTGCTATTTTTATCAATGCAAGACCAATTTGTTCTATCGAAAACTCAGGTGTGTCATAGACTTTATACCCCATCTCCACCTCTTGGCTTGTTCCATCTTCAGGCCCCTGTGGTAGACTTAGCGCTTCCAACGAAATTTCGAGCCCTAAATCAATAATTTGATCCCAAAAAATATTGGTGCACGCCACTGTTGTAGCATTTGCCTTGTGCATACCATCTTCCTTTTTTGAGTTTGACTGACATGCAAAGGAGTCACAAACTTGGGGCTTTCCACCACTGTTGTTTGCAAACCTTCTAGGGTCTTTTCAACTTCAACCCTTAGCTCGTCTATGTGCAATCCTTCTCCCTGCACTTGTTCTTTTTCCTGAACCACAATATTCTTTCTGCGTCATCTCATGGCCTTCTTTCTGTGGATTCCCATGTGCTTATTCTCTCTCAATCTTATGTGTTTCCTCATAAGTGGTCTTACAAACTTCATGTGTTGTTTTATGAACTTCTTCATACATTGTTCCTTGTCATGCACATATTTCAATGCAAGGATCCTCCATTCTAGTCCCTTCTTCTTTGTGCAATTCTTGAGGGCTTGGTTATTATCCCCATTTACATCCTCAAACCCTTCATCAAGATTAATGGTTGTTGATTGCTTTGTTTCTTTCCCAACAATGTTAATATTTGCTTCGTCTTAAGAATGTCATGTGTTGAGTGAACCATTGTCTTTGGTATGTTCTTGGTTTCTTCTTCCTTGGTCATACCACAACCGACCCTGATTCTTCTTGTTCCTCAACAGCGTTTTGTTTATCCTTCCTAGTCCCTATGTTTAATTCTCTTTGCTTCCCTTCGGCTCTCGCCTACTTCTTTTCCAGGGCGGCTTGTCCATCATTACCACACCTTTTACCAGTGGCCTCCTCACAAGTGTCTCCAATTTCTTCTTCTTTTCCAGCTTTAGCACGCACGTTATAGTGCAGTTCTTTCCCAAGACTCTTACCATTTACAAGGGATCTATGTCAGTGCTATCATCCTCAAACTCTTCATCCTCCGATGTGATGGTTTTCCCCATAATCTTATATTTATTTCGAAACGTCATAATCTCTTTATCTATCTCCACCACATCCACATCTACACATGGAAGATCCCTTATCCAGTTCAGTGCGATCTCCAAGTATTGTGCAGAGATCCCATATAGTAACTTGATCCAAACTATATATTTTCCATCCTTGCCCACTACAATTGCCAACGTATAGTGCACCATCACGCAAAAGCTTGTGAATGCCTCCATCATCTTGATTGGTACTCTGCTCTCGTCTCCAAAAGCGACAACTAAATTGTCATGACACTTTTTCATCTTATTTTTATAAAAGGGAATCATTTGACTCTCGCATTAATGTCTGACATACCTTACTGTTGTTGAGTCTTCTTCCCTTGGCGAAGTTATAAAGCATCCTATTCTCTCTCGAGTCACTACTTCCTCATGCAGCATCAAGATGATGATCATTTCCCATCTAAATGTTCCTCCTCATTGGTGTGCATTGTTCACTACGAAGTTCACCTCTTCAACAATGTACCGCACATAGTTGAACTTCATCTTGTTGACATTGACTTGATGCACATCGTATACAATCACCTTCGACATCAAATTCCAACATGCAACCTCAATTAACTTTGCATTAATCATATGTGCAGCAATCCATGTAGACTTGTTATTAATAGCATCAGAGATGAAAGATTACCCACCTCTTCTCAAGTTTAGACTTTCTACAACTTTGTCCATATCCTTGGTCTTTCTCATGGCAATGTGCATATCCACCCTTTTCTCTTTCAAGCATGTTATGTTGTTGATGCGCACCAAGGAAATCCTCGTCCTTTGGCCGACAAAGTACATCTGACCCTCATGTATGCACAACAACAAGAACTTGAGTACTCCTTTGGCTTGCCAAAATAGGGAAACTCATACAACTATAACACCCTAGTGTCTTCAAGGTATTATCCAACCACAGTTTCCTTTCTATTGTTCTTTGTTGCTGCCTTGACCTCCTTTATATACACATCCCCATTCTCCTTTTTCTTTTGATTGAAATCTTCAACCGCACATGACCCTGAGCACAATACCAAATGCTCTCTGCTTGGCAATATTTCATCATTGGGACCATGAATGGAACACTAACCTTGTTTTAATTCTTAGTGGGTTTTGTCCTTTACTTCTTCGTGACAATTTCCACCTACTCTCCAGACTCCTCACTTTTCGACCCTGTACCACTTGGCTCTGGATCCACTTCCTCCCGCACCATATAGGTGTCCTGCCCTGATTCCTTCCCCTTCACCATTGTTGGGTTCCTCTGACTCCCTTTGGTTGTAGAACTCTTCTAGTACCAGTAATTCCCTCCTTCAAACACCAAAACCCTCTACAAGCCCGTGCAATTCAATTGAATCTATCCCATTTCCGTTCACCCATTGCAATTCTACTGCAAATTTGTGCCACACAATTGAAAATCACCTCAAACTCCATATTTTATTCACTCCTACCCTCTTGCTTTGCCTACAACGCTACAATGAAGGTCCTCCAGTTGTGCCTTAGCTTGCAATTTGATGCCCTAGCTTGCAACATGATGCCATAGCTCACCTACTATCTATAATTTTCCTTCAGCTTTCTTACCTCTTCAATAACTCTTCGCATATACTCGTGAATGCAAATGATCGTTTAAAATTTCCCCTTTCCTTCTTTTATAATGTTGGGTGCACTAATTGCACTCACCTACCCACATCCACTTATAACACCGCTTGCATGTGTCATCCTTTCTTATAGCGGCATACCCCTCATGCGCCCATTTCATTACAACGCGACCTACACCTTTTCCTTTCCCCACGTTCTCAAGCCATGCGCACAACTTCTCTTCCTATGCAAACTCTACCCCGCATTCCTCACATATCCAGATGCTTAGTCAAATTTTCTCAACGCGCATCACCTACACCTTTGCCCTCCGACACGCGGCTCCTTTCTCTATTTACACACATTTGTCCTACACCAATCTCTCACACTTGTCTTCTATGTACTTTCCTTTCATATGACTTTTGCACTCCTCATTTACTTGCGTATTGCGCGTACACTCAACCTATTCTCATTATCACTTTTTCCCTCTTTTGAATTATGCGCTAAGTACTCTTGCACATTCCATATCCAAATCACAAAATTACTTCATGTGCTCTAGATGGCTTGTTATTGTATCATATTTGTACCTCTTTATACAACCATACTTATCCAATTGGGGCCAATGCTCTCTTATTAACCAAAATAAAGAACCACTACAGAAAGCAAGAAATATTTTTGGTACAACAATTTTCTCATGGCTAGTGGCCTTATTGATGACTTTACCCTGCATGATTACTCAAAGTAGGGCTTGCACCTATCTCATTAAAATCCCTATGTAGTAATCCATCATCTAACCTGTGCAACTTGCATGCACCAATCTCCAATATGTTATGAATTATATACAACCCCATCTACATGATGTGGAGTTTTCCAGGGTGCTTAGCATATCTGGAATCATATAATAGTACCTTGGAACGTATGCACAATGTTTTGTTCTTAATGTGTGTGTCATGCCACACTTTGTGTCTACTCTTTTGCACATCTTGATTCCATCAAGCTAGGAATCGCTTTTCATTCAATTTTATTAATTCCACCAATATTTCATCAATAGACTCTTGGTCATCAAGTCTTTTTGCACAAGAAATGTGCAGTGATGATATTAAGAACTCCATTGGTGTAGACACCTAAATTTGGTCTTTGGCATTTTAGCAACATCAAATTTGGCATACTTTGACATACTTAGACAATGCACATATATCTAACTCTTGGGCATACCTTCCCTCTATCAATCTACCCATCTACTATCTCAGCCACCTATATCCGTCAGACATATTTATTCAGGGTCAACTTGGTCTAAACATGAACAGCTTTAAAATCCTAGACAAACATTCTTCATACCTCATAACCTTGTTTTGCACTTCTAAGATACTACCACCAAACCTGGATAGTGTCGATTACCACAAGTGTCTCCCTTTGTTGATAGTGTCCAAGGGCCCTCAATGGCTATTTTTCAAAGTCGGGAAGTCTCCATTAGGTCGGCCTAGACATGTTTTCATGGGTTGGCCATAGCAGTAAACTAATGAAGAGTCACCTACATATACAAATCAACCCTAAGGTTATTATTCACTTGAGCATCACTTTGGAAATAGCTAGCAGTCTCTTGAAAAATTATTCAAAAAGCATACATACATCTCAAATATTCAAGAAGCAATCCTAGAGCAGTCTATAGAGCCAAATCTGAATACAAAAGGTCAAAGTTCCCTAGTGCCAATTATCAAAGATCAAAAGATAGAACTACATTCTAGATTATTCATGATTTTGCACTCACACACGCAAGTGGGAGAACATATGTGCGGTTTGAGCCCTTGGAAGTATTGGAACGTAAGAAACACTCAGCCATTCAGTGAGGAGTGGTTCGCCAAGCCAAAGTACTAACCCCTTTTAGGATATCTTGTGATCAATCAAGCACAATTAGGTTTCATACGAAAGAGACAAAAAACAGGGATTATCACACAAGATCAAAGAAGTGTGCATACACAAAAATAGATTGTAGGCACAAGCACATGGATACCAAAAGTTGCAAACCCCACTATGCATAAAGACATTGCCAGTAAACCTTGACAGTGTTGGCCACTGAAAGCGTTTGACTTTGCCGGCAACAACCAGGTAGGTTTTCAGACCCTATTTCAGATATACATAGTTGACGAAGCACTCCCTGAGAATTTCCAGATCCTGTGACATCTTATGTGAGCTACAAATAGTCAAATTAGCTTAGTACATTATCCTTCTCTTGTCTTGTCATTTCTAAACCAAGTAGTGGCAATATCTATTAGCACGTTTCAATTCAGATTATTGTATTTATTGCCATTATTTTTGTAATCTAAATTAGTGCATACTTTCAATTATTTTATATCACTTACGTGTAAAATAATCAAAACATTTTGGTGAACCTGATTATTGATTTGAACACGAAATCCCTAGGCTTCCTTCTACATTATGGTTTCAAAACTTATTTCCCCACCTTAGGGTTTCAATTCCAATTTCATACTCTAATTTTTTGGGTCTCATGTGCATCACATGTCTTCTCATTTTCCCAATGGGTACAAATTGTTTATATCTAGCATTTAGGGCTATAGCATTAATAGTCATGGGTTTCCTTCATAGATTATATCATACATTTATATCTAATACAAGAAAAGGTGATGAATTCGAATGCAATAAAATTACAGATGTTATTATCCATGATGAAATCTTAGTAACACACATTGCATGTGTTGAATCTAAAATGCTTCTGGTTACAACTCGAAGGGAATGGGCATGTATGGCTTCCTTCACCCCTCCTTTGATATTCTATGGTGAAGGTAGTCAACACCCCTCACCTATTATCCAACCTAGACTTATACTAAATACAGAGGTAGTTGTTGTCACAACCCGAAGAGGCAGGGCTCACAATCTCCCACCTACTATACAAAATAGGGGTGACCAACACATTCCCCCTAATCTTCCTCCACCACCTTATGCTCCAACCAATACAATCAGAGATTATGATGTCATAAATCAATTTAAGAATACTTGTGCAAAGATATATATCATGGAATTACTCCAAAAGTCTAATGTGTACAAAGACATCCTTCATACAACTTTACGGAACGCAACCATTCCAAGTGTTACTAAGTCGGCCTATTTTGTAATGTCCCCAAATGGGACAATTTCATGCAAAAGGGGTTTTCCCCAAAATCCACAAATTTGAAAATGCAATCAGCAAACCCTAGATTGCAAAATAAGCTCACAAAACTCTTTTTAAGCCCTAGAAACCCTAGAAGCCAAAATAGTAGGGTTTTATGGGTAAATTCCAGCCAATAATTTGTTCCAAAATAACTGAAAAATTTGTAGGAAAAATTCAAAATTTAATTTGCACGAAACAAGTACCTTTTTACCCAATTTTAGAAGCTCAAATGCCACTTTTTGATGGCAAAAAATTCTAATTAATTATCAAAAATTACAGCTGCAGTTCTAAGTGATTTTCCTCTTCAAACTCTTGCCAAAAATAGCCACGAATCCCCAAAAAATACCAGGAAATTACAACCTATTTTGGGCATAGAAATTGCCAAACTTGCCTCTCCAAGTCAATCGGTCCATTCCCAAGTACAGGAAAAAATAGCAGAAAATTAGAGAACGAATTCTTGCCTTCCACAAGTGGAAAAACCTTCAAAAACCTATCAAATAATTAAATAATAATTATGAAAATTATTGTTTAATTTTCTCCTTCAAACCCTTCACAAATTCGTCCAACACTTTACACCAATAATCAAAAAATTAGCACATTAAATCAGAATATTTAATTTGCAAATTTTAGATCAAAGGAGGCCTCCAAACCCTAGATCCAAGCTCCCCAAGTGGTCCGCTCCACTTGTAAAAATAATATAATTAATTAGCAAGCTTAACATGCAAGGAAAAGACCACGAAACCCTCACAAACCCTCCAAAGCAATTCGCCCCACTCCTTAGGGCAAGAACAAGATCTCCTTTAGCAAAAGGTGGTGTCAAAAAACACATTTTTAGATTGATCTCTCACCAACGGTAGCGAACCTCTATTGGGCATGCATCTCAATAGTTTTCTTCAAGCATGAAGAACAATTTTATCAAAATTCAGCATGTTCTCCATTGTAGCCTTTGCCATGTATTTATAACTTCCAAAGGGGGTGAACTACTTTGGGAAGATAAAACACCTTTCTTTTTCCTTGCTTTAGCTCCCATGCCGACATCTCCTTTTCGAATAATATATTAATTAGTTGCCTTAATTAAAATAGTAATTAAAATTATTTTAAGGCAAATAAATTAATAATTAATTTATTTAAGCACTTTAGTGGTAAAAACCACTATTTAAATATTCTATTAATTAAATAATAATTGTCTTATGATAAAAATCACTATTTCAACAATTAATAAATAACTAATAAAATATAATTCCCCAAAAAGGCTCTTTTAGTCTATGGGGAAATAGACTAAAGGTCTTCAATACCTGTTTATTCATGATGTGGAAATGGGGACATCACATATTTTTCATCTATTGTTAATACATTATGATGGAGCAAAGATGGTATTTTTTTTGACAAAGAACATTTACCCCCAAAACATATTATCAACCAACACCTCCCATTATATATTCAAGTTTGAATCTTAGGAAAAAGGGTTACGTGTGTTCTGGTGGATAATGGATCAAGGCTCAATATCTACAATATATCCTTTCTTCATATACATGGTATGGGAGCAAAGGACCTCACTCCAATATGAACATCTGAGGCTTTGATAACATACCACGCCAAGTATTGGGGCAAATTACATTAAATATCATTGTAAAACCCAAGACAATAGCAGCAATATGTCAAGGCATGCATAATGATCTCAACTACAATATTCTACAAAGGCCTTGCGTTCATAATATGAACGCAGTTCCTTCTACATTGCATGCATGTGTGTCAAACTTAGCCATGAAGGATACATTTACACTTGTCCTATGGACCATTAACCCTTCAAACATTGTACAATGACTCAACCCATTAAGAATTACATGCCTCATATGGATACATTACAAACCTCAATAGTTTTTCCCACATGATTTGTGTTGATAGGGCACATACACAATGATAATAAGGATAATAACAATATGGATCATATATTTCCTCCACCTACAACTGAACCTACACAAAACAAACCAAATGATTATGATCTAACACAATTACATTGTACTCCTCAAGAATATGGGCGCCCCATTCTGACATATGGCCTAAAAATGCTAGCACCTGCTAAGATTACAACCATGGTACCTTTGACAATTAACTATGCAACTAATACACCTTCAAAACAAACATTAAACTTCAAACAATATGGTTTTATACTAAAATATATGCAAAAAATGGGATACAATACAGAGGGATTGGGAAAACAAGAACAACACATTATTGAATCCATACCTCCATCCGACCATATAGGTAAATAGGGACTAGGATATAAGAGTGATTTGTGTATTCCTTTCAAAGCAGGCCACGGTCACCTTAGTACCCACAATTAGGAAAGTAAGACAAATAAAGCTTCTATTTATATACATTTCCTTAAATCTGAACCAAATCATGAATGAGAGGTCAATCATATAGCAACTCTAGAGTTGTACACCCCGAATTCATTCATGATATGATATAGCCAGAAATATGGACATTGGATGAATTACCTAATTATAAGTCTCTCCTAGAATGTTTGGGGCAATATGAAGATCTGCCTTCCTTGTATCGTATGAAAAGGTTTCCTTCTAAAAGAAATGCCCACGCATATTTTGGAGAGACTGACTCCTCACAAGACAAAGATGTCCAGTTGGATGGCCCTGATACTATACCTACCGACCACATGTGGAAGATCGTCCAACATTGTTAAATGAAGAAACAATCGAATTTATTTATGGCACCATTGAAGACCCAAGACCTGTCCTTCTCGTACCAATGCTAAGGGCCGAAGATCATAAATCCTTTAGAGATATGTCACGTGATTTCCCTAAATTATTTGCTTGGTCTTATGCTGATACGCCATTCATAGATCCTTCAATAGCATTACATAATATTGTTCTCCACCCTGATGCAAAACCAATTAAGCAAAAAAATCAAAAAATAATCCTAAAGTGCCTTGTTGGTCAAAGACGAGATTCAAAAATTGCTCGATGCAGGGTTTATAAAACGCATCGATTACTTACCTTGGATTTCTAATATTGTTCTAGTTAGTAAGCGTAATGGACAAATTAGAACTTGTACAGATTTTTGGGATTTAAATAAGGTCTATCCTAAGGATAACTTTCCATTACCTAATATCAATATGACTGTCAACTCCACAACCAGTAATGAAATGCTCGCATTTATGGATGGTTTTGCGGAATTCAATCAAATAAAGAACAACACTGAGAACCAAAACAAAACAACCTTTAGAATGCTATGGGGGGCATTTTATTATGTGGTCATGCCCTTTAGATAAAAATATGCTAATGCCACATATCAAAGGGCCATGGCACATGTTTCATGACCTCATACACAAAACCATGGAAGATTATGTTGATGACTTACTCACAAAATCCAAATATTGACAAGCTCGTGCTAAGGATTTACAGCTTGTATTTGAATGCTTAAGAAAATGCAATGTACGCTCAAACCATAAAAAATGTGAATTTGGAGTGTCTTCTAGAAAGCTATTAGGCTATATCATATCCCAACAAAAAACAAAAGTCAATCCCAAAAAGGTCAATGCTATAGTCGAGATGCTCCCACCCAAAGGATTAAAACAATTAAGATGCCTACAAGGGAAATTCAAGCAATTTGAGGATTCATAGCTCAACTAGCCGATAAAACAACCATTTAATCAATTACTAAGAAAAGACACGAAATTTGAATGGAATGAATGTTGTCAAAACAGTTTGGAGGAAATCAAAGAATGTCTTCTTAATCCATCAATCATGATGCCATCTATCCCAGATAAACCTTTAATATTATACATTTCTCCCACAAAACATGCATTAGGAGGCTTATTCGCACAAAACGATGATGCCCACTGAGAACACACAATTTATTACCTTAGTCGTAAACTTGTAGATTACGAAAAAAATATGCAATGGAAAAATTGTGCTTGGCCATTGTCTTCCACACACAAAAGTTTAAACATTACATGTTTAACAATGAGACAGATCATTGCAAAAGTCGACCCACTCAAATACGTTATGTTAAAACCATATCTTTCAAGTTGCATAGCTAAATGAGTAATGTTACTCATGGAGTTTGATCTAAAGTTTGTGTCCCAAAAGTCAGTAAAAGGCCAAGTAATTGTGGATCAATTAGTAGCAGCACCATTAGTACCCACCAATGATAATTTTCGAGATGATTCTACCGTATACACCATGAAGGATGACACTTGGACTATGTATTTCGATGGATCTAAATGCACCTCGGCCACCGACAAGGGAATAGTTTTAGTCAATCCTCAGGGGCAGACTGTGCCATTTGCATACCATTTAGGCTTCTCATGCACAAATAACATATGAAGCATTGATTTTAATATTGTGTGCCACTTGTACCCTATAGATCAAATATGTTAAAGTATATGATGACTCTCAGCTTGTAGTTAACCAAGTCACAGGTGTTTATTAAACAAAGGAAGAAAAGTTAATTCCATATAGAAACATGGTACAACATTTAATAACCTGTTTTCATAAATTTAAGATTGAAAGTATACCCCGAAGAAATAACCACCAAGCAAATGCAATGGCCAATGCAGCTTCTCTCATTCCTATAGATATCATTGACAATCAAGCCATATTGATCATTTGACAATTACAACCACCTTCCATTGCGTCAGTAGATCTAGACAACTTAGCAATATTTGCCATTACATGTAGTACAAGTAATTCAGAATTGTACAGTAACATCTAAAATTTCCTATCCAAAGGAACTACTCCCAACAATTTTTCACAAAATGACAAGTGGAAATTACATCGGGATGTGGTTCTATAAGTTATCATCGTAAAGGCTCTCTTTAAGAGATGATTTGAGGATCAATTACTTCAATGCCTTAACCATGAAGAGGCCAAAATTGCTTTGCAAGATGTGCACGATAGTGAGAGTGGTGGACATTTTAGCGGAAAAGTCATGTCATATAAGTTATTGTGAATGGATTACTATTGGCCTACAATGGATCAAGAATGCCAAGAATATGCAAAAATATGTATGCCATGTCAGTGACATAGCAACTTAAGCCATGCGCCCTTACAAGAGTTACAACCTATTGTCTCACCTTGGCCCTTTTCCCTCTGGGAATTCGATCTAGTAGGCAAGATAAATCCGGTATCATCAAGAGGCCATAAATTCATCATCATAGCTACCGAGTATTTTACAAAGTGGGTCGAGGAAATCCCTTTAGAATCCACTACAGGAGAAGGCATTTGCGAATCCTTGAAGAATAATATCATTTCGTGCTTTGGCCTCCCCTCGGCCATCATTACAGATAACAACTCATCTGTCAAGAACAAGAAGGTCAAGAAAACTTTGAGCTAAATATAAAATTCGGCACACATTTTCTACTCATTATCCACGAGGCAATAGACAAGCACATGCAACAAGTAAAACAATTGTTAAAATCTTAAGTAAAACAGTTGCTAGACATGGCAAAGATTGGCATAACCAGAGCATTTACACCCTATGGGCCTATCGCATAAGTGTCTACCGACCTACATGAGCCACTCCTTATTCCCTCGACTATGGTACTAAAGTTGTATTGCCCTTAGAGTTTGAGATACTATCCTAACGTGTTTCTATTAAAAATATCATCAAAGAAAATGCATATCCAGAAAAGCAATTGCATCAACTAGATATGTTGGATGAAACGCGTATCCACAATCTTGAACATTTGCAAGTTTACCAAAATCGTATTAAAAAAAAGCATATAACAAGAAGATTCGAGCAATAGAATTTCACATTGGTGACTTGGTATTAAAATAAAATCAACAAAACACTAATGTCGCTAAAGAAGGCAAAAATAATTCAAGCCCAATTAGCTAGGACCAATCATTATTACAGAAAAGCTCAGCACAAGGGCCTATCGCTTAGCCACAATTGAGAAAAAACCTTTTAAAACCCTATGAACATTATGTACTTATGTCGGTTCTCCACACAAAGAAAATACAAAAACATCAAATATTCAAATAATACAAAACTAGGACCTATGCACGGTTTGCTTTGATGGTACACATAGTTGCTTGATGTGACTTATCATATACCTAGTGAGTTACATATCCAGTTTCTACACGCATGCTTTTCACGGTATACATGAGTTGGATGTAGGACATACAGGTTACATATGAGACATGGACATACAAATGTGTGGCGTTAATCACACCCACGAGCAACCTTTCTACATTGGCGGCATGTCCATACTGAGGGCATACTGGTAAAGTTTTTAGGGTATATATTTTTGTGCTAGGCTATTGATCATATTTAGATTGTTTATACAAGACTTGCTCTTGTTCATACTTATTAGAGTGCCACTTCCTATGGATATTGTGCTTTGCTAAACTAGATGATGACATTGATTGATTATGTAGACTAACACTACTTGCTCTCTGCTTACTTGTTGTTGATGATTGTTACAATGCTTGATCATTGATGTGTTATGTACTGATTGTTCTATATTATGGGGGTACATTGATTGTGTCATGTCTTGTCGTGTTGTGTATCAGTTTTGTCGGAGGATCCTCTAGTCTATGTCATGGCCATGTCATGTCAGAGTCATGTCATGTCTTATATGCTTGGGTGCTTCTTGATCATGATGTGTGTGTTTATGGCTTATTCACTATGACATTGTCTGCATGTGTGTGTTTACATAACATTCTATTGTGCTAATTGACCATTATTGTGTGCTTGGTGTTGTGTTTTCTATCATGCACATCTCGATTGTGTGTTATCTATTTCTATTGGTGTTGCCATGATTTGTATCATGCATCTACTACAAATCTAATTACTGCATGCTTTATTGACATATCTAGCTGACACTAACACTGGTTTTCAAATGAATTGTCACGACTATATCTTGTGTGCGACTAACAAACAACTGCCCTTGCCTTGGATTACATGTTTCCATGATTAATATTTTTATATGATGACATATTTTATCATGTTTGTATATGTACTTTACATAACATGATGCACGTAACTCTTTCTTTCGAGATAAGTGATTCACAAGTTTCATCCCTCATATCAAAAGGGGGCCATACAATGGACATAATTTCAAAGATTCAGACCATGTCAAATAAAGCATTTCACATTATGAGATGAATTATATGGGTTAGATGGGTCAAATTGAGCAGATTGAGACATATTCACATGAATTTGGGGACCAATTAAGACATTCTACAAAAATTCGAGACAAAAGTTAACATTCTATAACACTTTGAGGGACAAGTGGATCATATGGGGCATGGACTTTGTTCATGCAAACACTTTTCTATTTTTTATATTGAGGATCGATGGGGAATAATCGTACCATGTGAGCACTTTGGGTCTACATCCGTTTATAGTGGTTGATCCTTTTACATATGAACTTGATTCAAGGTTCCATTTTTACATACAAGTATAATTTCGAGGTTCCACAAAAGGATTATTTTGATACCCGGGTAGTGTGGTTGAGGTTGCTCAACTTCTAACATTGCCTTCTCCAGTGGCGGTTGGGGCATTTACACTCCTCAACTCATAGTTTCAGCAATTGCATCTCCTTGAGGCATGTTCAGCGCATGATATTCTCCAATCAAGTTCAAAAATAGCTTGATTCACATACCATCTAGTGTATTCAATCCTTAACTTTTCAATTTCAAGCTTTTTCAATGATTCCAATTATTTTATATTTCTTATTGTAAGAGGACATTGATCTGTACATGTTTTTTGCATATTCACAAGGAGCAAATGATATATTCCGGCTATCCCTGTCAACACTAAGTGCGGTGATCATAGGTACCAAATTTATTTATTTTATCATTTTAATTTAGTATTTTCAATACTAGATAAAAGGGGGGCATCTGTAGACACCTAAATTTGGTCTTTGGCACTTTGGAAACATCAACTTTGACATACTTGGATAAAGCACATAATTCTGACTCTTGCTCTTTTCCTCTATCAATCTACCCATCTAGTGTCTTAGCCACCTATATCTGTCAGACATATGTATTCAAGATCAACTTGGTCTATACGAGAACGCCTTCAAAATCCTAGACCTGCATTCTCCATACCTCACACCCTTGTTTTGCACTTCCAAGACACTACCAATAAACCAAAACAATGTTGATTTTTGCAGGTGTCTCCCTCTGTCAACAATGTGTAGGGGCCCTCAACGGCTATTTTTCAAATAGGGAAGTCTCCACTAGACACATTTCATGGGTCGGCCATAGTCAGAAATTAACAAAGTGTTACCAATATATACAAATAACTCATAAGATTATTATTCACTTGAGCATCACTAGAGAAATACCTAGAACTCTCTTGGAACATTATTTAAAAGGCATATACACATCTCAAATCTTCAAGGAGCAGCCCTAGAGCAATCCATAGCACCAAATCTAAATACAAAAGGTCAAAGTTGTATGGTGTCGAGTATCAAAGATCAAAGACGGAACTACGCTCTAGATTGTTCATGATTTTGCACACACACATAAGTAGGAGAACTACGTGCGATTTGAGCCCTCTTCAAAGTATTGGAACATAAGCAATGCTCAGTGATTCAGCAAGGAGTGATTGGGGTCAGTCCAACCCAAAGTACTAAACCCTTTTTAAGGCATCTTGTGGTCAATCAAGCACAGGTAAGGTTTCAGATGGAAGAGATAGAAAATAAGTATTATTGCGCAGGATCAAAGGAGTGCACATACACAGAAAAAGATTGCAAGCGCAAGGCTCCCAGAAGTTGCAAACCCCGATTGTGTGCAAAAACACTATTAGTAAACCCTGACAGTGTCGATTTCTACAAGCATCTAACTTTGCTAGCAGCATCCAAGCAAGTTTTCAGCCCTTGTTTCAAATTTGAGCAGCTGATGAAGCACTTCCTGAGCATTTCCAAATCCTATGACATATTTTATGAGCTACGAACAGTTAGAATTAGCTAAGTACATTATCCTTCTCTTGTCTTGTTATTTCTAAATTAGGTGGTTTCAATATCTATTAGCACATTTCAATTCATATTATTGTATTTATTGACATTATTTTTGTAATTTGAATTAGTGCATAGTTTCAATTATTTTATATCCCTTAAGTGTAAAATAATTAAAAAAAAAACAATAGCATTGTTTCCTTACCGTATACCGATTGGAATGGAGTACATTGATTCCATTGCTTATATGTCATCATGTATGCCCACAACACGGATGACACTCTATCATCTGAGCCTTAACGCCCTACAACACATTTTTCAGTGAGTGTAGTGCCTAAGATCTTGTTAAAAGTCTCCACCTTACCATTTGTTTGTGGATGGTAAGGTGTTGTTTTGTAATGCACGATCATGAACTCCTTTAATAATACACGCAACATCTTTGCAAGGAAATGGATTCCTCAGCCTCTCATCAAACTTCGAGGATCCCCATACCTTGTAATTATATTCTCCCAAAGAAACCTAGATGCAGTTGCTGCTAAACAATCTTTTGTTGGCACATCCTCAACCCATCGTGTAAGATAATTTTTGGTGGTTTTAATATACTGCACTCCACTTCATCACACACGTTGATTGATTGGTCCAACAAAGTCAGTTGCCCACTTGTCAAAAGGTTCCTACACGATAACTGGGATTAATGGCATCTCATCTCTTCAGTTGGATTTTCAACTCTTTCAAAGATATTACACTTCTACACATACTCCTTAGTATCTTGACATAAAGTCGACCACCGAACCCTTACTAGAGGGATCTTGCAAACAATAACTCTCCCACATAGTGTCCTCCAATGATCCCTTCATGAAACTCACGCAGGAGCTCTACATGTTCATGCTCTAGTATGCATTTACGCATAACTTCATACCACCCCAACTTATACAATTCTCCTCCAATGAGTTAATAGGGCACAACTTTGATTGCCAACTATTTCTCTTCACACTCCAATCATTTGGAGCTAATCCCGATGTAAGAAAAGCTACTAAGCCAGCTCTTTTGGATTTCGTTGTACTTGATATAATTATGCATCAAACATATCAACTTCAATCGAATATGCAACGTCGCCTATCTATATACATAACAAACGATCACGCTCAGCATTCAATCTTCCAGGCTACACCACAACGGAAAACTAAAAGTCCTGAAATAATACAATCCAGTGACAAATCTCCCATGCAAAACAGGGTTGTTGACAAAATACTTCAACGCTTTGTGATCGGTAAAAAAATAAATAAGAGGCAGCGAGTAGATGTTGCTTGAACTTATGCAACACATATAGCACTTGCTCCGTGGAAGTGTAATTCATTTCAGCTTCAGACAACTTCCTACTTGCAAAATAAATTGGGTGGTATTCTTTCCCATCTCCATGTTCTGCAAGTATCGCTCCAGCAATTGTTCCAGAAACATCCACATGTACATGAAATATAATCTGGAAATCTAGAAATTGTAAGGTTGGCATGCTTGCGAGATTTTCCTTCAAGATCTCAAAAGATACTTGTTGCTTCTCAATCCATGCAAAAGGACCATCTTTTCTCAAAAATTCTTCCAATGGCCTAGCATTCAACGCATAGTTCTTGATGAATTTGTGATGGTACTTCGACGCCTCATGGTCAGGTAAAAAATACAAAAGGGGTAGCGAGTAGATATTGCTTGAACTTCTACAATGCATATACTATTGCAAGCGCTTCTCACTCCATGGAGTGTAATTCATTTAAGCTTTGAACTACTTCCTACTTGCAAAATAAATTGAATGGACCACTTTTCCATCTCCGTGTGTTTAAGTGGTGCACCAACAATTGTTCTAGAAACATATACATGTAAAGGTGAAATGGAGTCTTTCATTCTGGAAACTGGTAAATTGGCATGCTTGAGATATTTTCCTTCGAAATCTCACAATATACTTGTTGCTTCACTCCACACAAAAGGACTATCTTTTCGCAAAAGCTCTTCTAGCGGCCCAACAGTCAACGCATAGTTCCTGATGAATTTGTGATAGTATCCAACATGTCCCAAAAAGGCACGCACGTCTCTTTGTACGCGGTACCTTGAGTTGTAAGATCACAGCTATCTTGGTTGGATCTACCAACATCCCCTCTTTACAAATCATGTGTCTCAGTAGTGTACTAAACGGTACTGCAAACATGCACTTTTTCAAATTCAACAAGATTTGTAGTCGTCTACACCATTCAAACATCAAGCACAGATTTTGGTGGTGATCTTTCACAAGCCATACACTATCCAGTCATCAAGATAAATCTAGGGAAACTTGTGAATGAAGTTTTTAAATTCCTCAACAACAATGCACAAGAACTGTTGACCATTTTTGGTCCTACAGGCCCAAAATCGGTCTCCCTTCCTTCCCTGATGTCTTGAGCAGTCAGTCTTTGATGTATTTCACCTTACTGCAATTGTGCCATTTCCCTTTGTAATAGACCTAATTCTGTAAAGAGCCAAGTGACTTGAGTCTTGTAGATGTTTTGGGATGATCTGAAGGCTTATTTTGCTTCAACAAATCACCTTGGGCAAGCTTTTGGCAGAGGAATGGGCCAACTTCAAAGAGATATGAGTCTTTCACAAAGCTCCGAAGGACAAGTGCCCTTGCGGAGGGCAGGCAGGTGACAAATGGGACCATTTAGCAAGCTCCGAAGGACAACTAAAGACAAAAGATTTCTTTGCGGAGGGCAGAGTTTTTCTTTGAAAAAATGACAAGGCAGAACGCCGAAAGGTAAGTTTTCCTTCGAAGAAAATCCATGGAAAAGACAAAGGATTTCTTCGGACTTTTGTCCGAAAAAAATCCATGTAGAACCAAAGGTGAATTCCTTCGGACAAAGTGCCCGAAAGAATTCCTTCGGACATTTTGTCCGAAGAAATTCACAAAAGAAGAAACCAAGGCAAATTCCTTCGGACAAATGCCCGAAGGAATTCCTTCAGACAAATATCCGAAGGAATTTATCAAAAGCAAGGGCCGAGACATGAACTCAATATTTCCTTCGAGCAAAATGTCTGAAGGAATTCCTTCGGACATTTTGTCCGAAGGAAATGGGAAGACAGAGGAGTCCGAAGGGCAAGTGCCCTTGCGGAGGGCTCTCCGTTGTCAAAAGGGGGCCTTTTCCGTTTTTCCAAAGGGGCACCTTCCCTTCGGGAAGGTTCATTTTGTAAAGACCGAAGGAATTACCAACGATGATGACAGGCCCGAAGACATCAACTTCAGCACGATGAACTAGCCGTTGGTAGTTTAAACGCCTGGTGATGTCCCCACGGACGTCAAATTCAAGACAATGAAATAGCCATTGTTTTTTAATGGCCAAAGGCCCGCAGACGTCAGTTTTAACAAGATGCATTAGCCGTTGAGGAAAAGCCAAAGGAGAAACTCTTTCGAACAAGCAGTCGAAAGATTTCTTTCGGACATCTTGCCCGAAAGAGCTAATGAGCGCAGGCCCGAAGGAATTCAAAGGGCTCAGAGACCCGAGGATAAATTCAGCGACCCGTCGAGAAAAGAGCCGAGTTGCCAATAAAAGACAAGTAGCAAGGAAAGAGACAGAAAACAGTGAAAGTGCAGTGTGTTTTTCTTCGATTAAGCATTGATAAGCAAACAGTTGCGTAAATTTCATAAAGAGGGGCGGCCTTGTCATTCAAACAACAAAGCGACCCATGCTTTTGCAGTAACATTTAATACGGTTTAAGCACCAAAGTCAAGACTTGCAACATCTACAGCATGGTCCCTTCAGGCCATTTATGAAAAGATGACAGCAGCATCAGCGGACTTCCTCCTTTCTAGGTGTTTAATGCAGTATGGGCCGCCTGTTCTGGAAAGCACCAAAAAGTCTTTTTCTTCATGCTATATATTGTAACCTCTTAGCTGAGAAATATATCTCTCACTTGTGTATGGCGAAGCCTTGCCAAATTTTACCTTTGAATCAATAAGAATGTGTTTTACCTCTATCTAACTGGGTATACTTTTGAGTATGTCTGTGTATCAACTCCGTGTTCAGTCATTTTAGCTTGATGCTTTCATAGATTGACACCAACATACCTAGTGTAGCCAAGACCATTTCTGCAGATTAACAAGAAGTGCTTCATTTGGAGTGCAGAGACAAAAGAGTAGTTATCTGACAGTGTGCTTTCTGCAGCTCCTGTGGTAAGTTCATTTTCCTTGTGTCTTCATTAAGCCCCCTGTTAAAGCGCCCTACAGTCTGGCCTTTTTGTCAAATAAAGTGTATGTTCGCCCCCTTTTGGTCTGAAGTGTTGATATAGCTGAGTAGATCAAAATCATTTAGTGCATCACCGTTTAGATATTTTCTATTTTGGTTATATCCTTCTCCCTTTTCACCCCCCCCCCCATTATTAGCAGTAGTAGTTAAAGACCTCAGAGACACATCAAAGGGAGCTAGCCCTTATCTAGAGATTCTTCCCTCAGTTTTGCCAAATCCATAGCAAGAGGGGAGTCTCCATTATGCCACACGGAAAAGTGAAGCTGAGTCTTCTTTCAAGGGTGCAATCCACAGCATCAACAGTTTTTGGCATGCCCGATGGGACTCGTTTGTTCAAGGAGTTGAAGGATTTTTTGGTGTGTTCTTCAACCAATCAGCCTCTGTAGGCATTTCAACCAACACCAATGGCAACTCTGAGTTGAATCAGTTGGTTAAGCAATCCTGGTGCCATCAAGAAATCACATTTTGGTATGTATAATTCCATTGCTCAGCAGCATGGGCCTTGTGTTCCTTCATATAACTTTGATCAAGCTCAGGTTGTTCATGGAATCACCTCAAGCAGCTCTCTTGGTTGCCCTTCACCTAGTGTAAAGGAAGTAATGCTGGAGTTTGAGAAGCAAGTGATGGAGATAAACAAATTAGAGGAGCATAATAGATATCAACAAGAGCTTTTGTACAAAGAGGAGTGCTTGTTTAAGCAAGCTCAAAGCTTGCAATCCATGAAGGAGGTAGTAGCAAAATGGGAGAGTCCATTCATTCAAGGCAATCAACTTTGTGTGCCTCCTCCCATTCGAAAGCAGCCCCCTCCTATTCTAAAGAAAGCCCCCTCTTGTGCACCAAATCCTTTCTACCAAATAGCACTTGCTCACTCTAGCTCATCTGATGCAGTAACCACTCCTGCTCTTAATCCCTTGCACCTAGCTTTTCAACATCAAAGGGCATCAGAGCAACCTCCCATGGAAATGAACCTTCTCAATTCCTTAGATTGTGAATCCTCCTTTGAAGGGAATCATCAAGTGCCTTTCAAAAAATAGCACATCTCTCTTCAAGACATTCTTCCTGTGCATCAACAGTCTCTTCCTATTCTTCCTCAACCTCCTCAAGTCTTTCAACATGATGTCAAGATTCCAAGTTGGAGGAGGGAATACCATGAACCAACTCAGGGACTTGAAAATGATGAAGTTGCTCCTGCTCATGGTGATCCTCATGATCTCCAAGAAAGGCTCTCCCAAGAGAATATAGCCAGGCAAATTACAGAGTTGGAGTCCAGAATGAGATTCCTCAGCCAGGGTGTGATGGACGGTTTAGACCAAACAACAGATTTCATGTCTGAACACACCCCATCTACACACCTTCAAGAGAGCTATCAAGCCACATCTGATGTAGATGAAGTGTTGGCCAAATGGATGGAAGAGAATCATTCGATTCTAGCTCAAGGATTGCCTCCTCTTCCACATGCGTCTGTCCATCAACCCTCCACTTCATTCTTTCTCAAGGAGGAACCTGTTTTGAAAGAGGCAAGTGAAGAAGAGAGGATCCAATTTGCAACTATCCAAGAGTCTATCATGAGTGACAATGAGGATGAGATCATCATAGATGCTCCCTTTGAAGGCATCATCAACAATGGAGAAGACATAAGTCATGCATACATGGGGATGTTCCAGCAATATGAAGAGGAGGTTGACAAACTTTATCTGTCAACAATGGATGATGAGGAAAGTAAGCATGGTGAGCTCTCTCCTCCCTTGTTTGATGAACTTCCTTGTTGCTTTGATGAAGAGAATGACCATGCCATGGGACCCGAGTTGGAGGAGGATCAGGAGCATGTCTTGGAACAACTAGAGACTTGTTTTTGAGCAAGAAAGGGAGAGGCTTGTCCATCTTGTTGAAAGCTTTGAAGAAGAGAGCTTTGAGCAAGAAGGTGACGTTCTGTGGGATAAGCAAGCAGTTTGTCATCTCATTTCAGACATCACAACAAACACCCTTCTTCAAGAAAGCCATGATGAAGTAGAAGATCAGTTTGACAGTCTTCAATGACGCAGAAGGGAACAAGTCAATCCATGATGCATGTCAAGGGGGCTATGAGCTAAATGAGGCTTTGGTGATAAGCGAGCAGCCATTGATTTCTTGATGAAATACACCAGCATGAGGGGCCAACATGAATCAAGTTTCAAAGGGCAAAGTGAATACACAGATGTTGGAGACATGTTTGACCTTGATCCACTCGGATACAAGCCAATCAAGGTGGCAGGCAAAAATGGCAAGTCACCAAGTCTCCATTCCATTCAATCACTTGTCTGGCACCATAAGTTTTCTTGCCATCGAGACTTGAGAAGTTTTCCCTTTGATCCAGGAGGGAGGCAAATATATCTAGTTAGTTGTACATAGTAGTTTGCTTTCGGTTGTCTTTGTTTTCCCTAAGTGCCGTTTGCACAAGTGTAGTGTTTTTGGCCTTGTGCGTCGTCTTTTCTTGTTGCTTGAAGTAAAGCTTTGTTGGTTCATAGGTCTTTAGAAGGCTGTTGCTAACTTTTTCAAGCTGCATCCTGACTCCATGCCCAATAGACTTTGAGGCTACCAGTCTTCTTTAGCATAGCAGGCATGCTTCCCCTGAGAATCGCCAAATTTGTTGACCATTTTTGGTCCTACAGGCCCAAAATCGATCTCCCTTCCTTCTCTGATGTCCTGAGTAGTCAGTCTTTGATGTATTTCACCTTACTGCAATTGTGCCATTTCCCTTTGTAATAGACCTCTTTCTGTAAAGAGCCAAATCACCTTGAGTCTTGTAGATGTTTCGGGTTGATCTGAAGGCTTATTTCGCTTCAGCAAATCACCTTGGGCAAGCTTTTGGCAGAGGAATGGGCCAACTTCAAAGAGATCTGAGTCTTTCACACAACTCCGAAGGACAAGTGCCCTTGCGGAGGGCAGGCAGGTGACAAATGGGACCATTTAGCAAGCTCCGAAGGACAACTAAAGACAAAAGATTTCTTTGCGGAGGGTAGAGTTTTTCTGTGGAAAAATGACAAGGCAGAACGCCAAAAGGTAAGTTTTCCTTCGGAGAAAATCCATTTCTTCGGACTTTTGTCCAAAGAAAATCCATGTAGAACCAAAGGTGAATTCCTTCGGACAAAGTGCCTGAAGGAATTCCTTCGAACATTTTGTTCGAAGAAATTCACAAAGGAAGAAACCAAGGAAAATTCCTTCGGACAAATGCCCGAAGGAATTTATCAAAAGAAAGGGCCGAGACATGAACTCAAGATTTCCTTCGAGCAAAATGTCCAAAGGAAATGGGAAGACAAAGGAGTCCGAAGGGCAAGTGCCCTTGCGGAGGGCTCTCGGCTGTCGAAAGGGAGCCTTTTCCGTTTTTTCGAAGGGGCACCTTCCCTTCGGGAAGGTTCATTTTGTAAAGGCCAAAGGAATTACCAATGATGATGACAGGGCCAAAGACGTCAACTTCAACACGATGAACTAGCCGTTGCAGTTTAAATGCCTAGTGACGTCCCTGTAGACGTCAAATTCAGGACAATGAAATAGCCATTGTTTTTTAATGGTGACAGGCCCGCAGACGTCAATTTTAACAGGATGCATTAACCGTTGAGGAAAAGCCAAAGGAGAAACTCTTTCGGACAAGCGGTCTAAAGATTTCTTTCAGACATCTTGCCTGAAAGAGCTCATGAGCGCAGGCTCGAAGGAATTCAAAGGGCTCAGAGACCCGAGGATAAACTCAGCGACCCGCCGAGAAAAGAGTCGAGTTGCCAGTAAAAGACAAGGAGCAAGGAAAAAGACAGAAAATAGTGAAAGCACGGCCTATTTTTCTTTAAATAAGCATTGATAAGCAAACAATCGCGTAAATTTCATAAAGAGGGGCGGCCTTGTCATTCAAACAACAAAGCGACCCATACTTTTGCAGTAACATTTAATACGGTTTAAGCACCAAAGTCAAGACGTGCGACATCTACAGCATGGTCCCTTCAAGCCATTTATGAAAAGATGACAGCAGCATCAGCGGACTTCTTCCTTTCTAGGTGTTTAATGCAGTATGGGCCGCCTGTTCTGGAAGGCACCAAAAAGTCTTTCTCTTCATGCTATATATTGTAACCTCTCAGCAAAGAAATATATCTCTCACTTGTGTATGGCGAAGCATTGCCAAATTTTACCTTTGAATAAATAAGAATGCGTTTTACCTCTATCTGACTAGTTATACTTTTGAGTATGTCTGTGTATCAACTCTGTGTTCAGTCATTTTAGCTTGATACTTTCATAGATTGACACCAACATACCTAGTGTAGCCAAGACCATTTCTACAGATTAACAAGAAGTGCTTCATATGGAGCGCAGAGACAGAAGAGCAGTTATCTAACAGTGTGCTTTCTGCAGCCCCTGTGGTAAGTTCCTTTTCCTTGTGTCTTCATTAAGCCCCCTATTAAAGCGCCCTACAGTCTGGTCTTTTTGTAAGATAAAGTGTATGTTCGCCCCCTTTTGGTCTAAAGTGTTGATATAGCTGAGTAGATCAAAATCATTTAGTGCATCACCGTTTAGATATTTTTTGTTTTGGTTATATCCTTCTCCCTTTTCACCCCCCCTCCTATTATTAGCAGTAGTAGTGAAAGACCTCAGAGACGCATCAAAGGGAGCTAGCCCTTATCTAGAGATTCTTCCCTCAGTTTTGCCAAACCCACAGCAAGAGGGGAGTCTCCATTGTGCCGCGTGGAAGAGAGAAGCCGAGTCTTCTTTCAAAAGTGCAATCCACAGCGTCAACAAGAACACAATGCATTCTTCACAAATCACGTGTCTCGGTAGTGTAATAAATGGTACTGCAAACATGCACTTTTTCAAATTCAACAAGATTTGGAGTAGTCTACACCGTTCCAACATCAAGCACAGATTTTGGTGGTGATCTTTCAGAAGTTGTACACTATCCAATCATCAAGATAAATCTGGGGAAACTTGTGAATGAAATTTTTAAATGCCTCAACAACATTGCACAAGAACACGATGCATTCTTCAATCCAAATGGCATCACATTGTACGCAAGTAATCCCCATTCCATGGCAAACATAGTTTTTGGCTTATCCTCATATGCAATTTGCACTTGATTATAACCTAAAAACCCATCAGTAAATGCGTATATCTTACAAATTACAACTCCCTCCAAAACGTCTTCCATAAATGGAGTAAGGAATGGGTCCATCACCCATGCCTCATTCAACATGTGGTAATCCACACAAATCCTTATCCATCTATTCTTCTTAATACTTATGACCATTGGACTCAACCTATTCGATTCTTCCGGTGGGTAAATTATTCCCACGGCAAGCATCTTATCAATCTCCTCTTTGACCTTCGCATGTAAGTTGGGATTCATGTAGTAAGGTCTCTTCTTCACTGGATGCACACCTTCATGCAACTTGATCGCCCTCTTCTCCAACAATTGATGTACTTTCATCTCGTTGTAATTTCTTGGAAACAAATCCCAAAACTCTCAAAACAAATCAATGAAATGGTGGCTATCTTAGGTTCATCATAGGCACCAATATTTACTTCCTTTCTCGTTGCTCTGTGCATTTTCCACTTGCATTTCTCCCTCGGTTATTCCTACATTCAACCGGTCTATATCTTCCCCCAACTCTTTTTCTTTCTCCACCACGCAAGCTTTTTTACCATGTTCAACCCTTCAACTTGCATGCCACCATCTTAGATTCACTTCCAATTGTACAATAGTATATACAGATTCTTCAAACAGCTAACCCCCTGAATACTCCTCGTCCTTACATATGATACAAACCTTGTCTTCCATCTATGCATCATTCTGACATTGGCTTCCCACAGTACATGTAGTGGTCCGTTAGGTTGGACTCTATAGAACGGAACTTGAATGTCTACATGAAGTCTTCTTTCATGACTTCCCACTTCATTGTCACCCTTCAGGTCTCACTAATGATGCACCATGCTCAAGCCATGTCCTAAGAGTACTATATAGTGCATCTACTCGAATCCAAATAAGAACAATAAACTCCCTCAATGTCCAAACCTGCTCACATGCCCTTAAATGTTCCAACGGATTAGTGTCCCCTCCATAAACTAGTAAACATTTCCTTATGTTACTCCTCTCTAACCTTGTACATACATCCTCCTTAACTCTAGACCAATCAGGAAGGTTATGTCTGTGTGTTGCCCACCATCATGAAGTGGTACTATGCAATGTATGGACAAGTGATAAAAGTCACTACCCCTCCTTAGGTAACAAGCTTGCAAATCCTAGGCATATGTCCTTACACAAGTTTATCCATCATATCTAGGAAGCTTCTCGAGTCTTCCTTTGCTTAACTTGAAAACCCTCTTGGGAACATATGTAATGCGCGGAACCCATTTCTTAAAACTGTCCCTTTGTGGACCTTGCTTCTGTCTCTCATGCACCACAACTAATCATCCCACTACGGATTGATTTTGTGCATGCAATTTTCACCCTTAAGCATTGTCTACCTATCACCCCATATGCTTCTTGAACCCACCATTCACATGCATGGCTAGTGGTGTCTGACATTAACACTCCACTTTTTCAGCTCAATAGACCATCATCTAGTGGATTAGCGGATTCAAGTACTCTTTACCCTGCATGGTAATATTATAGATGTTGGTGATATCCTCATCCACATATACACTTTCTACATAAGCAGATCCATGTTCATTGTCCAAGTGCCCCATTTTTAAATCTCATATAATGTTGGTTAAAGTGCATAATAGCTTGGCTCTTGTAACACCACGGTCTACCCAACAAAGCTAGAAGATTGTCTACCTCGACCTACTCTATAACCTCGATGTCTGCAATGAACTTCTTTCCCATACTATCAAATTCTGCTCCACACAAAACTCCAATTGGTCTTTACTGAGTCTTCTTGGCCATAAAAAACAGGTTTGTTGAACTCTACAATTTGTGACTTCCCATTTTGCTCCACACATCCTTGGTGAGGATATTTACCTCCACGCCCATATCTACCAGGATGTTACTTGCAAACCGATCATTGATCTTAGCATCAACGGTCAACTCTTGACCATAGGCGGTATTCTTTGCAATGCATATCTCCTATCTTCTCACTCGCTTGCTCATGTGCCTCTCACATACTATGCTTGGGCCAAGTCTTTAACAAAGGTAGTACTCCTTCAGTCTTAACAATGAGAAAATTTTAGAGAGCTCTTACATTTCCTTAGGGTTGGAGGCTCTCCTTTATCTTAGCATCCATTTCTCTTGTATTTTGCACCTCTCATTGGAAATTTTGAATCATCTCCTTCGGTTCTACAAGGATTAAAATCTGCAAGGGCGCATCAAGGTAATTTATAAATACTATCTTTTGCCTACACTATGCTTTCTCCCTCTGTGGAATAGGCATTTCACTAGGTTGAGACTCTATTCCACTTTGCATCGTTATATTTATTACAGGTCTTGAATTTCCCTTGCATCCATTTGGCCTAGAAATCCACATATCCTCTTGATGCACAATTCTTATCATTCCTGTGGTTTTTTCCTCTGCAAGGTCTTCTAGTAGAGATCAAGACAATCTCCGATCTTGTTTCTAGCATTGCAATGAGAACATGTATGGAACTTTGGGCAATTCCTTTGGTAATGTTAATTTGACCCACACTTATAACATTTTCCTTGGAAATGACCTCTACCTCGCCCACTTCCTCTTCGCCCATATGAAGTCCCCTTGTATATCCTTGGTTTTGTTGTGCTAGAGCTGTAGAAGCTTGTCTTAGTCCGTGATCCCAAAGCTTCATGCATCTCATTAATGACTCGCCAAACCACCGTATTATTTGTGTTGGTCTCACAAACCTTGCACCAACATGTAGAAGTTGACAATTTCCTGTCTCAAGTTCCCCCTTGCACACTTCACAACACAAGATCACTGCTTACACTCTTCTCCTTGTGCAATTGTTCCCTATATGGCACTCCATTTCACAATTTGTGCAACAAAACCTCTTTGGGTCTCTTGCACACTGTTTGCAATCAATTTATGCAACTATATGGCCATATTAGAGATTTGTGCCTCTAGAAAAGGACATATCCCTGTATCAATGTTCCTAAGAACTTCCATTGTTACTGCATCCTCCTAAGTGACATACGCATCTACAAAAGTCTTCATCACCAACTACATTTTGAAAAGAGGCAGCAACCCTCCAACAAACCACTACATATGTTGCAATGGATGTATGTCAAAAGACAACTTAGACAACAATGTTTTAAATCTCGCGTCATATGCACAGACACTTTCAAAAATGTTTTGGTTGATTTCCTTAAGCATAGATATACTCTATTGCTCAAACTCCCATATATCATACTCCTTGAGAAAAGCAACCTTTAACTAAGTCTGTCACAACCTGATTAGGATCATACTTGTTATGCCAAATAAGCACATGGTCTAGTAGTGTTGTTGCTAATTGGCTTACCTTTCTTTCTAGGGTAGTAATTCCTTTAGCTCTCCAAGCTATTTCGCACTTGTGCATATGTTCTAAGGCATCCTCCATGCTCGTATATACTGGCAATTTCATCAACATTTCATAATAGATGTTTTGTTGTAGTAACTACTAGATGTGTGACTCCGCACTAGATCCAATAGTTGTGACCACTCCTAATCCACTTGTGCCTCCTAGCTTGGAAGTTGCTAGTAGACCCATGCCTCTTGTAGTCATACTTCCCTACACGGCAATTGTAGGGTTAACCACTGGGAATTACTCACTGATGGAATTTTACTTCCTACATTCCCAATTCTAGTTCCTCCTCTTGACAGTCCAAGACTAATCTTCAACAATGCATAGGGCAGTATTTGCTTTAACACATAGTTCTCACTCTCTTCTCTAAGAAACTATTCAATTCTTCCCAAATCTTCACCTTTGCTAAAGCTTTCTTCCTACAAAAGTACTGCATGTGTGGGCATCGACTTCGCGTAGGCTCTAGCCTGAGACTCCGTCAAGGCTTACGTATTCCTCTCCACCTTCAAGTGAATCCCCATCATCTCCTTCAATTGAATCCTCCTCAATTAGGGACTCTCCTCTGCGCACTTCATCTTCCTCACTAGAGAGTGTAGCTTCTATGCGCAAACCAATCACGTGCCCTTCCCATACTTTGCATGTACTTGCAGCATCCATCTGACTTGGTCTCCCCTCTTTTGGGGGTCCTTGGTAGCCATCAACTTCTCTTTATCTTCATTAAACATACGCAACCTTCTTTCCATCTCATCTGAGCAATCCATCCCTTCACATAGGGTTTCCTTCTTTCTCCACTATTGCGCAATCATGGCCTCACTTTCAACCTACCATACACCTAGCCCTTGCAGGATAGAAGTTTAGCCTTCCATCATCAAAGGTTCAATACCCCAATCTAACATTCACATCTTCATCCAAAGGGGAATTTGAGTGATAAATGATCCTCTTGGTTCATGCAAGAACTAATACACTACCTCCTTCGGGTAGATATAGGTTGACACTAAAAACTCCAATAGATAACTAGTAAACACACCTCTCCACCACACATCTACAGCACAAGTCGAATTCTCGTCACTTTTCTTAAGCTTCTCCACCCAATCCTTAGTCCAGGGATGCTTTCTACCAAGATTTTGTCTCCGATCTACAACATACGCAACCAGCCATGTGTATATATGTTGTAGGACCTTTACAAAGAAAACTTCATACATATTGTTGTAGATCTCACCTTGTGACCACTTCTCAGGTCGAATATCTCCTCTTCCATACGCTTCTTTATCAAATCTTAGGGTTTTAGACTCAAATCATGCCTCCACGCATTCCTGTGTGATGTGAAACATCATTCAGCACCTCGATCTTCATCATCTACGCAACAGAACCAAAATGTTGTGCTCATTTATCATCCACTAAGTAGTTTTGCGCTATTACATAAGAACTACAAGCTTCTTAGTAGTTCCACTTAGCAATGCAAGCTTCAACAAATAGAATACTCATGCGTCAGTATATCACTTAAGTAAGAAGCTCAAGTGCTCACTCGAGGCACAAAGAAAGATTATTGTGTCCCCTATCATTAGGAAGATAGACAAAGATCATCATTAAGCATGAACATTCTTATCAAACCCTAACACACAAGCATATTCAAACCCTAACATGCAGGTTTAATCATAAATAAATCATAACGCATACACAAGACAAGAGTCACCATAACTCTAGGTATCTCATATATTCATCCATGTACAGTACATAAATCCGCCATCAGCATACAATAGCAAGCTATCATCTTTATCTCTTACAAAAATAAATCATGTCTCTAGGTATCAAAAGATCTCTATCTAGAACTAACCATAATCACTAAGTAACTGAATGCCTATCTCTTGGCCAAGGGGGGGTTATATAGATCTTTTCCACCACCCTTGCCTTACAACCTGTCTACAACTGACAATCTTCTAGAAGATTCACTGGTTTGAACCATGCGCACCTCCAAAATCATCTTTCTTTATATCCCAGAACACCTTGCAGATCTCCACTTGTCTGTCCTGTGTGGAGCTCCTTCATGTGAGTGGCTTGTGCATGAGTTCTCATCCTTGGTTTTATTATCATGTGCATAACCTTTTGTAGTGTACCCTTAATGTTCTATGCCCATCCCTTCCGCGCGTTACTATACTTGTCAAAATCCAGGTTTACTTCCTGGTGCACGCAATCTTGGTGTCAACACCGACCTGCATCAGATATGGAGGTTTCTTCACTATTTCAACTTGGATCTGGATGTATTTTGTGCTATAACTTAGGTGGGTCATCACCCATGGTGATCTGCTTAAGGCAACATTAATTGTTTCCCTAGATCAGCAGTCGATTTGGATCTTCCACTTTCAAATCAGTCCAATTCAGTTCTACTGTTACTATTTTATCTGTGTTTGAGTTATGTTTGAAATTTTATTGAATTTCATATTTGATTTATCGTTTAGGACTGCACTTAGATTGGATAGCACACAAATTTGCACTCTTTTCTCATACCCTTACTCCTAGATCAATGTATGAATTGCATTCAAATACGGGAAAGTGGTTGATTTGTATTCATTTGGTTATTTTCTCCATTCCTCTCTAAAGTTTGAAATCTGAAAGACAACGTTTTCACTTTTCTTCTGCAGTGGCCACCAAATGGATAAAGTTAAAAGAATTCAGCTAGATAGGATTAAACATATATTGCTCACGCCAGCATCCAAAAGGTTGCATCTCTCTTGGACGAGATCTCCTAGTGAATAGGGGCCTCCCAAATGTTGTAAAACACAAGAAAACAAAGAATCTATCCAAACTCTCAAACATCTTGCCTTGCCTATCCTTTAGCTGGTCTACGTTGTCCAGCCTTCCTTTTACGTATCCTTGGACTTCAAACCCATCAGTCCTCATTTTCACTTGTAGAATGTGGCATCCATCACTTCCCATCCCCTTAGGCTTGCTTTAAAATCCTAGGTTGTGAGATCCCAAGTGCATTGAATGTGCCCATTTAGGTGCATTTTCTGTTCTGTCCACTTTCCCACTCTGCAGAGGGTATTCATTTGAGGCTTAAAATGCAAATTGAAGGGAATATATGGAAAACGTTACATCTCCTTGAGATTGGGATGGATCACAAGAAATCCTAAACAACATGTAATGCGTATAAAAACGCAATAACTCATATATAACATTGCATATTCTGAGCAAAAAATATCCAAGGCCAATGACAAAACTCAAATAGGATTCTAAGAAAAGAACTGTTATGGATATAAAAAGGCACAAATCTTCTCCTAGAACCTTGAGAACATTTACCTAGAGAAAAGACACAAGGAACAATAAACAAACCCAGGAAACCTTGCATCACTTGTAAGAGAAACTGAACTCATTGAGGACAATAAGAAATTGCAAGCCTTTCTGATGGGAATATATTTTGTAATGTTGGCCAGATGTCAAGGAAACACCAAGTTTCCAGTAGTGTTAATATTAGAGCAACCTCTCCAACAAAAAAAATCCTCTTCAGACAAAGGCTTTTTCCTTCCTTTCAATCTATTCACCACATAAACAACTAGCCTGCACAATTGATGTTTTTACTATTTTGTCAAGGAATTTCTTCAGGCTGAACCGCTCTCATCATTTTGCCATTGTTCCGTACTTAGAGGACAATGTCTAAATATTACAACCTTCCTCTGACATATTGAGGTCTCCTCAAAAAATCAAACAGGGGAATATGTTCAGAAATTGACTTCTGTACATGGATTTTGACTGTACAGTTGTTTGCTGCATTGACACTGGCAACTCTTAAGAGCTGAACATTCAGAGTCAAACTAATCCATTTCAATCTGTTGACAGATGCAATCCAATCTGCCAACTGCATGCTAGGTCACATTTACAATGTTGCCCTTTCAAGTAAATTTCAGCAAAGAAAGAATGCTCCTTTGTTGCACAAGGAAAATACTAAGTACTGTAGAAATTGTATGGAACCTAATAAGATTAACATTAAAGCAAGATAACATCATATCTTCTAATGCTGAATAAATTAGTTGCATGAGATAGCAACATGTTCTCGTTATGTTGCAACAAACGAGAAACAAAGAAATCAAAATGTGACAGAAACAGAAACCTGACAAGAAATAGGATGAGAAAGGTTGCACATGAGAAACGGGCTTTCCGTACATACATACATATGTATAATTTATTTTATAAATCCAAAAATTTAACTATATGTTAATTTTTTAATAATTTTAATTTTTTTATTATTGATATTTTACTTTTACTTCTAATGTTTTTTATTTGAATTTTTAATACTTTTTATCTTAATATTTCATACTTTTTATTATTTTTAGTTTAATATTTAAAAACTGCTTAGAAACAGCCTCAAAATGCCATTTCCATTGTGGCGTTTCAGGCTATTAAAACATGAAATGACAACATGCTGCTGTGTTTCTTGCTACAGGGTATTCTATAACTTCTCATACAATTTTGTTCACATGACAGTGTACACGGATAAAATGATAACTACATATTTCAGATTGGCGTATATGATAAAGTCTCATGTTGATAGCGTATTGGTTTGCGTGCTAGTTGAAACACCAGCAGTCATTCTTCTTCATAAGAATTTATCTTGTCAATGTGGTTGGGACTAATATAAGTCAAATGAAAAGAAAGAGAAGGCAAATATTAAGGAGAAAGACCGTTTGTATTTTAAGTTAGGCATATACACAGTACACTGGACAGTAGAACTTTATTATTAAAAAAGAAAGGAAAAAAGGGAATAATTGCTCATGTAATAAATTGTGGAAGAGAATGCTACCTTTAGTTCAGATGGTGCAGGATGCCATTCTGGAGGTCCGCTCTCGGTAAGGAGGCCCATTGAGAGAGGAGAAGCACTGATAACTCCAACACCCTTATGCTTCAAGTAAGGTAATAAATCCTCCAGAGAAGAGTCATTAATGCTATAATGACAGTATGATAGAATGACGTCCACTGAACCAGGTGGGACTCTGTCTAGTACATAGGGAAAAACATTCAGAGGGAGTCCTGTGATGCCAATGTATCGAATCTTTCCAGTTTCCTTTATCTTTTGAAGCGCGGGGATAGTCTCATTCACAACCTGCTTAGACAAGGCTCCATGTGTAAAATTACAGTGCCAGCTTGGGGTTTCATGTTACAGATTGGGCATTAGCAGAGGTTTACCACTTAAATGTTTGCTACAGTTAAGAAACGTTAAAATGGTCTTGTCTTGTACCACCCAAACAGCAAAGGATGAATGCTATAGAACGAACTGTTACTAGACATAAATACCTGGTCAAGTGATCCAAACTCAATGTCATGGCATTGCAAGATGTCCACATAGTCAAGGTTTAACCTTGCCAAACTCTCGTCAATGCTTTGGGTTACTCTTTCAGCACTGAAATCGAAACCTTCTTTATAACGGCCACACTTTGTCGAAACTACATACCGGTCTCTGGGTATCGTAAGAGTTTTCAGGGCTTTTCCCAGAACCTGTTCAGACAAGGTGCCCCCATAGTATCTGCAATAAAGTCACAAACAAGCCAAAAACTGAAGCAACTCTTTTATCCCAGAAAACACTAATTCCAGAAACTACAAGAAACTTGGGCATTCGCTGCTTCGAATTCAAAACAATTGGCAAATTCATCGACTACTTACAATAAAGTAAAACGTTGATCTGCGGGTAATAATAAACAAAAACCAATACACTAACTGTTTTGTAAAAACAGCTGGATTGGTCCATTTTCCACTTTAATCCAGCTGAAATGAAAAAACAATAAGATTTGTACATTGGGCTGTAGTTCACAGGTGAAGTTGACTTGGCTGCTAGGTCCCATCAGCGTTTGGCATAATACTAGGTCCCAACATATGCAAAATGATAAGGTTGGGTGGAAGTCCTGAACCGATTTCAGTGGAATATTTACCCCTCATAGCTTAGGCTCTAAGCCTAGAGGAAATATTGCTAATTGGGCAGTCTCTAAAGGGCTTGTTCCCCAACCTTCCTAACAAAAATAACAAATTAGGTTGTGAAACTAAAATCCATTCTTTAACTCCATATCCCAAGTTCTATTTAGCCAAATAACCCCAACTACCATTCGAACCCGAGGTCTTTGGCCCTTCTTTTCTGGTGTTCTCGTATAATCTATTGTCTAAACAACTATTCGGATACCGTACTACTCAAGACACCAGACAATGCTTCAAGGTACACTAAATGCCAACTGGGAAGTAATTTAAATAGCACAAAATAGATGGGCTAAATCACATTCGATTCAGGTTAAATTCGGGTGAAAGGGGAAAAAAATCAGATCCATTCCTTACTTGAACTCAATTAAGACTTACAATTAACTGATCGAATTTTATATGGAGCACCCAAGAAATCGATCACGCAGAAAAAACATTCTTGAGAATTCACCCGATCTCAACAACCAAAAGCTTCCCCCAATAAAAGGTTGCTTCATTGCTAACCTAAAATCAAATGATAAAGGAGGGCCAAAAAACAGTGCTTCATCTCAAGTAGAGCAAAAAAACCAAAACATTAATGAAAACAAAATGACAGTAGGGCCGATTCAACCATTTACTATCAAAATCAGAAAACATTGAAGTTGGTATTCACAATAATCTGTTGGGTAATATTCATTCACAATCAAAATAGAAAAAAATTAAGTGGTTATTCATGATATTTGCGGAAGAGTGTGAGAAACTAACGGTGAAGTATCAAAGTAGTTGATTCCCAAGCGAGCAGCTTCATTAACTGAAGCAATGGCATCTTCTTCTTTCACAGCCCCAAATACATTTCCCAGAGGAGATGCTCCAAATCCCAATGAACTCACCCTTAATCCAGTGTTTCCCAACTCTCTCATATCAAGACTTGCCATAGTTAAGTCAATTTTCAGAAGTGCAATGTGTCGCTTACTTATGTTCGAAAACCATGTTAGTTTGTTTCTCAATTCCGCTATGCTTCATGCTTCATGCTTCAAATGTCACTCCACAGTGTGGAACTATTTGTTTGTGTGAAACACGAAGTACTTTTAATTGTTTATTGTGAGTGGATGGATTTGATCACATCTTTCATTTGATTGGCAAAACGGTTTGCAACGTCCGTGAATTACGCTGCTAATGGGTGGATACCATTTGATTTTATTTTCAGGAGAAAATTAATCTATTTTGCATTTCCCATCGGCTTAGTAGCTTTGTAAAAACACTGAAAATTTTGTTGTCCTTTCGTATTTATTATTTTTTTTCGCATGCACGTTGTCGGCCAGTCCTTTAACCTATCTAACGGAAATTCATATAGACATTTCAGCTATTAAAGTTATCACTATTTTATTTTATTTTTATAGAGGTTAACGCTTTTGAAATTGGAGATTTCGGTTATAAAATTTGAGTTATTATTATTGATTGTGATATTGTTAGAAATTATATTTTTGATTAAGAAATTTCAAAAGTTTGTTTTGAAAGTGTTTTATAAAGTAATGATTGAAATTTTGTTTGTGTTTTTTTATCAATTTTTTATTTTGATAATAATTGTAAATGGTTATAAGAGTGTACTTTGATAAGGTATTTTGTATTAAAAAAAATTATGAAAGTATAATCAATAGTTGGGTATAATTTGTTTGAACTTCTTATGAGATTAAGTTGGATACAATGCAAAATATGACCAAAACATATTTTTATTTCTTTTATCAATGCTTATCATACTTCTCTTATTTTACAAAAGGGCATTTGGTGTAATATCAATAAATATACTTAAATAAAATTGCATCACATATATCCATAAATATTATAATTAAGCCTAATTAAATATTAAAGAGTAAAATTAAACTTAATTATTAATTTAACTCTAATGAAATATTTGACAAAGAGAGGGTTTAAAGAAATATCTTGATTTATGTGGAAGTTAAAAATAGATGTTACAATCTAATAACAAAATCAGGGTTTTGTGGCAGAATAGTGAGAACCCATAAAACTCGCATCAACCGAAGCACCTTCCATATCCATACACTCCACATTTATGACAAAGATCAAATATGCAAAAAATGGTTTGACGAATACATTTGTCAAATCTGGTGCTTCAAAAACCTCACTTGTCATTCCAAATCTTCATGTTAATTTTTGTTTAGCCCTTTTTAGAATTGAAGGGTTAAGAGGAATAGGCTATTCAAGAGGGAGATAACATATTCCTAAAAGCAGACCAATTAAATAATTCAATTTATGATATTATATTTCAGTGTTGAATTACGAAAATATTAAATATAGAAAGTATGATGCTAAACAGTATTTTGATTGCATAATCATAAAGAAGAAACAATACTTAGCTTATGCAATGATGCACAGACAAATCTGAAATGTACAGATATGGAAATAGATTGTTTGATGTTCAGGACCCAGTCATCAAATTATAGGAATAGTATTTTTGGCTTCTTAGACAATTGCGTTGCTCTATGGACACTTGTATCAATGTTATTGTTTGAATTTTGATGTAACTTGCATGTACGAAATGTTCATTGTATCAAGATGTGACCACTTAGATTTTTTTTAGGTTTTTTATTGCCTTTTGTCTGATGTATCTAGATCTTGCATATAGGTTGTCGATGACTTTTTGTAGCTCAAACCTTAGCTCTCCACCTTAAGTTAGGTTACCTTACTAAAAAATAGATTAGTGGACTTATGATGTCAAGCTGACCTCAAAGACCCCTATGTCAATAAGTGTTGCCTACATAGCCAATATTCTAAGGAAAGTCTTAAACTTGTGTAGTTCTTCCCTATGTGTGGGAATGTGTGTGTGCACAAGGGTACAATATACTATATGACAATGCATGTAGTGATCTAGCTTATAACTTGACAAATATGACTCATGGGTTGTCTTTTGAGTGCTTTACATTTGTAGTATGACTAATCTTATTCTTGACATGCAAATAGGGATGGATAAGGTAGAAAAGCTTAGTTGTGCAATTGATTGATCGAGCTTGAATGTGTGATTGATTGGTAATTGCTAAATGTCTAAATGAATTGGCTTTGACTTATATTTATACTAGTTCTTTTAAAATAATCCTCACATAAGGGTTAATGGCATTTTTAGGCTAACTCGTATACTTTGAAATATTTACAAATTTGAGTGTTTTTTAGATAAGGACATTTGCATTGGAGCAAGGATAATAGCATTAATGTTATTATCCTACCCTAAACACAATTGTCTAAGATGAAGGCAAGTTGTTGAGGTTTTGTTACTAACTGTGAAGGATATAAATCAGATTTTAGGTATTATGTAGTTATAGGTTATCTAGATAATCAAAATAATTAGGGTTAGACTAAGAAGTAAGTAATTAAACCCAATGAGATGGTGAGAATGAGTCTTTTGGCTACGAGGAATGTCAAACTAAAGGGCAGAGCCTTGAGAATATTTGTCAAGTGTACAAGACTAGTTTAACATATAAATCTAAATTTAAACATCTACATTTGCCTCCCGCCTTCCCCCTTAATCTAGTAATATATAAGGATGAAGATTACTAGGTTAAAGGAAAGATAGTGTATTGTGGTATGTAAAACACACCTTGTCTTTACTTGAGCCCTCTTGAATTTATTGTATGTGAATGACTTGCAACCAAGAGCATGTTACAAGTGTAATTAGTGCATATAATGTATAATTAAATAATTTGAAAATACTTGAAATAAATAGAGCAAGGAAGGAGTACACATGTGTGACAATGCCACCATGTTGCCCCTTAGTAGTTTATCTTGGTAGAGATGCTTCCTAGTTGAAGCATTAAAAAGAAGCTCACAAATGAACCTTGGATAAGTGAAGAGGAGAATTGGAGGGTGATCATGCCTCCAATTTGGTGTAAGGATGAATTGTGCTAAGTTCATTGAGAGCATAGAATCTTAATCACACAACTCAAATATAACTAATCTAGTCAATTTAGTCAATCCCACTCGAGTCAAGTGGTGTAACCATATCAACTTGTAATAATAGAATCATAGTACCAATTCCATTGAGGGCATAGAATCTCGATTGACCTAATAAAAAAGATCTAACTACTACAATAAATAAAAGGCCAAATAATGCATCTTAGAATGTTTGATGCATAAATGTATGTATAATTTCAAAGTGTATATATAATTTGGTGGATGTATACCTTGAATATGTCTCAAGCTAAAATATTTTTTAAAATGTAACCTCTACTCTATAAGATGTGTATAATATGTATCACAAATTTGAAAATATATCTCCCAAATATGTGCCCAATGCATAGAATTTTATCCCAAATATATATCTGAATCATGTAATCTGTGTAATCTGAATCAAATTTTACTCATTATGTCAATTGTATATGAAATCATATCTTCTATCATATGCCCCCACTGATATGACCCTCCTTTTGAGGTGAAGGCATTGCAAAAGTGATAATCACCTTATCTCAAAAGGATAAGATAATTATGTTATATATGTATGAATCATGTAGTAAAGAAGCATATAGTAGTGTCATGTCGAAGTAGATATATCAATGAATCTCATAATATACATACATAACAACCCCTAAGATGTATGATAAGAATCATGGTAATATCTAGAAGATAACAAGATCAACAAATACTCAAGCACACATGCAAGAGTACTCAAATGTCACACAAAAGAGGGTTCCAAGGATATTGTAAATAAGGGGCATGTTCAAATGTCGTACACTCGAGTGGAAGACATATGTGAATGTCTACACACCAAATAAATAACACTCAAGGCATAGTGGCCAACAAGCAAAAGAACGTGTTTAAATGATCCAAAAGCAAGACAAAGAAGCAAACAAGAAGTACACTCAAATAAAATAATGTAAATGAATAAAGTAATGAGATATAAGCAACTAGCATAAGCATGTCATACTAGTCCCTGCATACATGTGTTAACAATATGTCATGTAAAATAGCATATCAAATACATTATGTGTCACATCTTGATCTCATCTTATAACTTATAACCTTTGAATTCATGAATTAGTATGGTTATTATCTGATCATCATTGCTTTGAGCATTATGACATACACTAGTATGGGATAGTGATATTGTTGTGTAGTTTACATAATGTAAAATTTCATATATTTGATGTGTATCTTTTGATATTATATAGATTAATATCAAAATATAGTATAATATATACCAGAATAAATATATGAATATGTATAAACTAGTAAAATGTTTTTATAAACATCTTTAAGCATTTCTCGATATTCGAGGTGTCAAAATAGTTAAACATATGTAAATAGATAATCTATCTATAGATACACTCATTTTTAAAATATAATTATATTTTAATTAGAAATAATTATAAGCTTATATATATATATATATATATATATATATATATATATATATATGATTAATACTTATAAGCTTGAACTATTGAAAGGACTCCCTTTAAGATGATATAAATTTAGTCTTCATTTTACATGCATGAAATTGTAAGTAATTACCTTTAATTTTATTGGTCCACATAGCCTTATATTGCAATGGGGAATGTGGTGGACAGTTTTTGATAATCTAATTAAGTGATTTAACATATTTTAAGCAAGTTGAGTTGATTACAGAATAAAAGGTGCATGCACTTAATGAAAAGGTAAATAAACAATTGTGCATGATAGAAGATAGTGGAGACACACAGTAATAGATGCATGGTAAGCAGAGTCCCAGTCATTAACAGAAATAAAATCTTATAAATGAGAGGTTGTAAGGGAATGTGGAAAAGGGGGAGAAATGTTGTAGAGAAGAGGAGAGAAGGGTAGCATCACTTCTTTTACTCCTGCAATCTTAGCCTTTCAAGCTACGCCACGCTAAACCCTCTTTGTGACTGTCTCTTATGTGCCACGTCATTGATCTTCACCTTCTTCATTGCTTTAACATAATCCTTGTTATCTCCATGTCCATGGTTTGAACCTCCTGGAGTAGCCTTTTCAACCAATAACATTAACATTGTTACCATATCAAGTTTCATTCTTTTCTCTTCTTTAACTCAACCAAGAGCAACACTGCCACCATTCTTTTATCTTAGTTGTTTCAATTCAAGTGGAACCACATTCCATTTCAGTCAAGGATTTCAATGGGCTCAGAAAACCCCTCTGCATTGTCAATAGACTACCATATGTGTTTATCTCCATGCATGTGCATGACACATATATGAGGTTTATGTGTTGTGGTCGTATCTCTTGCGAGGAGGGAAAGCCACTTCATATGAGAAGTCTATGGTTTGGAGGAAGAAGGGAAGAATAGTTAGAGAGAAGGAGAATACAATGACAAATTGGAGAAGAGTAGAAGTGGAGAAAGATCAGGGACATGAATTTATCAGGTTGGTTTATTACTTATTTTCTATGTGTCTAATAAAATGGCTTTAGTATGTGTGATTATTCTATATCAGCATGATTATTAAAAGGGGTTTACATTTCCATTTTGTTAGTAAACTAAATATGATTTGTAAATTACACCAATTTTCTATTACACTTGTTATTTTATGAAGAGGTTGAGTCATATATTAAACAACTAGAAGTATAATGTTATCATTGTGAATAATCAGTAACTCCATTTAATGCTTCACATTCCCTTCTAGATAGCTCAATAGGTTTATTCTAAACTTAGTTTTGCATAAATTGACTCAGCATATCATTCATCTTAGCGTTAACTATTTTATTTACATTTTGTGCTATGTAATAAACATAACGTCCCTTGTAGATATGTTGCGTAGACTTGTGTCATTGAAAATCAGTTAGTTGATATAATAAAAATAAAGAAATAAAACCATGGGAATGGGCCTAAATATTTAAGGTTATGCCTTTTCCTTAATGCAAGATCAAATGTTGGGTGGAACTTTAATACTACCTCAGATTTTGTGTCTATCATGGTGAATAAGTTGATTCCCATATAGAGATTAGAGTAATTCTCGTTTAGATTTGATTAAATATTAAATTTGTAAACTTAAGAAGTTGTGTTCAATGTAATATAAGACGTGTTTAATCCATTGATAGAGATAGTAGCAAGTGAGAAACCAAATGGAAGTAATATAATATTATCTTCTACGCCTAAACGTTCTCAGATATAAGAATATTTGAGATAACTGGATTTACTAAATGTGGCAGTGGGTTACTGGTATATTATTATTTGACTGGTATAAAGGATATAAACTAATGTAAGACATTATTACAAGTTGACTAAATATAATTATCACCAAATGTTGATATTATAAATACATCTCAGACACATCAATTATCAGGATTAGATAAGTCTAGATGTTGCGAGATTATCCAAACAAAATTGGAATAATTGAATTATGCTTAATATTATCTATTTAAGTTAATATAGATTATTGATGTCATTTTTGGTTGTCATGGTTTTGCCAATGGATGCATATGCTTATTAATATCAGATATTGGATGATCCTTAGATTAGTTTGCCTAGATGGTGAGCTTATGCTTTGGGTTATTTATTTTTTATGTATATTATAGGGGCCCACAGTAATGATATTGCCTAAGCAGTGAGACAGTTTCTCAAGCCTAGTTAGCATCATCAATGATGGGTATGGATAACCCGATCAAGTGATGTGTTATGAATTTGACTGATCCAGATGATCTTTAGCCAAAAAAATGTTAGAGTAACATTGTCAATTCATATGTATAATTGCATGTTGTGTGATATCATAGTAGAACCATATTTTTTCTTATGATATACATCATGTAGTAGAATCTTACAACACATAGGGGTATTAGCATGTCGAGCAATATTTATTGATATTTGATATTGCATGCATTATGTTAAAGTCCTTTGATATGTATACCTAGTCGGTATGGTTATGTAAAGACTCTCAAATCAAGAACCAAAGCATACTTACTCTTGGGATATGTAACCCATCTATATGTAGATATTATACTTGAAAAGATAATATTATGATTTGGATTTACTTAGCAGTATACAAACTATGTGATACCCTTTTTGTATGAGAGTTAAAATTCATAGCATGGTAAGATAGAAGGACACGAGAATGATGTTGGGAATCAATAGTCCTAAATTATACATATTTGATGAAAGTGATAGGGTTGTAAAGACCATCGAGTCTTCTCTCTATAATAAAGGAATGTAAACTACATTTAGCCCTAATTTTGCGTATGTAAGTGACATAAAAGATATGTATGATAACTTGAGGAGTGAGCACGGGCATAGGAAGTTAACTCTATAGGTGTACCTTAGTTGGATTTTACTATATCTTTGTTTATAATGCTAGTGAAAATAAATAGCCTTTTGTAGCACAGTATTATTATGCAAACTTGTCAACAAGATCAAGTTTGTCACATCTTGTAAGATGAACACTGTATGTGGTATATTTCATGAGAAAGTTAACTGTGCAAGTGGCTATACATTTATATAATATCATAGTTCTTCATGAGGTGTGCCTTGAGATTATGCTCTCATTGGATTATTGTTGAATGTATACTCAGATAGTATAATATTGGCTTGCTTTATTTACTATGGTTGGGAGAAGATTGTTGTTGATGTTGAGTCGGATACTCAAACACAAAGACCTATGATAGTATGGGATGTCATAGTGTTTTACAGTACAGAAAATACCTGGATGGTATATACTATAATTATTATGTCTTGACCCATACCTAAATAAATATATATGTTAAGGTTGATAATGTTGGCTAGAGTGAACATGAACAGTGATAGTATGGGATATCATAGGATCCTTCAGCTTATATGTATATACCCAGGTGGTACATATTGTAGTTGTATATATAGACTCTTACCTAGATTGATTGTTCAAATGATTTTATGATTATTACTTGAGAAATATGTTTATATCAGTTTGTCAGACAAATTGTATGTGTGCGTACAATCTTAAGAGTATAATTAAAAGATAAGTTTAACTATTGTGTACTTTATGGCTTACTTTGTTTTATATACTTATCTTACTTATGTGCCTAGCATGTGATTCTCTATGGAACTAGGAATGCATATTCCTTCATCATTGATATTATCTAGATTTTTATGTGAGTGTTAGGTAAGCACACAACCCTGGATAGTAAGGTGTTATATTTGAGTGTGTCACTTAGTTGTGGGATTGTAGACCTGAGCTTTAGAATCTCATCTATGTTGTGAATAGTTTATTCAATGTTTGGCTTAGAGTGTCAACCCCTTCAGTGGTGACATCTCATGGAGGAGACCATCACATTTGAAAGGAGAACTACATCAGACCATGATTCTGAGGAGCGGATATGTAAGCTACCCAAGTTGTGGTGCAAGCATCAGGTATATATCCTTAGGCTAGGTTAGGGTTGTTTCATCTACATAGAAATCCTTGTGATCAGATGAATTAATAGAGTACTTAGCATGTGAGTAATGGTTTGTACTAATGTCACATGTGAGATAGTGAACTTTAGTGGCGTATCTTATTCTAAGGTTGTTGTCTTGTTCTATGTAAACACTGACTTAGTGTGTCACGATGAATTAAACTTATTGAATTAAGGGAGAAATTACTTCATTGCAATTATAATATATTATATGACTTTGAGTAGTGGAATTCTAGAACTGTTTATGCTTGGGTTGCCAATTATATGAGTGTCTAAATTTGAAGGTTGTTCAGTATGTAGTTTTTTCAAAAAAAAAACTGCATTTTCTAAGTTAAATTTGGTAGGTTGTTTCATTATGTAAGATAACAAGATGAGTATAGGCATGTGTAAGATATATAAGCTCTATAAGATAATGGAAAATGATCATAAAATAATATACCTTGTATCAATCATGATCACATAGAAGTAAAATGACCCAACGTAGTGTATCACATTAGAAGAGGAAAGGTCTAACATCTACATACTCAATAAATCATGGGTCCAATGTATGCATGTATCACACTCAAGTACCTGTGAAATATATGTGTGTATAGAAATGATATGTTATCTCCTAACATAAAGTAAATAACATATGCAAAAGTTATAAAACATGTGAAATGCTAAATATTTTTGGTATTTTTGAATTATTTGAATGTTTTTATATTTTCTTGAATATTTGATTTTTTTGGAATTTTTGAACATTTGGAAGGATAAACAAATAAGAAATGTATAAGGAAAAGAGATACTAGAAGCCAAGGAGCTCATCAAGGGGATGCCTCTATGAAGGCCTTGTATCATGTGTGTCATAATTATATGCTACATAATTAGTATCACCTGGATCATACAAATATTCTATATAATTAGGATCATAATCATCAACTTAATCATTATTATAGAAGACATGTAACTTCTTAGGTTGTCCTTGAACTTGGGATATACCATTTTGAAAATTTGTGTATGGAAAATTTACTACACCATAAGTTGGAGTTGCTTTTTGAATATGTTCATCATTATTAGGAGATTGCATCTCATTATGGATTAGAAAAGTGTCATGTATCTTTGCTTGAACACTAGGAAAAGATGTAATGTGTGCCTTGATTTCTTTATTTGGGGATGAAAGCATAGAATTTGTAGTATTGCCCATAAATTTTTATTCCTCTATGCATGAAATAGATATGATTTTTGGATACTTAGCAACCATATTTATATCATTTGATTTTGTAGGCATGTTTTGCTTTGAAAATTCTTTTGTTATAAACCTTATTTTTAGAACACTTATTTGATTATATTAAGTTTGATTTTACAACTTTTGTTTTTGTCTTTTTGTAACATTGCCTTTTGAAAATTTTCTTGCTCTAATTGTTGCATTTGAAAGTGTCGTTGTTTTGAATTATCCTCTGGTATCGATACTTGTTGTTTTTACACATGTTTTGGGAGAGGTATTCATAATGTGAATGGGTTTCTTGATTTATGTATCAATGATATGATCATCACTATCAATTATATTTTGTATTTTATTCTTCAAGGTAAAATTATAATTTATATGATGCCCACATATTCTACGATATGCACAATAGTATTTTGATCTCCTTGTAGGATGTAGAAGATGTAGTTGAATCACTTTATTTCAAAGTATTTCTATTAGGATTTCACTTGGACTCTTATTAATCTTTTGTTCACTTTTTGAATTATTAGTTGTAGATGAACTATATTTTAGCTTCTTATTTTGATATAAAACCTTGTAGGGTATAACATTGCTAGATGAGGATGTAAACAAATGATTAACACTAGCATATTTTGTATTTTGTAGGTATGAAATCTATTTTTCCAATGATGTGATATTTAAACTAAAATATTGCTTTTGTTTTTGTAACTCTTCTATTAACTTGATCATAGTTATGTTTTGATCTTTTAGAGCGTCATAAGCACAAACACCTGGTACTTCAGATTGAATATGCATACACACATCATTTAAAGGAGATGTGGGAGGTGGATGGGTTTGAGAAAGGACATATTAATTACCATAATTTGAAACCATAGGATATGCAACCTTACCCCTTGGAAGCATGGTAATATGAACTTAGTTAGAATGATGTTAGATATCACCTTCATTAGGGTTATGAGGAATAGGTCCAATATTATTATAATGAGAATTGTAAAGAGAGATTAAATTCTAATCTTGTTTTGAAATACTATATTTATATTGACCGATTTGGTTAATCCATTTTATTATACCTTTGATTGATGTAGCAATGTATGGGAAATAACAAGTAAGTATTACCAACATATATTGTGCAATGAAATAAGTAATAAATATATCCATATTAAACATGATTGATTCCTTTTCAATAAACATAAATCTAATTTTAAGATTATAACAATTCAAAATTTTGAAAACAACAATCAAGAAACCCTAGATTAAATTAGGGTTTTGCACAAGAAGACTTAGAGGTCAGGTTCACCAAATGTTTAATACTTTTTGGAATTTAAGGGTTAAGAGGAATAGGATATTCAAGAGTGAGATAACCTATTCTTAAAATCAGGCCAATTAAATAGTTTAGTTTTATGATATTCTATTTTAGTGTTAAATTACAAAATATTAAATATAGAAAGTCCAATGCTAAATAATATTTTGATTGTACAATCATGAAGATGAAATAATAATTAGCTTATGTAATGATGTGGAGATGTTTATGAGATGTATAAGTATGGAGATAGGTTTTTTGATGTTCAAAAAACCAATCATCAATTTTTGAAATATTCTCTTTGGCTTCCTAAACACTTATGTTGCCCTATGGACACTTGCATCAATGCTACTGTTTGAATCCCAACATAATTATCTTATACTAAATGCTAATTGTATCAATATGCAACAACCTGGATCTTTTTTGGATTTATATCAGCTTTCATCTGATGTATTAGATCTCACACATAGGTTATCAATGATTTTTTGTATCTCAAACCTTGGATCTCCATCTTAAGCTAGGTTACCTTACTAAAAAATGGGTTAGTGGGCTCACGATGTTGAGTTGACCTCAAAGACCCCTCTATCAGTAAGCATTTACTACATATCCAATACTCCAAGGAGGGCCTTAGAATCATGTAGTTATCCCCTATGTGTAGGAATGTGTGTGCATAAGGGTGTAATATACCATATGATAATGCATGTAGTGATCTAGCTTATAACTTGAAAATTATGGCTCATGGGTTATATTTTGAGTGCTTTAGACTTGTAGTATGATTGTGCCCATACTTGATGTGCAAATAGGGATGAACAAGGTATAATAGTTTAGTTGTGTAATTGATTAATTGAGCTCGAATGTGTGATTGATTGGTAATTTTTAGATGTCTAAATGAATCAACTTTAACTTGTATTTATACTAGTTCTTTTGAAATAATCCTCATGAAAGGGTTAATGACATGCTTATGATGACTTATACACTTTAAAATATTTTCAAATTTGAGAGTTTGTAAGGTAAGGACACTTGTGTTGGATTAGGGACAATAGCATTGACACTATTATCTTGACCTAAATGCAATTGTACAGAATGAAGAAAAGTTTTTGAGATTCTATTACTAATTGTGAAGGATATATATATATATATATATATAAGATTTTAGGCATTTTATGGTTACATGTGATCTAGATAATCAGAATAATTAGGGTTGAACTAAAAAGTTAGTAATTAGACCTAGTGAGGTGGTGAGTGCAGGCCTTTTGGCTATGAGGAAGGTCAAACTAAAGGGAAGAGCCTTGAGATATATTTTTCAAGTGTAAAATACTAGTTTAACATATAAATCCAGATTTAGGCATCTATAATTTCTAAGATATAAACCTTCTTCTTCAAACCCTGATATGATAGTTTAACCTACAAAATATAAGGAAAGGTATTTTTTTGGGACCTATGCTCAAGGTCAATTGGGTTTTTAAGAATTGACTACTTATTAGGGCCCTCAACAATATACAACATCAAAGACAACATAATTAAAAATGCACTTCAACCAAGTAGTCTAGTGTAATGCAATGTTTATCTATTATTACTTTTAGTGATACAATGAATGATTGATTCCTTATAGAATGCAGTAGTAAATGTGAAATGCTCTTTAGATTTCCTTAGATTATCTAATACCTTCTCTATATGCTTGCATTAAGTTCCTCGTTCATTGATTTCCTAAATGGCCTAATGTACTTATGTATTTATAGACTTCTTGAATTCAAATTAGGACCCTATTGGCACACAAGCCAACATCTAATGGTTAAAAAAGTGAAATAAGATAGTGAAGGATTACATGGGGCAATAAGAGAAAGGCCCTAAAACTAGCCCACCAAAATCATACATTTGAGATTTCCAACATTCCATAAATGTTAAGTCCATGTTTCTAGTAAAATAGGTAAAACATGTCCAAATCAAGAGAGAAGGGAGATGATGAATGAAGGGTGGTGGGAGATTGTGCGAGGACCACTAAAAGTTAGTAATTATACCAGTAACACCTAATTTTAACCAATAAGTGACAAATATATAGGTATCCTAAATAATGCAATTTTAAAACTAATATATGCCTAGGGACAATTTTTAGATGTCTACATAATGCCCCACTTTGATTAATGTGTGTGTGCACATACATATTAAAATTAAATAGGTAGAACATGGATATAAAATTTTAAAGTTCCTGCAGTAACTCCAATACTCATGTCAAATCTATAATGAAATTTATATCTGGATAGGTGCCTATATCATTGATTTGTGAAATCTATAAAGGAAAAATAGAAAATGATATACCTAGTTTTGTTGGAGATGTGAGGCCACCCTTGTATGAGTTCCATGTGCCTCTGAATCTATTTTAAATCTTGTTTCTTTCTAAAATATACATGGATGGCCTTCTATAACATGTGCTTAATCATGCATGCATTTTTTAGTACAATTTATAAGGACCAAAACTCAAGACTAAAACAATAATTTAAGTGCTAAAGAGTCAAGATTAATAAATATCTTAAATATATCCTACAATGGGGATATGTTCCATGTACTAAAGATGTTTAGGAGTAAGAACAAATGTTAATATCCCCATCTAGAAGAGCAAAATTTGTACTACATATTTGGAGCCTGAAGACTAGATAAAATGGGAGGAATATATATGCCCCGTTTTGACATGTGAAAAAAACATGTGAAGCACATAACACAAAATAAATGGATTAATTCATGTCTAAGATAAGAAATAAGATCATTGATGTATAAAATAGGAATATATAATTTTGATTTTTTTACTATGGTTATTGGATGACTACATTATGCAAATAAGTTAAAAAAGGCACAAGTGTAGATACTATTTCTGAATTATATAGCACTTTAATCTTGTACACTTATAAAATACATATCATGGATATACCTTCAACTTTTAAACCTTTCCCACTTCCAAAAGGCTCTTATACACTATCTCTTTACGTAATTTCTTATCTCTGAGTCTGACGAATGTTATTCTCATGAGTCATGGCTTCTATCTTGTCTATAATGTTATAAACATGTTTATCTTCCATCTCTACAAGTTCTAGATCTGCACCTATTTTCTAAATGCTCGAGCACTTGTGTCCCAATCAGATTCATATGTTGACACAAGTGTCCTACCCTAATGCAAATGTCTAGTACTCTAAAGTCATCCAATTTGCAAATGAAAAGTATTCCTATGGTTGGTTTAAGTGTTTTAATGCAAGATATTATCCAAAGGGATTAATTTAATAAATATAAGATCAACCCTCATTCATTCCTCACCTAGGATAGACTAGTAACTCACAAGGAAACTTACCAAAATCATTCTATTAAGCACTCAAGTGAGAAAAGATTCCCTATTTTCTCTTATTTCCATATCAATCATGGGGACACCATATCTATAGGTCTGAAGTACTGAAGGAGAATCCCAAGGGATATATTTACCAAGTTACAAACTAGGTCATTATTGTACTTACTTATCACACATTGGATGATTCACACACAAGACATCACATAGGGGAGAATTACATAAATATGAGGCCCTATTCATAGTATTGGATATATAGACAAGACTCATTGACATATGGGTCTTTGGGGTAGCTCGACATTGTGTACCCACTAACCCATTTTTCCCATAACCATTATGAAGATGAAGAACCAGGGTTTTCCTATTTGACAAGGAGTGACAGTCCATGATCCAGATCCAAATGCACTAGAGTGAAGGTGACATAAAACCTAGAAGTGTCCAAGTGGTTGCATCTAATTTTAGTAGGTATTTTATATTAGACATATGCATCCAAATCAATAGTATCATTGATGCAACTATCCCAAGTTGATATAAGTGTTCATAAATACTAAGTTAAAATTTATAGAAGCAAGTGACTATTCTAAAATATAGATCTAGTCCACTTCCCTCCTGTCCTAGATCTAGATCTGTATTAGCATCAGAATGAACTAAATATATTGTTTTCATTGTTATAGCAATATCTAACATAGTTTTTCTTTCTATCTTTAACATCTTAGCATAATAAATTTAGTATATGTTCTATCTAAGTTTTGCAAATAATTGGTCTACTTTAGAGATAGTCTACCATCCTTGTGCCCTAGGCTATATCTACCCTTTTAACCTTGGATTCCCATTAATCTAAATTTTAGGGTTAAGCATTTGGTAAACTCAACCTATGTGAATGTAAATTTTTCTGATTCCTACAATTTTCAATTAGGTATGGTTTTAGTTTGTTGTTCAAAGTCTACAATTTTTCATTTCTAAACAATAGAAAATAGTAATAAAAAAACTTGATTTCAAATGAAAGATAAAGAATCATTGATCACTCCTCTCAATAATAATGGCTTAATAGATGCATTTTTGTATGTTATGAGAGATGAAATCAATAGGCATGATAAGGCTAAGTATTCCTCACCTAGTGATGGTGAATTTTTAGAGGGTAGTACAACTTATTCCATACTAATCAATCTACCTACATCTAGTGGAAGCATGGGATACATATTTCAACCTTTATTCCCTAAAACTACTATTACCACATCTTACATGGGAAACCTAAATGCTTTAACTCAAATATTAGTTTCAATGCCTCTATCTACCCAACCTATGGGTACACCAACTTTGGTGACTTCTCAAATATCTAACCTAAAATATCAAGAGGTGCAAGTTCTTGTCCAAATTATAAAACTTTTGAAAACTAACTTTACAAGTACTAAACAAAATTATATGAAATCTCCTTATGCTATAGATTCATAAGAGGTGTTGCATAATCCTCTTACACTAAATATATCTTTGTACACCTTGTCAATTGGTTTTCTTGCACCTAAGTTCACATTTTATGATGGCAAGGGTGATCCTAAATAATATATTCAATATTTTTATATGGAATCTCTTGATTATGCCTCCAATGATAAAATTTTAACCAAATTATTTCTGAGGAGCTTAAAAGACTATGCTTTAAGGTGGTTTTATGATTTACCAAATAAATTAGTAAACACCTTTAAACCCCTTGTGGATTAGTTTTTGGCACACTTGTCTATTAACATTACCTAAAAGGTTTCCTATGCCCAAATTGTAAAAAACAAACAAGAGAACCAATGAACCTATTATTGATTATGTCTTTAGATACAAGATAATGTTGGCCAAAATGACCAATATTATGGTAGATAAACAAATTCAAGATAATATTAAGCAAAATTTACTTATTCCTTTACCTAATTCCATTATATTCAAAAAGTTCAAATCTTTCGATGACTTATGCCATATTGTTTACGATCATGAAATTAAACTTATCGCATTGAAAAAAATCAAGTATGTATCAAACACATTGACTACATATACATATAATACCAAGTTTGCTATCAAATTAAGTTATAAGGTCAAGCCTCCTGAGACTAAAAAAAAAACCACCACAGTTAATGTGGTGTCATAACAACCCAATCAGATTATCTTATCCAATGCACCACGAAGATAATTTACTTGTTTACTTGAGTCTCTCACTTCATTACTCTCACAACTTATGGAGTGTCATCTTATATCTCTCCCTCATCCCATAGAGTTTGATATGAGTAGACCTCTAACCAAAGGGTATGTTGTGGATGCTTATTGTGATTATCACAAAGGCCCTGGGCATTCTGAGAAAATACGCTTTACCTTAAAGCATAAGATATAAGACCTTATCGATGACCAAAATATTATTATTTTCACTTGGATTTTCACCTTTTGAGGATATGTAAATCTCTCCTTATCCAAGTGGCATAATAGAAACACGTCTAGGCTTGTGGGTAGCCTAAGGATGAGGTGAATCTCTAGATAGGGCTAGCTCCCTTGATGTACCACTTTGGATCACAACTACACTTAACTTTGGGGGGTAAAAAGGGAGAGAGATAACTAAAATAAAACTAACCTAAGGGAGGTGATACACCAAAATATATGATGACTTCTAACCAGTTGCATGTTACACATGAAATTAAAGGACAAACTAAAAATACACTTTTCCAATCTATGTCTTCTTACATCAATGTTACATTGTGAGGTTATGGATGAATATATTAGTCTAGGAAGATTAGACAAGAGGCCTTGGATAGAACTAATGAATAGACAAACTCAGTCAAACCTATAAATCTCCTAGAACACTTCACATGCCCTACAAGAAGAGGCTACAAATAGGTGAAAGAATGAAACAACATGCTAAGAAATCCATAGTTTTCACTAAGCAAGATTCATAATCTAATTAAGCACACTATTAACAGTCATGGAAGATGTAAAAATTAGTAGTATTATTGATCAAATGGTATGCAAATTAGTATGTATTCACCATACTCAGAAGGAACATATATTACAATGTCCAAAATGGCTAGTTCTTATAGAACTTGAGAGAGAGAGGAGAAGAGAAAAGTCCAAGGGTCATAAGGACACTTGTCAAGATGAGAGAATTAGTTAATTTTTAATGGGAAGAGGATATGGGATGAACCATGTAAGATTAAGAAGTATAAGTGTCAATTAAAGGCATCAACTTCATGAAAAGTGGCATGAAACTCCTCATTCTAGCTCAAAAAAATTGCCTTCATGATTGGCTTTGTTTGAATGCATCATAAAAAACTATGAATAGTTAAAATGATCATAAGTAATGTTAAGGGGTTAATTAATTCCTCTCTATGCCTTGGTTGTAGGCCTGGTCATCTAAAATCATCTAGAAAGGAGCTACATCATTTGCAGTCTAGAAAACTCTTCCTCCATGCATCATACACACTTGGCCTCAAATTTGGCTTTAGTTTCTCATGAAAATACATGAGAGGGATTGTATGAAAAGTTTCAAGACTTTTCATTTACTTATAATCATCAAGGACACCTTAAAATCATCTCACTTGAAGATCTCCACCTTTCTCACTAGCTTGTCCACTAGGCTAGTTTTGACTGGTTGAAATTAAGGCTATTTTTTGCAAAATTAGAAGATTTTATAAGATGCAAATTTAACATATGGAGTTATAAAAAATTCTAAATATTCCTCTTAAAGTTGGTTTCATCCTTATACTTCTTCTAGAACCTACATAACACAAAAAATGGTTAAAAATACCATGTTTCTCACCCCATTTGTACAGGTCCGTACAACTAAAAAGCATGGGATGGAGGTTGAGTGCGTCCTCTAAAACTTAAAATAGGTATAATGGGAAAAATATGCCATTATATCAGATATCCAACTCCATTTATCCAAATTGGTCCTTGTAAGGGTTTAACAAGGGTTTTAAGCCTATTTCCACTCTTAAGGTTCGTTCATAAAAACCTGAATTTGAAGTTGCCAACCAATTACACAAATTCATAGTTCAAGACATTCATCAAAATAATTTAACTCCTTTGTCCTCCATGCAAACCCTCTAAAAAGATGTGAGCATTTGAACTTGACCTATTGAGCTTATTTTCTTGTTTCTTGCAGGTCTGAGATTGTCTTGATCCCAAAAATGGCTTCTTTGTATTTTATCTACCTTCCCAAAGTTTTGTCACCTTTATATACACCCTAAAAACATGTTTTAATCCATGGGGATGTTCATATTATGCTGTAAATTCAAGTGACTTCCCATTTGGCCTTAGGCTTGAACCTTACCTAACAGGCCTGACTACACCCTAGATCTCAAAATGACTCTTGATAGTTTCCCTTGCATTATAATAGTTAAAAAATACCTGTATTCATCCCATACACATGTTATAATATTATATAAGTCATATCAAAGACTAAAAATGAAGATGATTTCCTCATCTAGCACTAGGTTTCACCATTCCTCATAGCCCTTACTGCAACTCTTATGGTTTGGACCATTGCATTAAAATTCACCCTTTTTATTTTGGTTATTAATGTTTTAATAAGTGTTATATATCTCTCCACACCTTCTATAAATATACACATAACTTCTTTATCATATTTTTATCATTTCTTCATAAAACTGCTAGGGTTTGCACAAGGGGAAGTACCCTCTATCTGAGATAAAATAGAGGGTAATTCCCCTATTTTACCAAATTAATAGAGGATTATATATGTTTTAATTATGATATGGTAAAAATTTTATCCTCTCATCTATCCATTTGGCCCTTCAAAGACTAAAAAACCCAAAACAAGCCAGTCAGGTAGGGACTATGTGTAAGAAATCCAATTTAGACTATGTTTGTCTATTTAGAGCCCTGTCTCTACCCTATATCAATGTAATTAAGGTGTAAAAATATAATAAACATCATTTTATATGTTTTTTACATGCTTATAAACCATTATCAACCATGTTTTCATCTTGGACTATGTTTTTACTCAGTTAGGCCTGAGTATGCTACCCTGTTTGCTATGCATTTCATGTTTTGCTTCCTCAAGAATGACCCTTATAGGTGTGAATTTGTTGAATTAGAATTAAAAAATAATGTTTAATATTCCACGGAGTTTCTAATATGAACTTAATATATTCTCTTATCCATCTCATACTTTAGGCTCAAAAGCAAACTGTATCTCTTGATTGTATTTCTTGCCACCTTTGACCCTACCTGTAGGTTAACTTAAAATATTTAGACCTTGAGGGAAATGATAAAAGACATTATTTATGTTTCCTTGTTAATTCTCCCATTTATATTATATATCAACCCCATACTATGCATTGATAACCTCAAAAGTATGCATCTTTTGTTCACTGCCTGCTGACTGTGTTTTCCTCTTTGGGTTATGTAGGTATTCATGGCTTGAGGTTAGCTTTGAAACATTGGAATAAAACTATTAAAACCTTCCCAAGTCATTGGTAAGTGTTTTAATCTGTATTCATGCTTAGACTTGGCTTAAATCACCTCTTATACACTTTTTTCAATTGATTGTCCACCTACAGTCACCTACAGGTGACTGTAGGGGATCTTATAGGTGGTTTCTATCATCAAAACCCATGCCAAATATCATTTAGAAAACCTCTTAGGATTATTTGGAGTTTTTATTCTTTTTAGACTCATTTTAAAGTCTTTTTTTTTTGTATTCTCCTCAATAATTCAAACCTTTTTCTCTTTTCCCCTGTTGTAGGTGTGCATTTAGGTTACTGTATGGATTGATAGGTGTGTTTGGAGGATAAACACAGTAAATCAATTACTTTTGATGATAATTATGCCATTAATTATCTTAGAAACAATATAATACTATGAATACATGGCTTAATAGTAACAACTTGGATGAGAAAGGCTTTTCTTGGACTCAGACTTGTAGACTTCACTCCCTGGAAATAATCATAAATTGGCAACTTTGGAGTTCCCTAAAACTAATCTCTATTGCTCATATTCCTCTAAAATCTATAAGGTGATTCTCCATGCTAGAGGTTACAAAACCAAAAGCCATTATGATTTCCCAAGGGCTCATTTAGCCATGTCATATGTTAATCCCAAAACACTCTAGGATCTCTATTTTGCATTTTTGGGGAAAGTGTCCCTGTATCAGTCATTTTGTGTTTGAGAGTAAATATTCACTTGTTTAGCAGTATAGAATTTCAAATAAGGTATTTCATGGTCTCAAAATCATAATAATACCCCAAATAAGGATTCACCACTTCTTTCAACACCTCAAAAGGTATTCTCATGCTCTGTTAGCACCACCTGTATGTGTGTTTTGGGTTGAGTAGGAAGTGTTTCAAGGATGAACAATGTGTATTGATTTGACCCTAAATGAACTCCAAGTTCATCCAATATTTTGAAATACATTCCAAAAACTTAAATACTTTACTCAGCTCAACATTCACTTTTTCAACATCACTGGTTTTATAAGGGCACCTATAGGTAACCATCCCAAGGGTAGATTGTATGCAAGTGTTATATATGATTGTGATATCCCTCTACAAAATCTTTGAAGATTATTACTTGTTTATTCTTTCTCCTAAGGCATGTTCAACATTTGGATATCCTTAATACAATTTCATGAGCACATTAGATAGGTTTCTCACACGTGATTCAACATGGAAACAAGTGAAAATGGGCAAGGTTGACCATGAGGACAACAAGGCTGCAATTTTGATCAAAGCATGGTATTCCAAAAATATATATGGAGAGAGGTTCTCAAAATGACATGGAGACATAAAAAAACCATATCTTATTCACATGAAAGTCCCTATAGGGAGTTCAACCTTATGCAAGTGGAAAACTTGACTGAGACCTCATGTAATGACACCATCATGCAACATGGGATAATTTTCTCATACAAACACCATGAAACATGAAACCAAGTATAGGTATCATTAGGGAAGGAAGTCAACATCATATAGAATCCACCTTAGTAACTATTCTGTATGTATTTGTCCAAAATGGAGCAAAACCTATAGGGTGCTTGAAGCAACTAGTAGAAAAGTACAATCAACTTCATAAAGCACAAGCCACCATTATTCAAAATATTTATATATAAATAATATCTTAGTTTAATTTAATCTCACCAAGGTGTTTGAGCTAAAACATCTTGAGCTGTCTATACTAAGCACAAACTTGAAGGTCACTTATGCTTGCCAAGAAGATTGAAAAAGGAACAAAATAGTTTTGGGCCAAAAATGGAACTTCTAGAGCAAACCAAATGTGTAACTAAGATTGGGGAAGTTGAAGAGAAATACCATGATCCTTTCCCATGTGGCACACTTCCCAAGGAACCATACAAGTGCTCAACTTCTTATTTTCCTCAAGAAAACTTCCCTTTTTCTAAGGAACCTACCACTTTTCAATTGGTTTTAGTTACTTAAGACATTTTAGGACACATGGGATGTGACATCATTTTTTGGAACCTTATAACTTCCCAATAAATCTATAAAAGTCATTAAATGTACCTTTTTTGACCTCAAAATGACACAAAAGGACTAAAATGACTAAATACCAAGGCTAGTACAACATTAAATGGTATTAATTAACCTATAAAACACCTTGTGACATCTATATTGGACCCCTAAAACACCTAAAAGTCAATTTTTTACCTATGGGTACCCCAATTTGACCTAAAAGTCAAATTTGGTCAACAAATTGGTGACTCATAGAGGTAGTATGCTTGTTATACTAACTAGACCAACTGCCTTATCAATCTATTAGGCTTAAGGAGTAATTTGAAGTCTGAGACATAACAAGAGGACTTTGACCATAGACTTTGATCAAGACAAGACCACTGATTACCTCAACCACTCAAAGAAAAGAACACACATGAAACACAAGTAACACACATGTGCTTCATGAACACTTATGGAACACGCACACTAAACTGAACAAACCAACTCAAACACTAAATAATCTGAGAAGAGAACTCCCTCCTAGATCAAAGGGGAAGTTTGAAATTCTTCTTACTTTATGACATGAAGGATTTAGTGAGACATGTAGCCTTTGGTCCTTTAGCATTGACTCCTCCAACTTTTCCATGATGTTTGCCAACTTCATTGGCATGATGTTCATTAAAAAATAAGTAGATTCAAACATGTTGGCTATAGAAATGAATTATTATTTCATCCAAACAACCTAAACCTTCTCATGTGGATCCTTAATTTCAACCTCATTCTTAATTTCGATAGGGCTCTCAATAAGACTGGGTTTCTTCTCAGCTGTAAGTTCCTCTAGCTCATCAAGGATATTTGCATACTCTATCCAATCTTGATCATTATCTTCTATGGAAGATTATTTCTTCACTTTGTCATGTAATTTCCCTTTAACTTGGAATATCTCTTCAATCTCTTGAAAGAGCTGGATTTGCAGCTGCCAATCATATTTGTCCTCTGCATCCTCTAGAACTACTACCTATTCAATCTTCTCTTCTTATGGAATGATTTCATCAAGCTAGTGTTATTCAATCTCTAATGTATCTTATGGTGATTCAAGACCAGGCTAAGGTAATGGATCATCTTCAAGAATATCATCTTGCACATTGGTCTCAAGAGAGTCTTCTAGGGCTGCAACCTCTTTGGGAGAGACTTGGAATTATTTTTCATCCATAATAGCACATTTATCCTCATATTTGAGATGATTATCCATAACTTTTTGATCATCTCTAGAGTCTTATTCAAGGGTTGTAAGATCTTCTATCTCTTTCTCTTTCATGGTGATTCTAAGACTAGGCATCTTGAAATCATGTGACCTATCCCAATGAGGCTGCCAAGGAGGTATGTCTTCTTTAAGCAAGAGTTCTCTTTCCTTATCAACCTGCTACTCTTCTAGGTTCCCATACCATAGGTACATCAAGGCAATGGGTGATAGGGTGAGAATAAGATGAACTAGTTAGTGGTGGTGGCACATAGAACTCAAAATCAGATTAAGAGTGAAGTATAGGTGATTATTTTGGAAGCTCTTGAAGAAGGGGAGGTAGACCTTGGGCTAAAACAACTTGATTTTCTTCCTTACACTTGATAATCACTTCATTCACATCTGATTTAGCTTGAGGACTCTCTTGAGGAAGGGTGGATGGGGTGTGTTTAGTCATAAGATCTTATTTTGTGTATAAACCTTTTATCACACCTTGACTTAGTAGCTTCATCCTTGACTCTAACTCTTCAATTTGCTTGGCTAGGTTCTCTTGGAAAAGTATCTCTTGAAGTTGATAGACATCATCATGAAGATGAGGAATACAAGTAGATTAATATGGAGGGTAAGAGGTTTCTTGAGGAAGGGTGGGAGGAACTTGCAAAGGAATAAATTTATTCACAACTTCACACTCCTTATCAACCAAACTTCTATCCTCTTTCTTTCCACATGATTCCACTATCTTACTCCAGCTTGGGATGTCAAGATTGGAAGTATCTTTTTGAGGTGGTAGGGATGCAATGTGAGAGGGAAATGAGGGATTGAATTACACTTCCTTTGATGCTAAAATGGAATGATTTATTTAATTATTATCCAACTCAATTTGTCTATCAATATTTGCTTCAAACATAAGGCTAGTCTTTTCAACTCTCTCTTCCACTTGATTTGGAAAATGTTGACTTTGGCAATTTTGATTTGGCTCATGAGTAGGGATCAAACATGGCTAATATAAAACTTGGGGAAGTGGATATGAAGGTTGATATCCTTGGTAAGGATGCTTCTAATTAGTTCTTAGCTTATCCTCCAAAGATGAAACTATGCCACTCACATCAAGCATCTCACTTATGAGCCTTTGCTAATTGGCTCTCTCAATAGGTACCCACTATCTTTTGACCAACTCTAATGCATATATCACCTTATGAATAAGATTAATAGGAATATCTTGACCATATCTCCTTATAGTATCAATTTCTAACATGTACTTCTCATATCCCAAGAGTGTCTTCTTGAAGGTGGAAATAAATTGGCTTGAGAAGTGGCTAGGTTGACTAGAAGAAACAAGACATTAAGGATGTTGGATATAGGACTGATACACTCCATGATAAGGTTGACTATGATCATATTGGGGATAAAAATAACCATATTTGGAATAGTACACTTCATTAAAGGGCTCATTAAGAACATGCTCTTGTTGATAGGGAATGACACAAGCTTGCAATGTCTCACCAACTTATAAAGAACAAAACTTAACACCAAATTCAGCCATGAATCCTCATTAAAATAAAGAACATAAAGAAATATATTACCAAAAATATTCAAAATACAACCTAGGTTGCTTAACCAACTGATGTATCTTTGGAGTCACCTTTGATGCTTAGATAGATGCCTCCAAAGGCTGATTGTTGAGAGACAACACCAAAAATCTCTCTTCTTGGACTAAGAGTCCCACTGGGCATGCCAAAAAATATTTCCACTTGGATTTTCACCCTTTGATGAGATGGATAATCTCTCCTTATCTAAGTGTCATAATAGAAACACCTCTAGGCTTGTGGGTAGCCTAAGGATGAGGTGAATCTCTAGATAGGGCTAGCTCCCTTGATGTACCACTTTGGATCACAACTATGCTTAAATTTGGGAGGTTGAAAGGGAGATAGATAAATAAAATAAAACTAAAATAAGGGAGGTAATACACCAAAATAGATGATGACTTCCAACCATCTACATGTTACACATGCAATCAAAGGACAAACTAAAAATACACTTCTCCAATCTATGCCTTCTTAAATCAATGTTACATTGTGAGGTTATGGATGAATATCTTAGGATAGGAGGACTAGAAAGGAGGACTTGGATGGAAATAATGATTATAATAACTCACTCAAATTATTACATCTCCTAGAACACTTCACATGCCCTGCAAGAAGAGGTTGCAAATAGGTGAAAGAATGAAACAACATGCTAAGGAATCCATAGTTTTCACTAAGCAAGATTCATCATCAAATTAAACACACTATGAAAAGTCATGGAAGAATTAAAACAAATATTCTTATTGATCAAATGGTATGTAAATGATCAGGGCTCTCCATACTCAAGAGGAGCATAGATTACAATGACCAAAATGGCTAGTTCTTATAGAACTTGAGAGAAAAAAGAGAAGAGAGAAGTCCAAGGGTCAAAAGGACACTTGTCAAGATGAGAGAATCAATTAATTGTGAATTATAGGAGGATGTGGGATAAACCATGCAAGGTCAAGAATCATAAGTGTCAATTCAAGGCATAATCTTCATGAAAAGTGGCATGAAACTCCTCATTCTGGCTCAAAAAAACTACCTTCATGATTAGCCTTGTTTGAATGCCTCATAACTAACTAGGATAGGTTTAAATGATTGTAATTAATGTTAATGGGTTAAATAATGCCTCTCCATGCATTCATTACAATCTTGGTCCTCTAGAATCATCTAAAAAGGTGTTATCATCATCATTTGTAGTCCAAAAAACTCTTCCTCCATGCACCCTACACACTTGGCCTCAAATTTAGCTTTATTTACTCATGAAATTACATGGGAGGGAGTGGATTAAAATTTTATAGACCCTCCATGGCCTTATAAGAATCAAGGACACCTTAAAATCATCTCACTTAAAGATCTCCACCTTTCTCACTAACTTGTCCACTAGGCCAGTTTTGACTAGCTGAAATGAAGGCTATTATTTGCACACTTATAAGTTTTTATAAGGTAATAAATTAACATAGGATTTATAAAAATTATAAATATTCCTCCTAAAGTTGGTTTCATCCTCAAACTCCTTATAAAACCTACAAAACACAAAATATGGTCAAAAATACCTTATTTCTCACCCCATCCATATAGGTCTCTAGAGATAAAATGCATGGGAGGGAGATTGAGTGAGTCCTATAAAACTTAAAATAGGTTTCATGGGAAAAATATTCCATTATATCATCTATCCAACTCTATTTATCCAAATTGGTCTTTGTAAGGGTTTAACAAGGGTTTTAGTCCTATTTCCACTCTTAAGGTTTGTTCATAAAAACCTGACATTGAAGTTGCCAAAAATTTTCCCAAATTCATATTTAAATACTTTCATAAACATACTTTAACTCTTTTTTCCTCCATGCAAACCCTCCAAAAATATGTGAGCATTTGAACTTGACCTATTGAGCCTGTTTTCTTGTTTCTTGCAAGTTTGAGATTATCTTGAGCCCAAAAATGGCTTCTTTGCATTTTATCTACCTTAAAAAAGTTTGGTCAGCTCTTTATCTACCCTAAAAACATGTTTTAATCCATGGGTATGTTCATATTATGCTATAAATGCAAGTGACTTCCCATTTAGCCTTAGGCTTGAACCTTACCTAACAGGCCTTACTACACCCTAGAGCTAAAAATGACTCTTGATGGTTTTCCTTGCATTATAATAGTTAAAACACACCTATATTAATACCATAAACATGTTACAATAGTCCATAATTCATATCAAAGACTATAAATGAAGATGACTTCCTCATCTAGCACTAGATTTGACCATTCCTCATAGCCCTTACTGCAACTCTTATGGTTTGGACCATTCCATTGTGATTCACCCTTTCTATTTTGGTTATTAATGTTTTAAAAAGTGTTATATATCTCTCCACACATTATATAAATATCCACATAACTTCTTGATCATATTTTTGTCATTTCTTCCTAAAACTACTAGGGTTTGCATGAGGGGAAGTGCCCTCTATCTGAGATAAAACATAGGGTACTTACCCTATTTTAATATAATAATTAAACATTTGGGATGATTATATAGGTTTTAAGGACCCTCTGGTCAAAATTTAATCCTCTCATCTATCCATTGGACCCTTCAGAGACTAAAAAACCTAAAATAGGCTAGTGAGGTAGGGATTGTGTGTAAGAAATCCAATTTAGACTGTGTTTATCTATTTGGAGCCCTCTCTCTACCATATCTCCATGTAATGAAGGTATAAAAAGATAATCACCATCATTTTATAGGTTTTTACCTTGCTTATAAACCTTTATCAACCATGTTTGCATCTTAGACTGTGTTTTTACTTAGTTAGGCCTAAGTATGTTACCCTGTCTGCTATGTATTTCCTATTTTGCTTCCTCAATAATGACCCTTATAGGTGTGAATTTGTTGAATTAATATTAAATTAAAATGTTTAATATTCCATGGAGTTTCAAATATGAACTTAATATATTCTCTAATCCATCTCACACTTTAGGCTCTCAAAGCAAAGTGTATCTCTTGACTGTATTTCCTACCACCTTTGACCCTGCCTATAGGTTAACTTGTAGTATTTGGACCTTTAGGGAAATGATAAAAGACATTATTTATGTGTCCTTATTAATTCTCCCATTTATCTTATATATCCACCCTATATTATGCATTTCTAAACTCAAAAGTATGGATCTTTTGTTCACTGTCTACTGATCATGTTTTCCTCTTTGGGTTATATAGGTATTCATGGCTTGAGGTTAGCTTTGGAACATTGGAATAGACCTATTACAACCTTCCTACATCATTGGTAAGTGTTTTACTCTGTACTCATGCTTATACTTGGCTTAAACCACCCCTTAGACACTTTTCTCTGTTGACAATCCACCTACAATCACCTATAGGTGACTGTAGGGGATCCTATAAGTGGTTTCTATCATCAAAGCCCATGCCAAATATCATTTAGAAACCTTATTAGGGTTATTTAGAGTTTTGATTCTTTTTAAACTCATTTTAAAGTCTTTTTGTGTTGTATTATTATTAAGAATTCAAACCTTTTGCTCTCTTCCCTTGCTTTAGGTGTGTATTTAGGTTATTATATGGACTGATAGGTGTGTTTGGAGGATAAAAACACTAGATCACTTCCTTTTGATGATCCTTATGTTGTGAATGATCTCACAAACCATATAAGACCATACAAATGCAAATAAATGGCTTTACACTTCCAACTTAAAAGAGAAAGGCTTTTCTTAGACTCAGACCTGTACACTTCATTGCCTAGAAATAGTCATCAATTGACAACTTTGGAGTTCCCAAAAACCAATCTCTATTGCTCATCTTCCCCTCAAAATTTTCAATGTGAGTCTCCATGCTAGAGGTTACAAAACCAAGCCATTAGGATGGACCAAGAACTCATGTATCCATGTCATATGTTAATCCCAAGACACTCTAGGATCTCTATTTTGCATTTTTGGGGAAGTGTCCTTATATTAGTCATTTTGTGTTTGAGAGTAATTCTTCACTTGTTTAGCAGTCTAGGCTTTCAAATAAGGTATGACATGGTCTAAAAATCATAATAAGACACTAAATAAGGATTTACCACTTGTTTCAACACCTCAAAAAGGTATTCTCGTGCTTTGTTAGCACCACTTATAGGTGTGTTTTGCCCTGAGCAGGCAATGTTTCAAGCATGAACAATGTGTATTACTTTAACCTATTATAACATAGAATTACACACTTGTGGGAGAGTTCTTCAAGCTCTCCCACTTCTAGCTATAAGTATGGGAACAACCTCAGGATGTGGGTTTCCTATAGTGAGGTTGAACTTCTAGGATTTTTAAAGAGGCTAGTTCCTCTTTGGTGGATCACCTAAATTACTGTTGAAATGAAAATTCATGAGAAAAGGGTTAGGAAGAGGTAACAGGGATCCTAATAAAGCTAACAAGTGATGCACCAAATTTAAATAGACACTCATCTATGCTTAAACCCACACTAAATCAGTCATGAGGTGACTTTGGCTTGCATGATCTCAAGATCAAGCTAACACACGTAGAAAGAGGTTCAGGGAGAACACTAGTCCAAACCTACAAAAATTGCAAAGACTTAAAAGAGGTAAGTAATAGGCTAATGGATTAGGAATACGTGCATTCACAAATCCACTAGAAATAAGCATACTAAAACACTAATTAAAGACAATAAATAGGCAAAGAAATTGAGTCTCATTACATTTAAGAGGTAGTTCTTATAATATCTTGGCAGGGTAAAGCCTAACCAAGGGAGCACATTTTTGAAAATTCCTCAATGAGTATCTGTCTCCCATAAAGATGATAAAAACTCTAAAAATTAGGAACCCTTTCAAATGGAAAATTGCTAGATATATATAGAGAAGGAAGAAAGAGAGAGAGGCTGCATGGGAGGAGAGAAGAAATTGTTGGTTGTTATAAATGTCTTCCTTTATCATGAAATGCATCATTCTAAATCACCCCAAGCTTGTCAAGCCACTCCTATATTCAATTTTATGTTTGTGAGGATTACGCCTCCATGCTTGAAATGTCATGATTAACCTATTCTTGGATGGATATCTATATGACTTTAGTTCTTCTTTAATGACTGAGTGTAATGACTATGCCACTGCATTCATTTCTCATCTACCCTTGGAGACCAAAATTGATTATTAAGGAAAACCAATCCAAGACATTGGTTTTCCTATTATCAATCTATAGAATATATAGCCTCCCTTTGGAAAATGGCCTTTGCCTCCCTAGACACATCTATGACATTCATCCACTCTATAGCTTACCACTTGTCCTTTGTTGATTGACCTTTTTGTTCCAGCTTATGCCATGCAACAACTTTGTCATCCATTACTTCCATGAATTCTCATGTTCCTAGATGGCTTAAGTCAAGCTCTTAAAAAATCTTGATTTACTCCATATAGAGTAACTCGGGCTTTTGTATCTTCTTTACTTATGAAGCTTCCCAAGTAAAGCACCTAGAAAAACTTGATTTACTCTTTGTAGAGTAACTCAAGTTTCCCAAGCCACTTTACTATAGACTTTATCATGTCTAAGTCTTTGAACTTCTCCCAGTTGAAGTCTTTGAACTTCTCTTAGTTGAAAACTTCAGACTTTTCCAAGTGTAAGTCTTCAGACTTTGGCAAGTGAAAGTCTTCAGACCTTCCTTGTGGGCTTCTATTTTCCTTCAAGACTTGTCCCTTGCATTATCCCATGAAAAAAATTCTTGAAGGAATTCCTTTGAGCAATTTGCCCATGGAATTTATTTGGTGATCCCTTCTCCTTCTTTTCAGACTTCTCTAGAATGAAGACTTGTTCCGTAGAAAACCCGAGAAACACCCCCAAAGACCAAAACATACCTTTAACACCTTCTTACTTTGGATTTTGCTCAACTGACTACTCATAAAATGGAGAAGTTGAGTTACCCCAAGAACCTAAAGTTGTCACTACTGGAAAACCTGAAGTCTTCCCAAAGACTTGCCATTCTCTTGCTTGAAAGTCCACCTTTTCATACTTAGGAAATTTTTTGATATGGGGGCCAAGAAATGGCTAACATTTTGGTGACTCATAGGGAAGCATTCCTGCTATGCTAGATAAACCCAACACTTTTGCTTTATCTGATCCTTTAGGCATGGAGTCATTAATTCTGTAACTAAGATAACTGAAACTAGATACAAGGCTAACCCTTGATGGAACTTCCTCTTGAAACAATAAGGATATCACAAAATAAAACAAAGTTCCCAAGGCACCGACTAAAAATAAACTAACCTAGAATAGAGCAAATACAAATGTGCTTGAAACAACACTTGGAGGAATTGAACAAAACCAAACTAATATATACATCCTAAAACTATGTACCCCTTTCCTCCTGGATCAAAAGGAAAGCTTGATACTTTTCTTGTATTATGAGATGAAGGATTGCTCAAGGCATGCAACTTGTTGACCCCTGGCCTTGATGCCTACCTCTTCTTTACTACAAATGTCAGCTTCTTCATCATCATGCTTTATAAAAACTAGGCAAATCCAAATAGATTAGCTATGTGAACCCAAGCAATATCAAAATCTTCATATGGATCCTTAATTATAGCCTCCAATGGTGGTTCAAAAAAGCATACCTCTTTGATTTATATGGCCTCTTTAATAATATTGGACTTATTCTTTGTCTCATGTCTTTTAGGCTCATCAAGGAGTTGATCGCCTATTTTAAAGATCTAAAAAAAGTCTTTACTGGCAATGCACTCTTGAGGTGGCAAGGTTGAAAGCCTTCCCACTCCATCTCCTTTGACTTACTTGAAAAAGCTACTCTTCTTGGCTACAACCAGACCATAGTTGCCTTGGATAAGGATATAACCAACTACCAAGATCTCAAACAAGTCCTCAAAAGAGCCTTTTAAACGATTAGGAACCTCTGGCTACTCCATAAGTTTATCAATTTGATTAACTTATTCATTCATTTCCTCATCCTTCTCATCACATGGTAGCTCATCTGAGGAAATGATAGCATCAACCCCTTCATCCTCAACATAATGTGGTATCTTTGCATCCTTAATAGTGAAGTCTACTTCATGCACAACTACAGAAGATTCTTTAATATGTTCTTCATTAAATAAAGCTACATTGATATTTTACTAACCAAGGAGGGACCCCATGGTGATTTATTATTCAAAGTCACTTGTGACATCCTTCTCTTTAGCCTCTTTGGATGCATCTTCCATAGGCTCTTAAATTAGTTCCTTAAGCTGCTCTACTTGGATCACCTCCACCTCCTCTTGAAATGGCTAAAATTATTTCCATGATGGAAATGTGTAGGGGAAAACCACTTCTTTTTCATTTATCTCTACTTCTTGAAATATTCTCCATGAAGGAAAGGCTGGGGAAAGGAGTGGAGGCCGTAAGGTCTCTTGACTGACTTTAGGAAACACCACCTCCTTCCTCTGCCCACTAATTTGAATACATTTCCAAGATGGAAGGGATAGAGGCTCTAGAGGAGGGAGGGATGGGGGTTGAATGACCTTGGGATTACTTAGCTACATGACTTGGCTCGAAGATGGGAAAGGTAGATGTTCAGCTTTCATTTGCTGATTCTACCTTTCCTCTTCTTTCTTTGCCTTCAGTGCTAATTCTTTGATTTGCTTTGCTATATTCTCTGGAAATATCTTCTCTTTAAGGTGATCAAGAATAGAAGACTGTTCTTGGAAATGAATGAAGTATTAGACCTAAATAGTAGGCTGTTATACAATAGGCATTTAATTTTTTTGACAACCTCCTTGGATGGATTTCCAAGAAAGAAAATACTGTAGAACATGTGATAAACTTGGAAGACTAGACTTGAAATCATCACTTGAGGAGGAAGAGACAACACATAAGAAGGTCGAGGTGGTGCATATTTAGGCATAAAAGGTTGGTGGGGTTTCCCCTACTATCCCTCAAATCCTTTTAACTTGTCCTTAATGCTTTGAATGTAACCATATATGTCTATCATGTCACTAGTGAGGTTGTTCTAATTTGATCTTTTAATAGGGGCCCATTCTACTTTGATTTGCTGCAATGAATCCCTCATGTAAAAGATTTATTGAGGGGGGACACTTTGGCCATAACACTTGTGAGCACAACTCAAGTGCATGATTTTCAAGGTTCACTAGAGTTTGCTTAAGTGCTGGTATAGATGGCTCATGATAGGGTTGCTGATGAGCAGTATTTTGAGGGGCTTATTCATAAGAGGGATCATGGTAATATTCTTGCATATATGGATCATGAGGAACTTGCCAAAGTTCCTCATAGCCTTGATAGAAATATTTGTAGGAGCTAATTAATCAAATATGGATCATATTGGGGCTGCTGATAAGGAGGTGAATAATAGGAATATTCACTATAGCTATTCATATTAGCCTCATAAGTCAATTGAAAAGTAGGTGCTAATTAAAAACCATGAAGAGATGAACCTAGTCTATTCATAAGTGTTAGTTCATAACCAGACACTTTGATTTAGAGTCACCAATGGTGCTAATACTTAATTTCAAAAGAAAATAATGATGAACAGGCACTTGGGTTGTTTAAATGAGCTAATAGATACTCAGAGTCACCATTGATGTTTGTTGAATGCCTCTAAAGGCTGATATGTAAAAGGACAACATCAAAAATCCTTCCACTAATTTGGACCTTAGTCCCACTAGGTGTGCCATAGACTATTATAGCATAGAATTACATCCCTATGGGAGAGTTCTATAGGCTCTCCCACTTTTGGCTATAATCTTCGGAACAACCTTAGGATGTTGGTTTTTTATAGTGAGGTTAAACCTCTATGATTTTTAAAGAGGCTAGTTCCTCTCTGGTAGATCACCTAAACTAATACTAAAATGAAACTTCATGGGAAAAAGGTTAGGAAGAGGTAACATGGATCCTAAGAAAGCTAACAAGTGATGCACCAAATTTAAATGGACACTCATCTACGCTTGAAGCCACACTAGATCAGTCATGAGGTAACTTTGGCTTGCATGATCTCAGGATCAAGCTAACACACACTAGAAGAGGTTAAGGGAAAACACTAGTTCAAACTTGAAAAACTTGAAAAGACTTCAAAGAGGTAAGCAATAGGCTAATGGATTAGAAATACGTACATTCACAAATCCACCAAGCAACAAACATACTAAAACACTAATTGAAGATAGAAAATAGGCAAAGAAATTGAGCCTCATTACATTCAAGAGGTATTTTTTATAATATCCTGGCAGGGTCGAGCCTAACCAAGGGAACACATTTTTTTAAATTCCTCAATGAGTATTTGTCTCCCATCAAGATGACAAAAACTTTAAAAATTGGGAACCCTTTCAAATGGCAAATCACTAGATATATATAAAGAAGGAAGAGATAGAGAGGTCATGTGGGAGGAGAGAAAAAATCATTGGTTGTTGCAAACATTTTCCTTTGCTATGAAACACACCATTCCAAATCAACCTAAGCTTCTTGAGCCACTCCCGCATTCAATTTTCTCTTTGTGAGGATCACACCTCCATGCTTTCAATGTCATGATTAACCTATTCTTAGATAGCTATTTGTATGACTTTATTTCTTCTTCGATGGTTAAGTATGATGACCATGCTACTACATTAATTTTTCATATACCTGTGGAGACCAAAATTGTTTATTGAAGAAAACCAATCCAAGACATTGGTTTTCCTATAGTCGATCTATAGAATATATAGCCTCCTTTTGGAAAACTGCCTATGCCTTCTTGGACACATCTATGCCATTCATCCACTTTGTAGCTTGCCACTTATCTTTTGTTGATTGGCCTTTCTATTCCAACTTGTGCCACATATCAGCTTTGTCATACGTTTCTTCCATGACTTCTTATATTGTTAGATGGCTTATGTCAAGCTTTTAAAAAATATAGATTTACTCCATATGGAGTAACTTAGGGTTTTACATCTTCTTTACTTATGAAGCTTCCCAAGTAAAGCACATGAAGAAACCTAATTTACTCTTTGTAGAGTAACTCGGGTTTCCCAAGCTACTTGACTATAGACTTTTTCATGTCTACGTCTTCGGACTTCTCCCTGTTGAAGTCTTTATACTTCTCTTAGTTGAAACTTTAGATTTCCAAGCGTAAGTCTTTAGACTTTATCAAGTGAAAGTCTTTAGACTTTCCTCACAGGCTTTTATATTCCTTTAGGACTTGTCCCTTGCATTTTCTCGTAGATAAATTTTTTGAAGGAATTCCTTTAGGAAATTTTCCCATGGAATTTCTTCGATGGCCCCTTCTCCTTCTTTTCGGACTTCTCTATAATGAAGACTTGTTCCTTAGAAAACTTGAGAAGCACCCCCAAAGACCAAAACAGACCTTTGACACCTCCTTACTTCATATTTTTCTCAATTGCCTACTCATAAAATGGAGAATTTGAGCTATCCCAAAAACTTGAAGTTGTCACTGCTGGAAAACCCGAAGTCTTCCCAAAGAATTTCCATTCTTTTGCTTGAAAGTCCACCTTTTCATACTTAGGTAAAAATTTGATATGGGGGCCAAGAAATGGCCAACATGACCCTCAATGAAATCCAAGTTCATCCAATATTTCCTAATTCATTCCACAAAATTCAAAGACTTTACTCATCTCAACATTCACTTTTTCAACATGACTAGTTCTATAAGGGCACCTGTAGGTGACCATCCCAAGGGTAGATTGTATTTAAGTGTTGTATATGATTGTGACAACCCTCTATAAACTCTTTTAAGATTCCTCATTTTTTGTTCTTATTCCTAAGGAATGTTAAACATTTGGAGATACTTAATAAAATTTCATGAACACATTAGACATGTTTCTCACACAAGATTTAACATGTAAAGAAGTGAAAATGGGCAAGGTTAACCATGAGGACAACAAGGTTGTAAGTTTGATAAAATCATGGTGTTACAAAACTAAATATGAAGAGAGGTTTTCAATATGACATGGATACATGAAAACACCATATCTTATTCACATGAAATTCCCTGTAGGGAGTTCAACCTTATACAAGTGGAAAACTTGACTAAGACATCATGTAATGACACCTTCTTGCAACATGGGATAATTTGCTTGTCTAAGCACCATGAAACATGAAACCAAGTATGGGGAGCATTGAATAATGAAGTCAAAATCCTCTAGAATCCACCTTAGTAACTTGTTCATATGAATTTGAACAAAATGGATCAAAACTTATAGGGTGCTTGAAATAACTAGCAAAAAAGTGTAGTCAACTTCATGAAGATGGTTCATAAATCACAAGCCACCATTCTTAAAACTCTTTATATATAAATGAATTTATCTAAGTTTAATTTAACCTCCCCAAGGTGTTTGAGCTGAAACCTCCTGAGATGTTCATATTAAGCACAAACCTAAAGGTCATTTTTACTTGCTAAGAAGACTGAAAAAAAAACATATTGGTTTTGGGCCAAAAATAGATTCTAGAGCAAACCAAATGTGGAACTAACCTTGGGGAAGCTGAAGAGACATACCATGATCCTTTACCATGTGGAACACTTCCCAAAGAGTCGTACAAGTGCCAAACTTCTTCTTTTCCTCAAGAAAATGGCCCTTTTTTTTAGGAACCTACCACTTTTTAGTTGGTTTCAATTACTTAAGACCTTTTAGGACACATGGGACATGACATCATCTTTTAGAACCTTCACACTTCCCAATAAATCTATAAAAGTCATTAAATGCACCTTTTTGACCTCAAAATGACTAAAAGGACTAAAATGACTAAGTACCAAGGCTAGTACGACATTAAATGGTATTAATTAACCTATAAAACACCTTTTGACATCTATATTGGACCCCTAAAACACCTCAAAGTCAATTTTTTACCTAGGGGTGCCCCAATTTGACCTAAAAGTCAAATTTGGTCAATAATTACAATTGATGATCCTCCAAAGGATACAAGTTCACAACCTAGTGACCACCACAAATAGAAAATATTTAACAATCCTTTGTAATATCATTCAAAGAAAGATCCATAAGTTTAAATGGCATATAATGTGCACCCTCCTCTAGAGCACCCATTGGATGGGATTATTGGTACTTATATGTGGCATACACCTCCTATGGTTTAGAGACCCTCCATTACTTTTGATGATAGTGAGATTTGGGATGATCACTTAGACATTCATTGCTTATTCATTTAAGGATACCTTGACCACCAACCTATACACAATTTTATGATTAGTAATGGTGCAAGAGAAAACCTTTGTACTATGACATTAATTATGTATTTAGGTTATAAAAATCATGATTTACATCCTTTGACTAGATCAGTTACAACTTTTGATGGGACCTCATTACAGGTTCTTGGTGAGATTAACTTACCTTTACGGGTGGGTTCTACCCATTTGGTTACTACCTTCTCAATTATACCTTATATGGGTGTATTTGATATGTTATCAGGATGACCTTGAATCCATTTTTAATAATATTCCATTCAAATACAACATTAGTTTTTTCCTTTCAAATATTCAAAAAATACCAAAAAAATAAAAAAAATAAAACCCCAAAAATATTTCCAGCATTTACATATCCTATTAGCTCGTTGGAATATATGTTGACAGTTCCATGTTGGTAGATGGCATATCAATATTTTATATACACATATTTCATGCATCTTTTTGAGTGTGATTTAGGCATACACAAATACATGATCTATGCACTTATGTATGTTGGGATTTCCCTCTACTCATGCCACCAAGATGTTGGAGGAATCCATTTCTATGATCATGATACATCTAGGTTATATCATTTTATGGTCATTTTACATTATCATGATTGAAAATGGTACATGGGTGTGTTAAATACATTAGTGCTAATTAGGTAGTTATAGTTTCTAGAATTCTATATGAACATCCATTTGTGCAAGAGAAATTTATACCCATGTAGTTAATTATAAAACCTCCTAAGGTTAATCTTACATAAAAGATAAGCAATAAGCAATCCCCTTTACCAAGTGACTAGTACTCAAGAGACCATCACATCAGAGATTTATAATGGGTTGCATAGAATCCTCATCTACTATACACCATATTCAGATATCTAGAGCACCTACACATGTTCCTATTACTTTTGCTCCAAACAAACCATAAAGTACTCAATGATGGGTTCCATGAACCCCTACTCATTCTATTTTTACTTCACAGCTACAAAGTCTTATTTTACATACATAGAACTTCACAAATACTACATTGACAAATATTTCACGTATACATATTCCTCAATAGTGTCACCAATGTATTAAGCTAGGTTCATAATGGGGAGATATCTATGAGCATCGTTTCGATGTAATCATAGGATAGTTTTTTCCTTTCAAATATTCCAAAAATACAAAAAAATAAAAATAAAAAAAATCAAAAACCCAAAAATATTTTCAGCATTTACATATCCTATTAATTCCTTCAAATACATGTTTTTGGTTCCATGTTGGTAGATGACATATCAATATTTTATATATACATGTGTTTCACGCATCTTTTTGAATGTGATTCAAGCATACTCAAATACGTGATGTACTTTTGGATGTTAGGCTTTCCCTTTACCCATGTCACCAGGACATTGGAGGCACCCACCTCTATTATCACGACACATCCAAGTTATATAATCCTATGGTCATTTTACATTATCATGTTTGAGCTCATATATATACTTGCACATGATTTTATCCATGCATATATCTTTCATAGTGTACTTGATATGCTATGTACTTAACATTTTTTGCTCACACATATATCCAAGGACTAGTATGATATGTTTATGTTTGTTGCTTATGATTTATTTTATGCACTTCCTTAAGTGTTATGCCTTGCTATTGTCTTTCTTATCTGAGCATTTGAATATGATCCATTATTTGTGGCCCTTGTGCCTTTATTTGCCTCTTTGAAATTTGAATGTCATTGCTTGTTGAATGTTGACATTTGAATATGTTATTCTTGCCTTTGTGGATATTTGACTAAGTCATATCCCTTTGATTGTGTGACATTTGAACATGCCACTTGTTTGAGGTCTCCTTGGACCATTGTTTCTTGATTTGGTTTTTGAGTGCTCTTATGTGTGTTTTTGATTGCTTGTTGAGATTGTATTGTTACTATCTAGAATTTGCCATGATTTACATCATGCATCTTAGGATTTGGTGTGATCACATTCTTCATAATTCAATGATATATCTACCTAGACATGTTATTTATATGTGTTCCATAGTATATTCACAGTTTACATGGTTATCTTATTTATCCTTTTAAGGTGAGATAACTACCAGTTTCTACTTCTCCTCACCTCAAAGGGGGGCATATAAATGTGGGAATGGAATAAAGGCATGAATTTCAAATTTATTCATAGATTCATATTGAATTAAGGGCATGTTATGAGAACATGTTCTCCACATTCAACACAGTTTCAAATTTAATGGGGGCATGTTTTGGAAACATGTTCTCCACACTTATTCAATATTCAACATAACTAGATTATAATGGGGGCATGTTTTGAAAACATGCCCTCCACATTGGTACTTACATTTGTTTTTATATCTATCCATATATAGTAGGAGTATGTTTTGGAAACATGTTCTCCATGCTTACACATTTTAAAATTGGCCAAATTACATGCATATATGATTTAGATACACATTTGTGGCAGAATATTATACCATTATTATACATAATTTTAGAATGAGACATATATAAGGTGCATATGCCCTGTGATGTGCACCTAATATTACAAAATCAAATCAATTTTAGAATTCAAACACTTCTAGGGACTATCATCACCCACTAGGTAGGACTTGTTGAACTAATCTACTACAATAGTTGGTTTACTTTTTGGTATGGTTGAGGTGATTAAATCACTCAATCTTTGCAAATTTTTAGGTTAGATTGATTACATCATCTAACCTCACCAATTTTATAGCATGAGTTGACTTGGTTCACTCACACTCACTAGGTTATAAGTATGATTAGGTTGCACAATTGAGCTAATCTCAATTGTTGGGTAGAAACTCATCTTTTCTCTAAGGTTGGTGGCATGTGTCCTCCAATATCTTTCTTTATCTCTTTATATATATATAGTTTATAGATTTAAATTTATTATAATCTTAGTTTTAATGATTTATAATGATATATCTTTCAAATTAAATCACCAAATGCTAAGATGGTTACATCGATATATAGATGTACTCTTAAACCTTGCTCTCTTTCAATTTCAATCATTTAAATACTTTCAATTTTAGATTATATGCAATGATTATATACTATAACATGTTCTTGGTTTCAGGTTAGTCACTAGTAAAGCACTCAATTTGGACTCAAGCCAAGCCAAGGTGTGTTATACACACCCATATATGCATTCTTTTTCCTTTATACTATAGATTTCACTACTGGATTAAAAGGGGGGATTATAGACACTATTTTTTAATTATATAGCATCTCAGTGTCGTACACTTAGAAAATACATATCATGGATGTACCTTCACCTTCAAGACCTTTTTTTCTATCAAAGGCTCACACTTATTTTATAAGTACCTGGACAATTACATCTTGGTTAGATGCATATGTCAACATAATTATCCTACCCTAATACAAGTGTCCAGTGCCCTAAAGTCATCCAATTTGTAAATGAAAAGTATTCCTATAGCCAACCTAAGTTATTTAATGGAAGATATTCTCCAAAGGTATTGGTATAAATATAAGATCAATCCTCATTCATTTCTCATCTAGGATAATATTATAAACTCACAAGGTAACTTACCAAAAGCATTATATCAATCACTCAAGTAAGTGAAACTTCCCTATTTTCTCCTATTTCCATATTGGTCATAGGGATAACATATATACATGTTTGAAGTACTAAAGGAGAATCCCAAGAGCTATATTTTCCAAGTTACATGCTAGGTAATTATTGTACCTACTTATCACACATTGAATGATTCACACATAAGCCAACGCATAGGGGAGAATGACATAAGTCTTAGGCCCTCTTCAGAGTATTAAATATGTAAGCAACACTCATTAATAGAGAGGGTTTTAGGGCAACTTGACACTGTGTGCCCACTAACCAATTTTTTCTATAGCAAATATGAAGATGAAGAACTAGAGTTTTATTATTTGATAAGGAGTGATAGTCCATGACCCAGATCTAAATGCACCAGAATGAAGGTGACACAGAACCCATAAGCATCTAAGTGGTCCAATCTAGTTTTAATAGGTATTTATACTAGACAGCTACATCTAAATCAGATAGTAACATTGATGCAACCATCCCAAGTCAATGCAAGTGTATGTGATTATAGAAGTCAAATTTCTAGAATTAGGTGACTATTCTAGAATCCAAATCTAGTCCAATTCATGCTTGTTATAGATCTTGATATGTATTATATTATAATCAACTAAGCATCTTTATTTCATTTTAATTGAAATATCTAACATAGTTATACATTCTATCTTTAACATCTTAGTATAATAAATTCAATATATGTTCTATCTCAGTTTCACAAATAATTGGCCTAATTTAGAGACAGTCTACCATCCTTGTGCCCTAGGATATCTATACCCCTTTAACCTTCGATTCCCCTTAATCTATATTTTAGGGTTAAATAATAATAATAGGGAATCTATGATAATATAATAAATTATAGTAATTATAAACCCTGATGTGCTTAAATAGGTGACTAGTAGTACCAAGAAATGATTGGATAAGTTATAGTAATGAAAAATAGGGAAATAATACTAAAATGAATATACCTGAGAACTGTATCTAAATTATGAGGTTATAAATAGAATTTGAAAATGGCATAAAATATATCCTAAGAATTTAAATGGAATCTATAAAAGAGACAAAATTGATAGACCACCAATTGTGATTGTTAGCTCTCAATCTTGTACCCTACAGATGGTTGTTCAAGCCTACTCTATATTGATTAAAACATCATAATACCTATAGGCATGTGGGTTTCCTATATCAAAGGTAAACCTCTAGGTTTAAGGACTAGCTCCCTAGATTAGACTTTGACTGCTTATCACCTACACTAATTGCTTGTTTGGATGGAAAGAGTTAGAAAGAAACATGAAATTAAACTAATATAATGAGGTGATACACCATAATTATCTCCACTAAACTACCATACACTTTCACACTGAAACATGACTCATAACTCTCATCTCAATATCCTAGATTACTCTAACATTAATATTTCAAACATGGAGGTGATATGCATTATACTACTCAAGGTTAGTGAACAAAAGGTCAGATTGTAGACACTAATGCTACTCTTAACACTTAGAGATAGACAAATACACTTTAATACACTTCATGTGACATATTAGAAGAAGAACTACGTGCATCAAACATGGAAGAGTAAAGAGAAAGCAATGATAGATACTTATCACTAGACACTTCACTATGCACCACTTCACACACTTAGAAAAGAAGATTATGAACATAAAACCAGATTGAAAATATTTATTTCAAAGGTAAATATAGTATGCAAAACAACAGGGCTTCTCTATACTAGGTGTGGATTATTTTTACAAAGTCAAAAAGGCTTGCATTTATAGAGCATAGGAGAAGAGAGAGAAGAAAGGAAGTGGAAAGGTCATAAAAACAAGTGTCAAGATGTGATAAATAGTTACATTACTAGAGAATGGAGTGGAGAACAAACCATGAAGGTCTTCTTGGAAAAGTGTCCATCTAAAGCATGACATACTCTTCAAATTAGTGTAGAGACTCTTCAACTAGCCTTCTTGAAACTACCCTCATGATGAAGCATCACTTGATCAATTTAAACTAAACTAGGAAGTCTTGACACATATGCACTATCTTAGGGAGGTTGGAAACAAGATTTTATAGTCATTAGATACTTTCATAATTGATAGCCTTCCTCATGACACTTGTGTTTAATCTGTAGTCACTTACTAGCCTTCTAAGCCTAGAACTTCACACTTGTCACCTAAATGGCTTATAGTTTCTAAAAAAAAACCATGAAAGAGGTTTTAGGACACCTTTTTATAACCCCTTTGCCTTCCACTCCATTAGGTATACCTCAAAAGGATCCACTATCAAACTTCTCATCTTCTCACTAGGCAGTCACTTCTCATTTTCACTATCTGTCCAAGACTGCTTGTAGTGAACTAATTAGTAGAGAGGTTTCCATGCTTATTTGTGGTGAGAAATGAATATAGGGAGTTATATTAAGTCCCTATTTACCTCTTTCAATATATCTCACCTGTTCATTCTCTTATGTACCCAAAGAACACCCAAAAACTTGCAAAAAACTTAAATTTTACCTTGTCTATACGAGTGATAGTACAAATCAATTGGGTGAGAAGAAGAATAGGAGAGTCTTCAATAAGTATAAAACAATTCCAAGGCCAAATTACCCCTTCAAAATTCATCTCCATTCATATTTTCTCTATCGTGTCTAAACCAGGGTTTTATGTGTCTTGGACTGTTAATGATTGTTCATAAAAGTTAGACATAACTTTTAAGCAAATTCCACAAAATTGGGGCACATGACCCCCTTAAATTATACCCAAGTTATTTAGGAACCATGCAATAAATCCATATATATGAGTGTTTCAAAATAGCCTCTCGAGCTTTCCCTTGCATTTTGGATACCCTTGTCATAAAATTAGGTCAAAATGACCAACTTGGTGTTGTTTCTCTAAAATTAAATGATCATAATCAAACTTATAGCTCCCATTGAAATATTTAAATTATATTGGAGGGTTAATATGGTCTTAAAAGTGAAGTTGAGCATCATTAGGGCTTATACCTAGTTCTAGGCCTAATAGGTCTGACTGTGTCTGATTTCCTATGACCTCATCTGAGTGGTTTCCAGTGACTATGAGGGATTATAAACTTTTGTATACATTCACTAAAACTATGCAAACCTTTATAAAATTCATCTTATTCCCCCTTTCACCTTGTCACCATTTACACACTATGTTTGTAGTTTTATCTTGATAGGGAGTGCCCTCTGTCTAAGACAAAACAAAGGGCATCTCCCTTGTTCATTTGGCTTAACTAAGGTTATGGATGGATTAAATAGGTCTTACATACCACATGTGAAAATTTTCATGGTTAGATCACTTCTCTAGAGTCCAAAATATCACAAACTCTTAAAGACAGGATTATGTGACTTGAGTGTGCAAGGTTTGACAGAGTTTTAAGAAACTTCAAAATTATGACTATATGTTGGTGTTCTTATTCTGTTTCCTCTATCTAAGAAACACATATAATATGGCATCATCATTTTTAAAGTAAATTATATATGATCATCCCATTCTATACCTTTGTCTACCATTCAGACCTGTGTTCTCCATTTAACTAGGCTAATCCATAGACTATAGTTAGACTATAGGTGTCTCATCTTAGGTAAATAAGATCCCTATAGGTGTCTTTAAACATTGTGTTCATGACTTGAGATACTATTGAGGTCACTAAGACCATTTAATTATTTAATTGACTCATCTTTGTTTGTAGGTCATGCTCTTACTACTACTAAGAACCAATCTTCTATATGCACTAACTGTAGGTGATAATTGAAGGGAAACAAAGACTCATGTAGGTGATGGTGTATGTCTTAACCCTAAAATTCACCTTCCTTGACTACTCCTAAGATCATTAGTGTCATTAAATACCTATGCAAGTTATTATCATGCTTATAGACCATAGTATCACTCACCATTATAGGTCATTACAAGTTGGGTTGCTTTTAGTCATTTCAACGCAGTGTGTATTAAGTGTTTCAGGTTAGAGCTTGTCTGAGTTAGAAACCACTCAAATACATTTTCTCTTGATAAAGAAACCATCTTATCATGTTTAAATGTAACCTCTACTCCTAGGATGCAATATGGAAACCATTATTCCTATCTAAACCTCAAGGCATTTCACCATGGAATGACATAACATATGAGCAAAACCCTCATTCAAAGAAGTTAAGGTAAAACTTCTCAATTTCAACTTTCCCAACTTGTGATCAAGGACATAGGTCTATTTGCATATAATGGCATCACCAATATCACATTTGTATTTTATATGTTCTTAGACCTATTTTAAGGTCTCAAATGAGTTCAACCATCCTTATATCAACACTCTCTACCTCCTTTTGATTGCCTTAGACCACTATTGGAAACTACTTGTGGGTCTACATGATATAAGACTATATATATTGGATTAATCTTCCCAACCAATCTCTAACCTCTTTAAACAATTTGGTCTTATTGTTTCCAATTTAAGAGTATTTTCACAACCTTGAAACCTCCTTTATTTTTCAACATGCTTGATTAGGGCGTAATCTCACTTGACAATAGGTAATAGTAATAAGGAAACCTGAATGTGCCTATGTGTTAGGTTTTTTACTCCATCAACCATGGCTACTTGAGACTAATATTTTAAAGGAAAAATAATCACCATGTCTTGAGAGGTTCAAAATAATATATCACCTATGTTCTAAAGACCAATGTAGTAGAATAAGCTTTTCAACTATGAAAACAATGTCTGCAAACTTCAATGAAGTCTCCCATGAATAAAATGAGATAGTCTTACTCATTCCTCAATATACACATGTGTAGAATAGACTGATAATCATATGAAAAGGATGGTCACACTCTCCAAGATCATGTACAACACTTGGCTTGTTCAGATCAAAGTAAATAGAGAAGGAAAACTAAGGTGTTTGGGATGTGTAGGCAGAAAAGAGTCACCAACCTTCTTAAAAATGGTTCATGAGGAATAGACCACAAAAATTTGAACTATGATGATGAATTTGTAGCATATATAGACTACTATCACCCACAAAAATAACTTATTCCAACTCACCTATCCTGTCTGTACCAAGCTGAAACTAGTTGACTATTTGACCTTGTCTAAGAGTGCAATGGGAAAGAGAGGTCAGTTTTGCTCAATTTTAGGTATATCAAAGCTATTTGAGATTGTAAATGAACTGAGGGGAGTTTAAGAGACACTTTTTAAGTAACCACATGTTTCATAATTATTGTATAATCCAAACAATAACTAAAACTCCTACTTTTTCAATGGATCTTCTTATTTTCAACATTAAAACTATTAAATGTCAGTCTCAAAATGGTTTATATGATTATTAATAACATGTGGGATGTTGGATATGATTTTATAACACTTTTATTCCTATGGAAACCATACAAGCTCATTTAATGACTCAAAAGGTGGCTTAGAGTGACATAGGACCAACCTAGATAAAAATGACAAGGCTGAAACACATATATGACCTCATTAAAGACCTTGGGACACATTTTACACCCTAGGGACCATATGAAATTTTTTAGCTACATAGGGGGTTTAATTAATTTGGCTTGGGGTCAAATTGGTCAACATTTTAGTGATTTCCTAGGGGTAACAAGCCAACTATGCCAAAGACCTGTAGCCTTCTCCTATCCATTGGGATATGGAGTCACCTATGCACTATAATTGACAATAAAATGCCTCTAAAAGAACACTAAAACACACAAAATAATAATGAAAAAACACATAAGACCACACACCAAGAAAACACACTTGTGTTCTCAAGAAAACTTAGGGAAAACATACACAACATAAGCAAAGCACACCTATCCTAGTAGGTATAGGACATCAAACACTTGAGGTGAAGGAAAAACACCATTACTTCAACCAAGATCAAAGATAGTACCTCTTTCATCATTTTTACTCTAATAATTTAATCCATAATGTGAATCATACTTATCAATAAACACTTACTTGTGTAGATATTCAAATGACTTACCATGTTTAGATCTTCTGCTGGTTGCAAGTGTGTCACCTGGAGCTCTCATGAATGCTTCATCTTGCCCTCTAAGAATCTTGTTTAGATTTGTAGCTTGCTTGACCTCTATCATGTGCAATTGGTATTCTTCAAATTGAATCTTGGGATTCATCAAGGTGGTCTCAACTTCCCTCTCTTTTAGGACATGATGCACTTGATGTATTGAACCATCAAGATTATCTTCTTTCTGATCCAACATATCTGAGAGTGGTTCAATATTAGACTAAGGTTGAGAATAGTTTTCAAACATAAACATTTATACCTTGGTTTAATTTGACTCCTCTATGGTTGTAGCCTCTTTGACAATAGCTTGACATCTATTCTCATGCTTAACAAGACACTCTCCTTCATGTTTAGAAGATTCGTCAACAACCTTACTATCATGTTCAAATTAAGAGATATCACCTTTTATTATATACTTGAAAATAAATAAGTGCCTTGAGATTGAAATAATGGATCACTTTGAGTCACCCCTCCAACATTTTTATTTGAAATGGGTGCATAAGTTTTAGGTTCTGTCACACTTGGACTCACACCTTTCTACCTTGTCGGAGGATTAATTAAACTTGTATCACATCATGCATATCTCCTAAGGAATTTATTTTTGATCTTGTATTTTTTTAATTTAAATTACCTTAGTTTAGGATAAACATGTCTTCTACTAGAAAGGTTTCCAAGCTCACTCTTTGAGGCTACAATCCTTCATTTTCTTGCATGAGGTTTTGTTGATGCCTGAATATGTAACACATGTGACCAGATTATTCAAGAACAATTATCATTTTAGAATTATAGGAATTTAATGCATGAATTAAAAGTTGTGATAATCCTATTATCTATTGATGAAATAGAGGCAAATCAAGTGGACTGTTTCACAATATTTATAAAGTTTGGTGGTTAGGAGCCACCATAGCCAAATAGTTGATCTATGTAAAGTATGATATATGCTATGCTAAGAATGCAAAATTATGATCAATAACTAATCTAAAGACTAACTAAGATGGATATTTACAATGAAAATTAAGCTAGAGTGATCTAATTAAAAAAGGAGTAAAAATAAAAGTAAGCCAAAGAAGAGATGTTGTTGATCTTCATTCCAAATATCTTGACAAAGTTCAAATATCAATTAGGCATGCACTTAACTAATGTATAAAATGAATTAGCTTAAGATAAATTCCTATTACACATTAGGAAAACATCTAAGGATATTATGAAATAATGCAAATAAGAACTAATTTCACTTTAAGATTCACCCCTATAAGCAAACATCATTAGGCCAAATTTAAGAAGAGTAAAAAAATGAATTGAACCTAAGCACTTTCAATTAACCTATAATTAACACAAGTTAACAACTCTGCATTCAAATGTACACACTATCAATTCATAAGAACCATTCAAATATGGAAATATGAACAAAAAAATAAGAGAGAAGCTAGGATAACAAAAGACATAAGCAAATTTGGACAAATTTTGCAGAGTTCCTTGCTTATTAATTTCTCAAAAGTTACAAAGTAATTTTGGCTCTAAGAGCTTCCTCCTTTTTAAAATTGAAAATAATCCTTTTATAGAATGTAAGGAAGTATGTCGGTTAGTCATATATAGTTATAAAAGTACAAGTGTTAGGACAACTATCCTTTTTACAAATGTTCTGGAATACACTAGTTTTTCCCTAATGGACTGATCTATAGGCAATCTATTTTACAAGTTTCACATGCCTTTATGAAAGAATATTCTCTTTTCAAAAGTATATAATCTCAATTACAAAAGAATATTCATATCTTAACTAACTTGGAGACCCTTATGCTATCACAGTCTTTTGTTTTACCTATAGGATCTTCATTTTGTAATGTTGTTCAGTGATAAGTTGGAGATCAATGATAGGTCTCATAAATAATTCTTTTTCTTAATCTTATAGGCCCTTGAGATCCCTCTCATCCCTTTCCAAAGATTTTTTGATGCCCCCAACATCTCCTATCTTCTCCTCTGATGATAAAATTAGGCCTATGACCTTCTTATTAGCCCCTATTCTCCCTTGTCCTTGATTCCCTACTTATTGCATGAATTGAGTAGTACTATTCTTGAACTCCTCATCAATTATTAGACCTAAGAGACTAAGTATGGTAGGCTCTTTGATCAAGCTATCCAATATGTGTAACATTTTATCCTCTTGTTATTTGAGGTCCTTGGAAATGTCCTCCAACTATTAGGACCAGCTACTCAAGTCCTTGATCTTATTAATTAATACAACCATAGCCATATTCAGGTGGGCTAGGCTAACCATCCCGAACTCAAGGTTTTGAATTTTAGTAAAGACCTTGATCAAATCCTTCACTTGGTAGCTTAAAGCCTACCATTAGCGAAGTTGGCCTATAGCCTTAGTACTTTGTTTATTTATTACATCCTTCTTGGTATTAACTAATTTTAAAGATTTGAATAAGTTAACCACGGTGTCCTCAAATTGCCTGAATCTATCTTTTTGGATTGATAGGATGGCTTGCTCTTTCAAATTTTTATTTTGCTTCAAGATGCCCTTAATCATTGTTTGCAATTGAGCTGTCTAAGCCTAAGTCATTTGAAGAATGTTTTCTTTAAGTATTGGGTCTTTTCCAAGATTTTATCCTCCAACTGGGGTCAATCCAATAAAAGGTTCCACTTTCTGAAAGGTGAACTCTTCTCCACCAACCATGGTCTTCTTCTTAGTTACTCTCTATAAATTGGTGCTAGTTGGGTCAAATTTGATACCAACTAAATATTATGTCACCTTAGGAAATGGGGTCTCCATCTGTGCTCCATTTGATTCTCTGAGAGCATCTATTCTTTTCTCTTCCTCCTTTTATAATGCAAAGATCCATGGCTTAACTCGCTCATATACTAAAATATTGATTGCTTACATTATTACCCAAGGATGGTGTATATTAGGTACCTTTTTCAACTTGCCATAGATGAACCACTCATGAATGGTTGGACCCTGAATCAAGTTTTCTTCACTGAAGAGATTAAATTCACTTAAAGGATGAGTGAAGGTCACCCTGGGCTTCTTGCTCTTAACTGGGAAAATGGCCAATTCAAATTTTCTTTGGGGGCGTCTATAGGAACTATTTCTAACACATCATTCCTGTTTTATTCTTTGGATTCCTCCATTTTTTCATCCTCAATCTCATAGGCTAATGATAAATTTTTTAGAGCATCTTCAATTATTTCACTTAAGTCTAGTGCTACCATATGAACCTCCTCAACTAGTGATCCTTTCTCCTCTACTTGAGCTAAAGAAGATGTGATTTCATCAGGCCTTCTCTCCTTTGGCCTTTGCTTAAGTTGTACCTCAGGTTCAGAATCTATTTATGACTAGGTCAGTGAAGGTCTAGAAGGTGCACCACTCAATAAATGGTATTGCCTTGGCCCTAACTACCATTTGTCATGATTCCTCTTTTGCTCCCTCTACATTTTAGACTTTGGCTTGATATTGTGATTTTTTAATCTAAAGGTGACCTCAAAAAATGAAGAGGCCTTTATATATATGAGGTCAAAAGCACTAGGTTAATGATCATAGGGTACATTTATTTCCTTTAATTTCAAGTGTTCTTTAACCCTTCCCTGGGGATCCCACTACCTTAGTTCATCAATTTAGAGATTGAAAGATGTCCTATGTATAGAAGCAACCTCAATGTTGTCCAATTGTGCAAAAATAGTCTTTCTAATGGTTAAGGGGAAGCTATGAATCACTCCCTTCCTCTTGGTCTTGCACAAACCATCTATCCCATTTTTTATTTGGTAATCTACCTCTTGCTCAGCTAACTTGACTGGCACATGGATTGGTAATTTGAGGAGAGTGCATTATGCTCCCTCAATCCTAATAATTATGCAATCTAGATATAACTAGATGTCTCCCATGTTATTGGTCAAGGGGATAACTCTTGATATTGGATTCCCAGTTATGGCCTTAATTAGGGATGGATTAACACAATCACAAGTGAAGTGGATGTGGTCCATGTATTTGAATACATGCAACTTCAAACAGTATTGGGAGACTATTTGTGTCCTATCAGGGGACTATTTTCCAAGGTTGGGGATCTTTGTTGTGGCGAGTAAAGCATCTAAGAGGTATGACATCATGAAGAATTGGTTCCTAGTTTTCTTCCTGACTGTAAATATCTATCTAGTTAGATAAGTGTTGACCACTTCACCAGGGGGATATGTGAGTTGTTTCTCAACCATAAAATAGACTAAGGGTACCCAAACTTCATCCACACATATGATGGTTGAATTTACACATAACCTATTCATCATAGTCATGATCATTCTTATCCTAGGTTTGAATTGACCAATGGGAATGTTACTATTGAAATGTGAAAATACCTAATTTTTAGAAAATAACCACAAGGCAAGGATGGCCTTTAAGTCATTTTCCTTAGCCTAATTATTGGTGGTGGTTTTGGTCTATTTGGGGTTTAAGTAGTTTTTAATAGTTTTTAAATGCTATAATAGAGATATAAGATATATTACTATGAGTATGCTCATTGATTAACATGCCCTTACCAATTTTACCATCTCTTAAAATAGGAGAGAGAATGTCTATATAATGCAATACATTGGGTTTTGCTACAACATAATGGAGACCCATCATTTTGATGGCAACTATGTCTTAGTAGAGCCTTCTTGCTGACACATTCCTATCCTTTTCTCTTGTGATGGGTTGCTAGTTCTCAATGGTCCAAAACATGTTCGATCAATTATTATCCCCTGTATTTAAAGTTGTGACATTGAATTGTGTGTCCTTGAAAACTCTTCCCTTTGAATCTGAGGTTAAACAGAGTTCTACATCCTTTTGAGAGATGATTTTCTAGGCTGTCATGGCTATAAGTTATCTAAATTGCTTTTTAGTGGTATATAATTCAATTTTGGATGAAATTATCTTTGCATAAATGACAATCTAACCTTCCTCAGCTTGATTATGACAATAATATGGTTAAACTAGGGCTTTTAGATGTGCTATGGTGTTTTGAAAGGTTTTTAAAGTGATTTAATAGTGGTAGTTGTTCAAACTTATGTGAGCTTCATGACTTAGATTGTGCTTATATCTCTATATTTATACCTTTGTATTAACTAGGTCCACAAAATCTTTAACTTGGCACATTAAGCTTATGTGGCTTTGACGTGGCATCATCATAACATTTTGGTAGCACTTTATTCATTAATATTTAAAAAATGACCATTGTCTTTGAAAATTCAACATTATTCTCACACCATTAGATTTATATACATAAATCACCACAGTTCATTGATCTTGATCCACAAGATTGAATGTCATTGGTCTCGAGCCTTGTTGAAAAGTCTATGTTGATCTTGCATCATAAATCTTGATTGAATGGATCAATCACACTTTATTGATCTTGATCTACTTGATTATTTGGATCCAAATGACTATTTTAAAATTGACATCTGTGTGCCCATCATTTAATGTCTACTTGAACATATTTGATGTCCATGCGACCATCAATTTTAAGATACCTCCTTATGCTTCTTTGTTGAGATTAATTTTGACATCTACATGCCCATCATTTGATATCCATGTGAACGTCTTTGACGTCTATGTGATCATCAATTTTTAGATATCTCCTTGGGACTCTTTGTTGAGCTTAATTTTGACATCTACATGCCCTTCATTTGATGTCTATATGACCATCAATTTTTAGATACCTCCTTAGGACTTTTAATTGTCAATGCTTGTTATGCTCTGTTGGATCAATCTCATTTGAGCACATGTGGATTGTTGATCATGTGAATAAAAATAACGTTTAAGTGAGTGTTCAAGAAACATAAAATTTAATCTAAAGTCTTAGACTAATGTTTTCATTCATATTAATAAATATGAGTAAAGCTTTAGGCAAAGGTCCTGAGCTAAGTTAGAAACATAATAAAAGGGACCCCATATTTAATAACAAAGCATGGCATACATTCTTAGGATAAGGCTCTTTTAGGCTAAGTCTATAGACATAACAAAAGGTCTCAATGGTTAATTAGATCATGTAGAAACAAAGGGACCAAGGGGCTCAAAAAAATAAAGAGACCAAATATAAAGATTTTATACTAAGGTCTTGGTCATGTTAATAAACATGACTAAACTTGAGGATAAAATAGAACTAAGTCATATTAAAGTGTTCCCACCAAATTTGAATTCAAAAAGAGGAAATGAGCTAGGATATTTGGAGTTAGGGTTTTAAGTTGATCATATATGAATTTAACTAGATTTTAGTAGACTGAAGGTTAGTAAAAGATCAAATCATTATTAAATCCTAAAAGACAAACATTGCTCATTCTAAATTGACTTCATTAGAACTGTGACCTAAACCATAAAGATCAAATGTTAAAAACTTTAGGCAATATTAAATCAAAATCATTAACAAATATGCTAACCAAATCAGGGTGTGGATGATATTCAATTGAAGATAAAGTGCAAAGCACTCTAATAGTACTCTTATTAGATGAATTTTCAAATTTAGGGTATAAATTTACACAATTTAAGACAAGGGTCCCCATTCTTTAGAAATGGGGTATGTCGACCTCAATAAGTTCTCATCTTATTTTGTCAATTGAGGCATAACTCCCCATGTATCTACTAAAGCTTATCCTCAATATTAATTGGCATCCATATATTATCCTTGCTACCATTCTTCCCCTTAGACCATTTTACTATGAACCAAGACCATAGCTCTTGTGTTGTAAGTAGAGTTTGGGTTATATGCATTAGATGACCTATGTAAGTTAGGCTGGTCTTGCCATATCCCTTAACCATATTGCTAAGGTGGGAACCTATTTAGTTGTTTAGGATAGGGTATTTGGTTAACTCCATACTATAGATTTAGTTTCCTAATTTGAGCCTCAAATGCATTAGATCTTGCCTACCAATCAATGGTATCTTTTGCCTTCTTAGGGGGAGCTCTAGACTTGGTGTTTACATTTGGAATTGGAGTGACATTTGGAGTATTAACATACATATTGGATAGAATAGGCATGAATATTTTTGGATGGAGTTTACCAGCTTGTATCAAGCCAATTTTAGCTCTAATGGCTAGGTTGTAGGCTTCAGGTAAGGTGTAACCAACCATGGACTGCAAAAAGATGGCTATGTCAATTCCAATATCTCTTAGATATGTAAGGAAAATAAAGATTTCATGAGGTCTCATGGGAGGAGGAATTTTATTTCAAGTTATTTTAATTCTTTCATTAAAGTCATGTATAGTGTCCTTAAGACCTTTTCAAATTACATTGAGTTGATGAATGAGTGATGTGTGATCACTTTTATCTTCAAACTTTGAGGTTAAAAACTCTCCAAAATCATCCCAAGTGGTGATACATACTCCTAACAATGTCTTATACCAGTCAAGGGCCTTCCCTCTAAGGGACATGGCAAGTTGTTTAATTGTAATGTTGAGTTTAGTGACATTGTGAAATTTTAGAAAATTAGAGATGCCCCTAATATTCTCACTTGGGGTGAAATGACCTTCCCCATTGAAAGTGGGAACACTCTTGGTAGCATTAAGAGGGACATCATCATATGCATTGAGGTGTATGGAATTTTTAGTGTTAAAGGATGGGAAGGCATGATTCCTATCCATGTTTTCCTTAAGTTCCTCTTCACTCTCTTGATCATCTTGGCTTGCAAAGTCTTCTTATTCTTAAAAGGTCAAGATGGGCTGAGGATGTTGAAATTCAAGAGGAAGGTTGAAGGAGTGGGTTTATGGGATTAATACCTCTAATTATGGTTGACGTAGTAAGGACCATCAAGTATGAATAAAGGAAATGATTAAAATTGGTCTAAAACCAAATATTACCTTGAATGGAGTTGTTAAATGCTGAGTAGAATACCATATGCAACTTTGATGTTGTCAAGACCAACATTCACCTTAAAAAGATGTCCTTGAGATAATGGTTTCATCGAGCATGCTAGAATTGATGGCACTCAATCTTTCACCCTAGAGATGTTTTTTAAATCCTAATATATATTGAGTGAAACATTAGAATACCTATAGGATTGTGGGTTGCCTATAGCAGAGGTAAACCTATAGGTTTAAGGGCTAGCTTTCTAGATTAGACTTTGACTACGTATCACCTACACTGCTTACTTGTTTGGATGGAAAGAGATAGAGAGAACATGAAATTAAACTAATATAATGAGGTGATACACTAGAATGATCTCCACTAAATTACCATACACTTTCACACTAAAACATGACTCATAACACTCATCTCAATATCCTAGATTGCTCTAACATTAATATTTCAAACATGGAGGTGATATGCATTGTAATACTCAAGGTTAGTGAATAAAAGGTCAGATTGTAGACACTAATGCTACTCTTAACACTTAGATATAGACAAATTAACTTAATCACACTTCATGTGACTTGTTATAGGGAGAACTACTTACATCAAACATAAAAGAATAAAGAGATGGCAAGGATAAATACTTATCACTAGACACTTCACTATGCACCACTTAAAACACTTAGAAAATAAGCTTATGAACTCAAAAATAGATTGAAAATATTTATTTAAAAGGAAAATACAATATTCAAACTATTATGTAGTTGCCACATCAGGTGTGGATTATTTTTATAAATCCAAAAAGGCTTGTATTTGTAGAGCATAGGAGAAGAGAGAGAACAAGGGAAGTGGAAAGGTCACAAAGAAAAAGTGTCAAGATATGAGAATTATTTAAATTATAGGATAATGGAGTGGATAAAAGACCATGAAGGTATTCTTGGACAAGTTCCCATCTGAAGCATGATAAAATTTTCAAACTAGCGTAGAGACTCTTCAACTAACCTTCTTGAAACTACCCTCATGATGAAGCATCACTTGACCGCTTGAAATTGAACTAGGAAATATTAAAACATATAAATTATATTAGGGATTTTAGAAACAATATTTAACAGTCATAAGATACTTACTTAATTGATATCCTTCCTCATGACACTTGTGTTCACCATCTGTAGTCACTTACTAGCCTTCTAGGCATATACCTTCACACTTGTCACCTAAATGAATTATAGTTGCTCAACAAAATACATGGAAGAGGTGTTAGGAAAAATATTTATAACCCATTTACCTTCCACTCCATTAGGAAAACCTCAAAAATATGCACTATTAAGATTCTCATCTTCTCACTAGGTAGTCACTTCTCATTTTCACTATATGTCCAAGACCACTTGTAGTGAACTGATTAGCAGAAAGGTTTCCATGCTTATCCATGATGATAAATGAATATAGATAGATATAATAAGTCCATATTGACCTCATTAAATGTATATCACATGTTCATTTTCTTTTTTACCTACACAACACCCAAAAACTTGCAAAAAACTTAGCTTCATTCATCTTTTCTCCATTAGGTCCAAATCAGGGTTTTATGAGTATTTTAGGTGTATTGGATTATTAATGATTTTCATAAAAGTTATACATCTAAATTTTGAATAAATTCAAAAAATATGGGGTATAGGACCCCCTAAGTGATTGAACCACCATGTAATTAGTCTGTACAGATACGAGTGTTTGAAAATGGCCTCTTGAGCTTTCCCTTGTATTTTAGATACCAAATCATAAAATTGGGTCAAAATGACCAACTTGGTATTTTTACTCTATAACTAAATGATATTAGTAAACCTTATACACCCATTTGAAATATATCAATTATATTTTAGGTTTCATATGGTCTTATAAGTGAATTTGAGCAGCATTAGGGCTTATACCTAATTCCAGGCCTAACAGGTCTGACGTGTCTAATCTACCATGACCTCCTCTGAGTCTTTTCTAGTGACTGTGATGGATTCTAAACCTTTTTCTACCTTAAATACAACTATAAATACATTTATATAATTCTTCTTGTTCCTCCTTTCACCTTATCACCATTTACACACTATGCCTATATTTTTGTCTTGATAAGGAGTACCCTCTATTTGAGGTAAAATAGAGGGTATCTCCCTTGTTTATTTGGATTGACTGAGGTTCTAGATGTATTTAATAGGTATTAAAGACCATATGTTCAAATTTTTATGGTTAGATCACTTCTCTAGAGTCATCAACATCACAACTTCTTCAAGACAGGCTTATGTGACTTGACTATGTAAGGTTTAATAGAGTTTTGAGAAACTTCAGAACTGTGACTATATGTTAGTGTACTTATTTGATTTCCTATATCTAAAAAACACATGTAATATGGAATCATAATTATAAAAGTAACCCATTTATTCTCTTCCCATTCTATACCTTTGTCTACCATTTAGACCTATGTTCTCCATTTGACTAGGCTAGTCCATAAACTATAGTCAGACTGTAGGTGTCTCATATTTGGAAAATGAGACCCCTATAGGCATCTTTGAACATTGTGCTCATGACTTGATATACTCTTAAGTTCATCAAGACAATTTAATAGTTAAAAGGATTTATCTCTATCTAAAGGTCATGCTCTTACCACTACCAAGAACTAATTTGCTATATGTACTAATTATAGGTGAAAATTTAGGGGAAACAAAGACTCATGTAGGTGATGGTATATGTCTTAACCCTAAAATTCACCTTCCTTGATTGATCCTGAGGTCATTATCATCATTCCAAACCTATGTGAGCTCTTATCATGCCTAGAGACCATAGTCTCACCCACCATTATAGGTCAATACAAGTTGTGTTGCTTTTAGTCATTTCAACATAGTGTTTACTAAGTGTTTCAGGTCAAAACTTGTCTGAGTTATAAACCACTCAAATACATTCCCTATTGATCAAGAAAACACCTTATCATGTTCAAATGAAAACTTTAGGCTTGAGATACAATATGTAAACCATTAGGCCTATCTATATCTCAAGAAATTTCACCATGGGATGGAATAACATAGGAGCAAAACCCTCATTTAGAGAAGTTAAGGTAAAAATTCTCAATTTTTACTTTCCCAACTTGTGATCAAGGACCTAGGTCTATTTGCATACATGGCCTCACCAATATCACCTTGTTCTTTTTTATGTTCTTTTAACTATTTTAAGGTCTCAAATGAGTTCAACCATCCTCATATCATCACTCTCTACCTCCTTTGGATTGCTTTAGACCACTGTTGGAAATTGCTTATGGGTCTGCATGATATAAGACTATGTATATTGGATTGATCTTCACAACCAATATTTAACCTCTTTGTATAGTTTAGTATTATTGTTTCTACTTTGAGAGTCTCTTCACAACCTTGAAACCTCCTTTCTTCTTCAACATGCCTGATTAGGGCTTAATCTCACTTGACTGTAGGTAACAGTCATAAGGAAACCTCACTGTGTTTATATGTTAGGCTTTTCACTCCATCAACCATGGATAATTGAGACTAAGATTTGAAAGGATAACTTATCACCATTCCATGAGAGGTTTAAAAAAACATATCACCTTTGTTTTGAAGACCAATGCAATAGACTAAGCTTTTAAACTATGAAAATAATTTTTATAGACTTCAATAAAGTCTCTTATGAACAAAATGAGATAGTTTGGATCATTCCCTGATATCCATAGATGAAAATCAAACTAAGAATCATATGAGAAGTATGGTCACACTCTCAAAGATCATGTACAAAACTTATCTTATTCAGATCAATGCAAATAGAGAAGGAAAACTAAGGTGTTGGGGAATTGTAGGCAAAAAAGAGTCACCAACCTTCTTAGCAATGGTTCACGAGGCAAAAACCACCAAAATTGGAAATAGATCATGAAGTTGTAGTGAGAAAATACTACTATCGCCCACCAAAATAACTTGCTCCAACTCACTTCTTCCTGATCATACCAAGCTAAAATCGGTTAACTATTTGACCTTATTTAGGAGAGCAATGGGAAAGAGATGTCAGTTTTTATCAATTTCATGCTTTTCAAAGATTCTTGAGCATGGAAATGAATTTAGGGGACCTAAAGGGATATTTTTAGGTAGCCACATGTGCCATAACTATTGTATAGTCTGTACAACAACTGACACTCCTACTTTTCCAATTGATCTTCTTATTTTCAACATTAAACCTATAAAATACCATTTTAAAAATGGTTTATATGATTATTCCTAACATGTGGGATGCTGAATATGATTTTGAAAAACTTTTCTTCCTATAGAAACTATAAAAGATCATTTAATGACTCAAAAGGTGGCTTAGAATGACATAGGACCAACTTAGACAAAAATGACAAGGATGAAACATATATATGACCACATTAAAGACCATGGGACACATTTTAAACCCTAGGGGACCCTATGACAAGTTTGAACTACATAGGGGGTTGACCTAATTTGAATTAGGGTCAGATTAGTCAACATTTTAGTGATTTCCTAGGGGTGATAAGCTAGTTATGCCAAAGACTAGTAACCTTCTCGTATCCTTTGGGATATGGAGTCACTTAAGCACTATAATTGACATTAAAATGCCTTTGAAAGAACACCAAAACACACCAAACAATAGGAAACAAACACACAAGACCATACACCAAGCAAACATACTTGTGATCTCAAGAACACTTAGGGAAAACACACACAACATAATCAAAAGACACATATCCTAGTATGTACATGACCTCAAACACTTGATGTGAAGGACAATCACTATTAATTTAATTAGGATCAAATATATTACCCCTTGCATCATTGTTTCTATAAGAAATCAATCCATCATGTGAAGAATACTTATTAATAAACACTTGCTTATGCTTATGTATATAGTTAAATGACTTACCATGTTTAGATCTTCTGCTAGTTGCAAGGGTGTCACTTGGAGCTCTCATGAATGCTCCATCTTACCTTGCAAGAATCTTGCTTGGAATTGTAGCTTGCTTGACCTCTATCATGTCCAATTGGCACTACTCAAATAGAATCTTGGGATTCATCAAGGTAGTTTCAACTTCACTATATTTTAGGACATGATGCACTTGATGTATAGAACCATCATGATTGTCTTCTTTCTGATCCAACATATATGATAGTGGTTCAATATCAGACTAAGGTTGATATTTATTTTCAAACATAGACATTTCTACCTTGGTTTTATTTGAATCCTTTATAGCTATAACCCCTTTGACAATAGCTTAAAATCCACTCTCATGCTTAATAAGACACTCTCCTTCATGCTTAGGAGATTCATCAACAACCTTACTATCAGGTTCACACTTCTGAGGAAGGGGAGTTGGCTTACTCAACTATTAAAACTTTTGAACTATGGCATGAAACCTTATCCATAGATCATCTTCCCCTTCATGGCTATCACCTTCATAGAATCCTCCATCTTGTGTAGGTAGAATGGCATTATCTTCTTCACTATCACGATTTACCATAATTTAAAGAACATCATCACCATGCATATGAACAAGGTAATTACCCTCAACATCTTGTGGAAAAGAATAATCAATGATTACCTTATAATGTTCCTAACCTTCCTCATGGATGATGTATGTGCCAAGGTCAATCTACTTAATGAAAGTTAATGGATCATGTCCATAAGTGTCACCATACTCATCTAGGAAAAGGTCAAAGATACCCTCAAGCTTGTGGATGCTACATCATCCATATCATGCTCTTCTTGATCATTGATGACACAATTGAGATTAGAGTTTGCTTTCACATAGGGCTTAATATGAATTTTAGCCAATGATTATGTCATAATGGTTACCTTTGATCCATACCTTATCTTAAAGGCCAATAAGGACCAATAAACTGAGAGATAGCCTCTTATATTAGTTGTAAAGTTCCTTGAGAGGTAGATAACAAAGTGAGTAGGAAAATCAATCACCATTATATATTGAAGGACTGGGAAGCTTGGACAATCATGAAGGAAAACTCATAAAAGTTTGACTAATCCCACTGATTTAGCTAGTATCCCATCAAGTTGTATCACCCCTTAGTATATGGTTATTATTTCAATCCTAACATATCTACCACAAGCTTGGGCATCATTGAGGTACTTACCCCACTATCTATAATACAATTATGAACAAGCTTATCTCCAATAATGAGAGTGAGGTAGAAGGTGGAGGATTTTTAGATTTGGAAAAGGGTTCAATAATGTGAGGGGGATCATTGGTGAGAGAAACACCATCATGTCTTGATGGTTGAGTGCTAATGTGAATTTGGTACAACTGCTCTTGAAGGAGCTCCTTTTGACCATGCATATGAAACACTTCCCAAAGAGAGAGACTAGTCTTAGTACTCTTTAAAGAATCAATAATATTAAAAGTAGGAGCACTCACCTTTTCTTGTATCTTTGAAGGGAAAGAAGTTCCTTGAGCTTGAAATAATGGAGCACTTTGAGTCACCCCTCCAACATTCTAGTTTGAAATGGGTACATATTTTGTAGGGACTATCACACTTAGAATCACACCTTGATGCCTTGTAGGAGGATTATTTGAACTTGTATTAACACCATGGACATCTCCTAAGGCCCTTCTCTTTGATCTTGTATTAACTACCATTGGAGTACCTTGGTTTAGGATAAATGTGTCTTCTAATAGAAAGTTTCTAAGCTCACTCTTTGAGGTTACCGTCCTTCATTTACTTGCATGAGGTTCTCATCCTTTATTATCAATTGAGGCATATCTCCCACTAGATATACTAAAGATTTTCCTCCATATTCATTGGCATCCATATACTATTGTTACTTTAATTCTTCTCCTTGGACCAAGTTACTATGAATTGAGACCATAGCTCTTGTGTTAGAAGTAGAGGTTGGGTTAAATGAATTAGATGGCCTATTGAAGTTAGGCTAGCCTTTCCCTCTCCCTTGACCATATTGATGAGGTGGGAAAATTTTTAATTATTGAGGATAGGGGGAGGGGTTTTGGTTAACTCCATAATGCATATTTAGTTGCCTAATTTGAGCCTTAAAGGCATTAGATCTTACCTGCCAATCAATGGTATCTTCTACCTTCTTAGGGGGAGCTCTAGACTTAGTGTTTTGATTTGGAATTAGAGAAACATTTGTAGTAACAAAATAAATATTTGGAAAAATAATCATGTATACTTTTGGAGGGAGTTTACTAGCGTGTATTATGCCATTCTTAGCTCTAATGGCTTGGTCATAGGCTTTAGGTAAGGTGTAACCACCCATGGACTGCAACATGATGTCTATGTTAGTTCTAATGTCCCTTAGATATATAGGGAAAACAAATATTTTAGGAGGTCTCATGGGAGGGGGAAACCTATTCCAAGTTCTTTGAAATCTCTCATTGAAGTCATGCATAGTCTCCTCAGGACCTCTTTGAAATACATTGAGCTGATGAATGAATGATGTGTGATCACTTTTATCTTCAAACCTTAAGGTCAAAAAATCTCCAAAATAATCCCAAGTGGTGATACATCCTCCCATAAATGTATTATACCAGTAAAGGGCCTTCCCTTTGAGGGACATGGTAGGCAGTCTAATTACAATGTTGACTTTAGTGACATTGTGAAAGTTATAAAAATTAGAGATGAGTTAAAATAATGATTTGCCCATAGGTGGTTATAATCATTAAGATGATTGAGATTGAATAATGATTTTTGGTTGTGCCCTAGTAGGGAAGATTGACACGCATTACTCAAGGATATAATCTATCATACATATTAAATATGAGTAGGTGCAAATGTAGATGTGATGGTCTATTGACTAAAGAAGCCACAAATAACCAGGCATATGAGGATGCACAAAGTGATCAAAGAGATAAATATATGAATAAGAATTGATCAATGTGAATGATTTAGTAGTACTTGCGAATGTAGAAATGGTCATCCTTATTAGCATTGATACAACTAGAATGGTCAATGGGTTGATTTGATCAAGGAGGGTGGGAGGATTTGCCAAGGTTACCAAGGAGAAAATTTTATAGCTCCATTGCTTATAAGAATTCTCAAGCTAATTTTTTGATGTAAGATGTGATAGTATGCACCATGATATAAAACACCATGATGATATATCCAAAATGTGCATAAGGACCGACTCTCAATCCAATAAATAATTAAAAAATACACCAATGATAAAAAACATGATAACAATGTTGACATATGAATATGAATGGACTCAAGAATAATGCACAAAGAATCACCCAATGAATGCATATATACTAAGTCAAGGAAAAAAAAATAAAGAAAACAAATAGGCAAGAAAATAAATAAATAGCCACAAAGTAAACAAACACACAGAAAGATCCTAAAAGAAAAAATCAATAGAAAACATCTTGACAATGGATTTAGCCCAGTAGGGTGGATCAAGGATGATTGATGAGGCTTAAATAGGATAAATGTGTTTGGATTTTGAAAATTTTGAATGTTTTTATAATTTTGAGGTATCTTACATCACTAGAGATTGAAAAGATACCACTCACAAAATGGCAAGAGCATTGGCTTAGTTTAGTCATAAAATGATGAGAGTATATGTAAAAGAGGGACTGAGCTGACCTCAACGTAAATTGAGCATGAACTACGTAGTCCCATTAGGACCTCAAGTCACAGTAGTTCTAACAATACAAAAGGTGGTGAGAACCAACTAGATCATAATAAGTTCATGAACTAAGACCAAATGACAAGGCAAATGAAAATAATAATGACAGGGTGATGCCATAATGCATGGTAAAGGTGTTGTTCCTAATTTGAACATAGGTGGTTATAAGTAGGAAAAAAAAACATAGGTTAGTGATACTAATTTACCCATAGGTTGTTATAATTAGTAACACAAGGTGGACTACTGATTTGACCATAGGAAGTTATAATCAACATCACCAATCAAATGTAAATGAAAGATAACTTGCCAAGTCCACTGTCACACTACTTTCATAAATTATCATTTAAACATGAAATTATAAAAATATTAAAATTAGATCATAATCCCGTCATGAATGATGTGGGAAGAAATAAAAGAACCAAGATTAAAAAGGGTAGGTAGGGTGGCTAAAAATAGGCTTTGGTGAATAGTAAATACATGGTAAAATAGTATATGATATGACATTGTTCAAGGATGGAGATGTTATGAAAATTGGATATAATGATAAGAAGGTTACCCCCAAGTGATAAGGTGAGGTAAGTGGTAGGGTATGAAATAACGATAAAAGGAATGGAAAATGAAAATTATAAGGTAAATGGCTGGGCAAAGCTATGTTTTTGGTAAGGTATGGTTTTTGGCAAGGTAAATGGCAAAGGTATGGCATATGATTCTGGCCATGTAAAAGGTTCTATTGTTCTTGCTGATGTGGAGATGTAAATATTGAAAAACATGTGATACAACCAGAATAATCAATCATGTAAATGTATAGCCCACACCTCTTTTGAATAACTACTATGTCAAGAATCCATTGTTGATTTGGACTGCAAGAATATTATTGTGATCTTTTTTGGTCATTGATTTTGTTTCCTCCAAACTTTGAGATAAGATATATTCATAACCTTTGTAAAGGAAAATGTGGCTAGGGATGGTATATACAAATAAATTTTAGATGATAGGTTTTATTGGGCAATGTAAAGGTGGATGATAATGCAATGTATAATGGTTGGGAAACAAATGAAGATTGGGATGCTCAGGCACACATAATGTTGTTGATTCTGGATTCAACATAACTTTGGTTGTGGTAGGGTCAAAGACATATAAATATGCTTTCAATAAGACCAAAATATTTTTATATTATTTGGGCCTGAGAGTAGCTACCATCTAATTATGCTGTAAATTAGAAGATGTATCTATTTTATCTTGAATAATGTCTTCATTAAGTAGTGAAGAACTTTTGTGCTTAGCTATTAGTGCCTCAATGAGGTTTTTACCAATGAAGTTGTCTTGATTGTCCCATAGTGCCTTTGAAAAGGTTTCATTGAGGGATGTTGACTTTTCAATTTGATTATCTTCTAGCACCTCCAATAAAGTTTCACTAGAAGATGCTGAGTTTGAACTTTGATTATCCCATAATGCCTCTAAAAAGGTTTCACCAAGAGATTGTTCTTCTTCTGTATGAATTAAATCTTGGCCTCCCTGATATTTTGTAACTAATATGTTGCCATGGATGTAATTCAATAAGGTTTGATTTTGTCAGTCCCAATCAATACTTGTGGGAAGTGTAAGGTCAATATAATGGCTAGGTTGGTTGGTGTTTGTTGTTTCTAAAATCAGCTTAGCCCATTTTTGGGAACAACCCCATACGAAACTTGTCTGTTTCATCTTGTCTCTCTAAGTTTGTTTTTCAAGATGGGTTTTGAATTTGTTCTCATCTTGACCTAGAACCTGAGAGTAGTTACGATCTCATTGCAACCAAAAAAATCTCTACCCCAGACTGCCTCTTCCAGAATTGGTCTTTTCTTTCATTTTCACGCACGAGCGGAAAATTTTGCCACCAGTGCATTTTGACCTTTGTAATGCAAGGGTGGCAAATTTTGCTGCCCCTACATTTTTCTTGCAAGGGTGGAAATTTTTTTTGCCCATGCATCTTGACCTGCAAGGGTGACAAATTTTGCCGCCCCTGCATTTGAACTCACCGAAACATGAAAGGGCGGCAAATTTTGTAGCCCAAGCATGCCTTAGTTTTCATGCGAGGCATTTATTGCCATGCACGGTGGATTTTTTGGAGTTGTTTTTCATCCCATATAAACTGATTTGAACCCTATTTCTTCTCATTGCTTCTTCCTCTCCTCCTGCCCTTTGCGTCTAGATGATCCAATGGATGACTTGAAGTGTGATTTGTCAGATTTGACCTTGTGGTGTGCGTGGCTTTCCAGGTAGGTCTTGTTTTTAGTTTTTATCATCTTTTCCTTCTTCTATCTTGGCATCTTTTTCTTCTTTTCATTTTATTTTGAGTTTTTCTTGTTGTTTTCTTCTTGTTATCCCTCCCCCGGTTGACCTTTCATGCCTACCTACCTGTAGGGATGGCTTAAAATGCCGTTCCTCCCCGTTACCTATGGGTTTCCTCTCATTGCTTGCTTAAGCAGCAAATTTCACTACCCGTGCCTTGACCCCCAAGCCTTTTAGCTACGTGGATAGTGAATTTCATTGTGCAAACAATCCTTGCACGTAGGGGTGGTGAAAATCACTGCCCTCGCATCCCTCTATTTTCTCATCCCTACAGGGGCGACAAAATTCACTGCCCCTCCATGTTTCTTTTCTTACCAGCAAGGGCGGTGAATTTCACCACTTGTGCAGGCCTTTCTTGTAGGGCGGTGAATTTCACCACCCCTACCTCTTTACCCTCTAGCCTGCAAGGGTGATGAAATTTGTCGCCTGTACAGGCCGAACCTGTATAGGTGGTGAATTTTGCCGCCCTTACATCTTTTTCACTCCAACTTGTAGGGGCGACAAATTTTTTTGCCCATGCATTCCTCCTTCAGATTTCCCTGACTCTAGAAGATTTTTTGTGTTATCTTTTTCTTTCCTTTTCTACCTCATTTCCCATGCCTTTTTTCAACCTGGCTTTTTTAAGTGACCTCCATTGACCAAGATCACTTAAAATGCATTTTCCCCAATTCATCCACTCTCCCTTAATTTTGTGATCATGACTGCAGTACTCTCTGAGAACTCTTGCTCGCTGACGCCTATTCGACCAAAGCCAATTCCAATGTCAGAAGCATCTTTAAAAAAGGCAAAAATGATGAAGTAAAAATATCAGGGCATCTTCCCGCTTACTTCGGTCACCTCAAATGTTGACAACATCCAGGACACTAAAATTGGCCACGTGGACATGGCCAAATTCATAACTCAAACGAAGGTGATGAACCCAAGCTCTGGGATAAAGAGGATCATCAAGAGTAACATCCACCTGGTGGCCACTTTTCCAGTGACAACACATCATACTGAGTTTGTCCTCTAATGTGCCCGCTTCTACAACAAAGAGACCAGGTCGGTCTCAGATGCCATCGGTGATGTGGTAATTTGGCTGGATCCCGAATTCATTGACAAAGTCTTCATGTGCCCTCCAGCCATTGAAGTAACCAAGATTGAATTCGTGGATGCCTAAAAGGAATACGACAAAGACCCTGAGAGGGCAAAGAAGGTGATGAACTATAAATGGCTGAAGAGCACCAGGACCAACTTATCAAGATGGCTACATAACTTTTTGAGAAGTGACTTTATTGAGGAGGTTGGTGACTTGATCACCCTTCTTAGTAGAGTACAAGGTCTCCCGTCTTCCTCACTATTCTATGAATGGATGTATCCATTCATTAAGATCATCCTTCAAGGCAAGCAGGTTATCTTTTGGGGAGAGCAGATCAACAACACCCTCCACAAGCAGCTAACCAAGGTACACATTTCTTCTAAGTTTTATATGAATTCATACCTTGCGTACATAGCTGCTGCAACACAAACTTTTCCAAGCTTAAAAACTGAGGGGGATAGAAAGACAACCCCAATATACTCATTTTACCCCTAGTTGACACTTCAAGAGTTAATCCATCATTTCAAAAGGATAAATGACGCCTTCTTTACTGTATTTATATGCCTCTTTGACCCTCAGCTTGAGCAGAAGAGAGTATCAGATGAGGCTTGGGCAGTCGTCAACGATTACGGGTGCATGTTCTTGCAATTCCCCACCTTCTGCTATTTTTGGGTTGTCTTTTTCCAAAACTACCCCTATATGCTCCCCAAGTTCCCTTCTGACAACCTGGTTCTAATGGAACTTTGCCGACAACTAATTGTCATGCATACCAGACAAATAGAGCTAAAAAAACCAGGTTTCAAGTTTCCAATCAAAATTGGTAGGTATTCCATTGCAACAGCAGCCAAAGCCAAAGTCATGGAAATAGAAATGCAAACGGTCACCCTAAAGAAGTTTAAGAGAAGAGATAAATTTGATTACAGGGGAGTCAAGGACAAAATCAGGAGGAAGACTCAGTTCCATGAGCCCATGATTGAAGACATTTAGATAGACCTGAGATGGCCGAAGAGATCAGAAAGATAGACTATTGCATGCTGACCCTAAAGTAGATCAAATATCTGGGGCTTGCAGAGATCCCCTCTAATCTAATCGACAATGGGAATATTGTCAATAACAGATACTTGGCTAAAAAGGTTGTTGGCTCCCCTCTTCCTCTAACTCAGTGGTCTCAGAAGGAATTAACTTCTCTGAGAAAAAGATTTGAACCAATATTGGCTAACACTAATGATTGGTTAGCAGCCAGAGGAATCAAACTGAAAGAATTTATCATGGGATCAGAGGCTGAGTTCCAAGCTAAGTTGAAGAGGAAGGCAGAAAATAAGACCAAGAACAAAGGCAATGTTCCTTCCCCCTCTAGGCCTCACAAGCCTAGAATCATCTTTATTTCTAAAAAGCCAAAGACTACTGAAGATCCTGAAGCAACAGCTAAAGAAACTAAAGAACAGAGCCCTTAGACACAAGCAGCTCAGCTAATAAAAATAGATGACCGGTCGATAGAATAGTTAAGCACTGAACCTCTGCCTTCACAGAAAGAAGCACAATCGCTCAGGAGCGTCTCTCCTTCTCCACCTCAGTCTCTTGTGGCACTCTCTTCTCCTATCTCTCCGATCAGTGTTCCCTCTTCTAGAGCTGCCTCTCCTTTCAGAGTCATATTTGGTGATCCTCAGGGCACTTTTGGAGGTTCTCCTCACTCTTCTGGGTCCATTTCAAGTTTATCATCTCCTTCTTTCAACTTGGTAGAAAGCCCTGCATAAGAGCCAAAATCAGTAGTTGGTACAGTTTCACTGGTTACTCCAACTATGACCACTATCACCACTAGTAGTATAGAAGCTACCATAGTAACACCAGCTGAGGGAACCATTGCCACAACAGGTACTTCTCTCCTGCCTTGGATGTCAGCTTTCACCTCCAAAAGAAAGAAGTTGGCCATCTCTCCAGATGACTTTGACTTTGGCAAAATAGTGCCGATAAAAGCTAAGGCTCCTAAGAGACCCAATATACTCTTGAAATTAGTTGAAGAAAAAGGATAGAAACTTCTAAAAATTGCTAAGCCTCCACAAGACGCAACCCTTGAGGGTTTCAAAATGAGCAACTATTCCATCTCTCGTGTTGAATTGGCAAAGTTACTCACGAAGGTGCGAAAAGTGACCTTCAGTCTGCTATGGACATCATGGTCCAAAAATTCAATCGAGAGAAGGAGATGAAAGATTATTACAAGGCCAAGACAGAGCAACTAACGACAGTAATAAGAAGGTTCACTCTTCCCCTTGAAGCGGCAACTCTGGAGGCCTTCTCCGTAGATGACCCTGTCATCCAAAAGGTAGAGAATACTTACTTGAAGGGAAAAGTCCTGGAGGACTATGTTGAAAAAATGCATACTCAGGGAGTTTCCTTGCTATCAGAGGTTGCCAAAAAGATAGACAAGATGAAGGAATTAAGGGCAGAGTTGGATGACTTTGTCTCTCTTATCTCTCAGGAGATTAATAGTTCAGAAAATTATCTTACCAGATGGAAGGAGATGAAAGATTTGAAGAAAATCACCTTGATATCTATCGGTGTCATCTCTAGCAAGGACTCTTATGTTGAGATCAAGGAGTCACTGACTTTCAAGACCCAGGTACTTAAAGATTTAATTGAGGATCTCAAAGCTTTCAGGGATGCTGGTGAGAAGAGTGATGTAAGTATGCTCAATAAACTGGATGAACTACCTTGCAACTTAACCTCCAAGGAAAATCAATTCCTCTCAGTAGGAAAAATGATCCACAGTTTCAAAGAGACGATTCAAAGAGATTTTGAAGAGAAATCCTTCTCAATGTCTTCTGTTGATGGTATTCTAGACACTCAGTTAACTTTAAAAAATCTAAAATCTAGATTAACTGGTCATGCTAAGGCCATCACAGCATTGAAGGATGCATTAATTAGAGCCAAAATTGTCTCCAAGAACATGGTTACGTCAGACAGTTTAGAATTCAAGCATCTATTGCTATGTATGATGCTCATCTAAAAAAATCTAGCAGCAAGAACTAAATTTTTCCTCCTTTCTTCTTCTTTCTTTATGCACTTTTGTTTTGTGAAAAGTGCATGCAATTTTGTAATGTGTAATTACATGTAAATATTTCAGAAAAATATCTCAAAGTCAAAGATGAGTCATCTTTGACTGAGATATTTTTATATTTTATTATTTTCTAGTTTTGAGGATTTTCTCCCTATATATAGTAGAGACCTCATTTAAAAATTATATTAGAAAAATTGAGAGCAAACACTCTACCGAAATTGAAGCAATTTTTGAGACTTTGTGCTTAAACTTGTAAATCATATTTTGTTGAATGAATGAGAAGCAGGTTTATTTCAGACTTTGTATTGAAGTTATTTGTGTTGTCTAGGAAATAGTTTCTTATGTTCTCTTTCTTGACAATCTCTTGTTTATCTGATTTAATAAGCAAAGTGGGTGTGTTAATATTATCTGAGAGTGCTTCTAAAAGATAGAGGATAGAATTTGAGCTACCTTTATCTTTGAGATTCAGTTATTTTTTATAGTTTCAGGTGGAGACTTTGTGCTTCATTTTATTCTACGGTTACGTTTGTTCTGAATGAGTGAAGAAGGCTACGGAAGACTTTGTGCTTACGTGAGTGCTCTTGTGGACTTTGTTATTTTAGGTGATCTCTTGCTCTCTGTTTGATACCATTCCTGAAAGAAGAGGAGTGTTGTTAGCAAAGACTAGGATTTCCCTCTTTTGTTCTTTGTACATTACCTCTGAAAAAAAAGAGGTAGATGCTATTATACCACCCCATGTGTTATTTTCTGCTTAATTATATACATAAATATAGCGCTTAAATATTTATAGGGAACCTCCCCTTGATGAGAGGAGAGATTTACTTCATCCAGATCTGGTAAACTCATACTTGTTGTGGTGTAAATTGTTGGGAGAATATAAACCGGAAGTACACAATTTGATTACCAAACCAAGCAACTTAATATGCAGAAATTAACCAGATTCACCAAGTAACTAGAATTCAGAATAACACAAGATATGAGAGACAATACACAAATTGTATTAACACTTTATACAGAAAAGAATACAATAAAGAAGATGCCACTTCTTCTCCACCACCTTACAGAGGTTTCCCACACCTCAAGTGAACAGTAATTCTTCTCCCCAAAGCTCTCCCTCTCACAGGTCCCAACACCCAACTCAAAATACAGAGTTGGTGTTCACCTCCCGTGCTCCACGCACACCACAAGTGCTCCACGCACTCCACAAGCACTCCACGTGCTCCACAAGTACTCAAGGTACTTCAAGTAGATCTCCCATGAATCTGCAACAACCTGCAATTCAACAGACCATACTTATGGAAGGAACTCCCTTGCCTTCCTCTTGCTCTATCCGAGTACACATCTGTACTCCAAGTAGATCCTGCCTGATACTGCTCCCTGTTGTGTTGCTGTCTATATGACCTTGCACACCTGCAAATCAAACAACAGTTCTGCTCACCTGTGAACCTCGACCTTGCACACACATACACCTGCAGATCAACGATCTTACTTACCATGTAGATCTCCTATATAGGCCATGCAACTGTGACCAAGATCCTACACTCTTGAAGAACCCAGCTGGCTCTCCAATCCAGCACCAACACACCTGGTACTGTGGCACTAGGAGGAACGCACCATTGCTCTACCTCACACACAGAAGGAGCTTATAATTATGCTCTCTTACTCCCTAGCACACGTTTCCAATACAACCATGAGTCTATTATATAGATCTCATCCAAACAATGATTAGACATCTAATTACAATAATTAGATCCACAGCTATGAGTCTAAAATTAGCACTCATCATGTAAACACTTGGTTCGTCAACCCACTGCCCGTAATTAACTCGTAGTCGAACCATACAGGCGACCGACGTCGGTCCCTGTCTGCCTGGGGTCGCTGACGCCGGCCGATATATGACCGACGTCGGTTGCCTTCCTGTCTTACCCTGTCGACGCCGGTTGGCCAGACCAACGCCAAACACTTCTGACACTTCGACAACTCATTCTGCAACCTCCTCCATGTCTGCATCAGTGAAGCTTTTAGCTCCATAATCCTAACAATCTCCCACTTGGAGATAAACAGCTGCACTATACCTGTACCTGTACTCCATCTAATCTGTTTCTTGGTTTGTATCCCTCTTCAAGCTCCCACCTGAAGACAACCCACCACACATCCCGTGGTGTACCACCTGTCATCTGAGTAACCTGCCACATCCGAACCTACAACACCTGTAGTGAAGTCCTGACCCTGCATAACAACACCTGCTACCGGTCCCTCTCAGAAAACCTAAGAACCCACTTCCCCGAATTGGCTCCTAACTCTCTGACAGCTCCCACTGCATGGGAATACTCAGGTCTATACCAGACCTCATGTGATTTCAGACACTGTACCTGTCCAGCCCTTAGTGTGCTCTGGCTCTGCATCCTGAACCTCGCCAACACCTGATTCACATCAGCTCCCACTCGAGACAAAATCAACCTGTGATCTCCATGCCTCCCATGTCAAAGAATTCCGCTGCTCCAAACTCCTCCTGACATGCCACTGAACTAATCTTACCCTTAGCTCAGCAAAACCCTGTATGTACAAAACTGCTATAGCAAAACATACCATCCACATACAGCACAGAATGATGTCATGACTCATCATCCCCCTGGTAAGACAAAACCATAGTAGTTACCCTGACATTGACTGAAGCCATGCTCCGTCCTCCACCTGTCAAAACCTGTACCACTGTCCTGCAGCTCCACAAGACCATATACCTGGTCTTCCGTCTCACGTATCCATTCTCTCTATTCTTCTACTAAGGTATCCATTCGTCTCTGTGCTTTCATACCTGCTGGCATCTCTACCAAAACACACCTGTCTGGTTCTCCTCCAAGGAATCACATCCTTATCCATGCCAAGCTCACACCTGTTTCCTGGATCCTTCCTGCTATAAAATCAGCAACAAGTATGAAGAAGAGGAACAACAAATTTGAGGGCCTACTTACGCCTTCAGTCCTCCGTATGGGTGTTTGAGACTCCTTGACAGCTTGCTGTCCACCCAAAATCCGTTACAGTGACCGACCTCGGTCACTCCACAGTCTGCATCCGACCGACGTCGGTTCCATGCGTCTGTACCTGACTACCAACCTGCCTGCGCTGGTGTCCCTGCTGCCGACGTCGGTCATTCTAACCGACATCGGTCTTACATACTGCCGACGTCGGTCTCCTGACCGACGTCGGTCTTACCCTGCCTGACATCGCCGGCTTCGGTCTGCACATGACCGACATCGGCATCTGTCTGTTCGATGCCAGTTTCTCTTGACCGACATCAGTACCTGTGTTTGCCTGTGAGTGATGACTTTTTACCCGCGAGCTCCTTTGAATCAAAACCCATGTTCAAACTGCCCTGCTCAGAAGTATCCAGCACCATCCACTGGGTTCTGTCCGCCATCTCCTCCATAAACACCAAGGCTTTCCAGTTCTTAAGCCTGTCAAATATATCTGTCTTCCGCTTAAGAACATGCATCTCCTTCCTGCTCATGTGACCAAGCCTACGAAGCCACGTCTCTGCAACAAAAGAAGAATCAGTAATATAAACAAGTAGATAAAGGATACCTATTTTCTTACCACCAGCTAATTCAAGTGCATCCGCTGTGAGAGTTCTTGTGCATCTCTCATCACCCAATCTTTCTGAAGAAATTAGCCATATCTCCAAACCTGGGACCTGCATGACCTTCATCAACACCTGTGTGTTGGCCGCCTGCAATTTCAGCTTCACTTCCCCTTTGCCAATTCTTTGGCAAGGCTTACCAGCTCCTCTACCTGGAACTGCATGGAAAGAGGCAACCGAATCTTTTATCCAAGATTCAACTTTATCCAAGAAACCTGCAAACACATCCTGTGCAACAACACCTGCTACATCTGTATCTTCAGTTTCTTCATGCTGATCTGCTACCAACCAACAATAATCTTTTACCTGCTCTTTCTTTCCATAGGACCGTGAGTGACCATCTGTGCTTTTCAACTCCTCCATTCTTAGCTTACTTTGATCTGCTGTTGCTCTACTCCCACTCGATCAGAAGCCCCTGAGAGTGCCCTGTAACCAAACACAAAACCTGCTTCCTCCAACCTTAGCTCTGATACCACTTGTTGGTATCAAGCTCAAGAACCTACAACCAAGGCTCTGATACCACTTGTTGGGAGAATATAAACCGAAAGCACACAATTTGATTACCAAACCAAGCAACTTAATATGCGGAAATTAACCAGATTCACCAAGTAACTAGAATTCAGAATAACACAAGATATGAGAGACAATACACAAATTGTATTAACACTTTATACAGAAAAGAATACAATAAAGAAGATGCCACTTCTTCTCCACCACCTTACAGAGGTTTCCCACACCTCAAGTGAACAGTAATTCTTCTCCCCAAAGCTCTCCCTCTCACAGGTCCCAACACCCAACTCAAAATACAGAGTTGGTGTTCACCTCCCGTGCTCCACGCACACCACAAGTGCTCCACGCACTCCACAAGCACTCCACGTGCTCCACAAGTACTCAAGGTACTTCAAGTAGATCTCCCATGAATCTGCAACAACCTGCAATTCAACAGACCATACTTATGGAAGGAACTCCCTTGCCTTCCTCTTGCTCTATCCGAGTACACACCTGTACTCCAAGTAGATCCTGCCTGATACTGCTCCCTGTTGTGTTGCTGTCTATATGACCTTGCACACCTGCAAATCAAACAACGGTTCTGCTCACCTGTGAACCTCAACCTTGCACACACATACACCTGCAGATCAACGATCTTACTTACCATGTAGATCTCCTATATAGGCCATGCAATTGTGACCAAGATCCTACACTCTTGAAGAACCCAGCTGGCTCTCCAATCCAGCACCAACACACCTGGTACTGTGGCACTAGGAGGAACGCACCATTGCTCTACCTCACACACAGAAGGAGCTTATAATTATGCTCTCTTACTCCCTAGCACACGTTTCCAATACAACCATGAGTCTATTATATAGATCTCATCCAAACAATGATTAGACATCTAATTACAATAATTAGATCCGCAGCTATGAGTCTAAAATTAGCACTCATCATGCAAACACTTGGTTCGTCAACCCACTGCCTGTAATTAACTCGCAGTCGAACCACACAGGCGACCGACGTCGGTCCCTGTCTGCCTGGGGTCGCTGACGCCGGCCGATATATGACCGACGTCGGTTGCCTTCCTATCTTACCCTGCCGACGCTGATTGGCCAGACCAACGCCAAACACTTCTGACACTTCGGCAACTCATTTTGCAACCTCCTCCATGTCTGCATCAGTGAAGCTTTTAGCTCCACAATCCTAACATAAATCTCCCTATGCTGTGGTTGATATACCCATTTTTTCATCAGTTAGTTGACGACAAAATATTCACCCAACAATTTTTGGCAACTCTGCTGGGGATTAGAAATGTGCATTTTGAAGCCTCAAGCTTCAACTTGAAGCAGTTTCGGTCCCTTTCTCATTTAAAATTTGGCAACTCCATGCTACACCAGAAGCCAAAGATCTAAGAGTGTTTTTGACCCCGTGTTTGAATTGGCACAACAAAGCAATTTTGATCTGATTCCTCTACCACCTTTCCTCCAATGATCTAGGAGTCTTCTTCCTGATCTGGTTGGGTCACCAACACAAGGTAGTGCTTCTTTTCCTACCGTTAACTAGGCCCTACCCCTAAATACCCTACCAAGATTGATTATCCCACCATTTAATCATCCTATCATAATGGCTCAAGGCCTGTAGAGCAATTCTTTTGGTCCTCTTAATTTGACTGCACCTTTGCATGAACTACCTCATAGTTCTAGAAAAAAATTTCCTAAGTTTTTTGGTGATGGAAAGGTTCATCCCGACGAGCATATTATCGCTTTCTCCATAGCATGTAGTATGATCAGCATGGAATTTGAGGATGTAGCAGTTAGACTTTTTATGGAAACCCTGCAAGGAGCTGTCGTAGATTGGTTCTATCCCCTGCAGGCTGGGTCAATAACTGACTGGGATACACTCAAATCTAAATTTGAAGCCAAATTTAAATTTGTTGAATATGCACACACTTTTTTAGCTCAGCTAACACAGATAAAAAATTAATCCCAAGAACCTATGAGGGATTTCATAGCTAAATTCAATAAGTTGAGAAATTGGATCTCAACTGTTGCTCAGCCCACACCTGAGAATCTCAAATACTTTTTCATCAACTCTCAGCTTCCTGAAGTAAGTTTCCTATTGAGGTGAGCTGGCTCTATGAATTTAGCATTAGCTCAAAATTTGGCTACTGAGATCGAAGATGATCTTATTCTAGCAGGTAAGATCAGAAAAGATCTTAGTAAAAATAAATTCTCTTCATCTGCTGAAAGTTCTTCTTCAGGCACTACAGATCCTATGGTGCAAAAATTGACAAATGAACTGATAGCTTTGAAGAGAAAATAGCCCAAAGTACGTCTACTCCTACCTATCGGGATATGCTTAGGAGAACGATCTAGAATCAACAATATCAGGGTAATGCTACCCAGAGCCAAGGGCAATCAAATCATTGCCTACCTCCCCCTCTAGGGAGATTGGCCATTGAAGCAGCACCTGCCAATTTAGCGATCAGTTATCTAGAAGTTGAACACGATGATTCATTCCAATCTCAATTGGACCAACAAGAAGATGCTAATCTCTTTGATGAGCAAGAAGAAGAATTAGCTGGCGACTCCAATATCAGTTTCTTGGATTACTAAGATGAAGCTAGAAGTAAAGGGGAAGGTTTGGATGGATTCTACGCTGTTTTCACTAGATCTCAAAATCAGTCAGCCTCACAAACTGACAAAAAAAGATAGAGGAGAAACTTCGGCCAGTAGTTTCCATCGCTAAACATGGGACTCTATTGCCTCCACAATCAAAAGATCAAGTAATTCATAAAAAGGTAAGTTCCTTCAATCACGCCATCCCTTCCATTTCTATTGCTCAGACCAGTGTCGTACCTACTAAAGTCCCTGATGATGGACTCTCTTCCTCTATCCCAAGTTCTTTTCAATTATTCGATATAATTAATCATGCTAAAAAAACTAAAATCTAAATGACAGAGGTTGAATATTTGAGGGCTAACCTAGAACAGTTTGATAGGTTAGCATAATATGTAAAAAACAAAGCTATCCCTGTAGGAAAATATTCTTTAAAGGCCGTTCATGATCCCCCTAAAGATAAACCAGCCCAAAACAATCTTGTCGTGACTCCTCCTGTTGCTCCCAGGAAAATAGAACCTTTCTATGTTTTCCTACTTATAAATGGTTATAAACTGATTAATTGCATATAGACTTTGGAGCCTCAGATAATGTCATGCCCACAAAAGTGGCAGACTCTCTTGGCCTGACTTTGACCAAAAATTTTGGGAGGTGTTTTTCCATGGAAAATAAGCAAGTTCCCCTCTTTGGTCAGATAAAAGATGCTCAATATGCTTTCGCTACTTTTCTAGAAAAGCGAATAAAAATAACGGTTTTAGTGGCTGATGTTCCAGCGTCTTATAGCATCTTACTCAGGGAAAATTTTTGCAAAGATGTGGGAGGTGAGCTAACTATGGACTTGTCGAAAGCAAAGATTCTAGTTCAAGGTGTCATGAAGAAGTTGCTTCCCAAAAAAAAAGCAAGGTATGTAGTTACCTGATCGTCGACACCGGAAACTCAAATTTTATTCAAGTTTTTAGGCATGGGCAACTATTTTTTGGCTATGGATGAGTTTCATGGGGTATCTGATGAAACTCTTATGGGTGATGACTTGAAATTATGTTTAGCTAACACAGAGAGAGAATAAACAAATCAAAATGAACATGTGGAAGAACCTCTTTTCCCAGACTAAGGAACTTTTAAAAGAAAAGTAGTGTCTAACGAGATATGGACCTTAGAATTTGACAACAACTGCTCTTTTACTAGTTCAGGAGTCAGAGTTGTGTCGACATATCCTCGGAGAGACATTATTCCTCTATCCTATAAATTGCAGTTTAACAATACCAACAACACAGCTGAGTAGGAATCCCTATTGCTCGGACTACAGGCTATCAAAGAAAAAGGCATTAGGCTACTCCATGCTAAAGAGGACACTAAATTGATAGTCTGCCAGGTGAGGAACCTCTATCAGATGAAAAATGAAAGGTTGCACCACTATCACAATTTGGTCTGGGATCAGATTGAAAATTTTGATGCTTTCAACATCTCTGCCATTTCAAGGAAATTCAATGACCGAGCAGATGCATTAGCTATCTCTGCTACCCTCTTAGTCCCTCACCTAGACTTTAAGGGAGACAAGTACACTATCAAGCTGATCTTTTGGCTAAGTGTACCTGATAATGTCGGCCATTGGCAGGTATTTAACAATGATGATCAAATGATCACCTTTTTGGAACAAAAGAACAATTTTGAACAATTGCATTTTGAAGGTAGTGAACTCTGAGAATGTGAAGCAACTCCCGAGTCAAATATGAATATAGGTGAGGATTTTCTACAGCTTAAGGGGAATAAGATTCCCAAAGGCCTAGTTTCACTAGAAAAGTTGTTTGATAACCATGACAAGTTTATTAAGCAACAGTGAACGGATTCAAAATCTTCTCAAGATTTTGATCAGGTAAATTTGAGAACCAAGCAAGATCCTAAAATGGTAAACATTGGGAAATGCTGCACTCCCAAAGAAAGATTTAAGCTTGCTAGTTTACTTCACCAATATATAGATGTATTGGCCTATTCTTACGATGATCTAAAATCACTTAGGCCAAAGGACATTCGTCATGACATTCCTCTGAAGGCCAACTCCATACCTTACAAGCAAAAATCTAGGTAATATAACCTAAAAATCTCAGGTACTATTTTAACTGAGATACAAAAGATGCTTGACGCTCGGTTAATTTTTCCAATCCATCACTCAACATGGATTGCCAACATAATGTCTGTCAGAAAAAAGAATGGAAAAATTTGAATCTGTGTGGATTTTAGAAACTTAAATCAGTTGTCTTTAAAAGATAACTACCCTCTTCCCATCATGGATCAAGTTCTAAAGATGGTAACAGGTTTAGAAATGTTATCAATGTTAGACAGTTTTTTAAGGTACAATCAGGTCAAAGTCAAAAAAGCAGATCAGCACAAGACAACGTTCACCACACCTTGGGGCACCTTCGCTTATCGAAGAATGCCTTTTGGTTTGATAAATGTAGGTGCCACTTTTCAAAGGGTGATGGATCTCGCTTTCAAAGATGAGATGGAAAAATTCATTGTAGTATACCTGGATGATCTGACAGTGTTTTCAAAACATCGTTTTGAGCATGTTCATTATTTGCAAAAGATACCGGAACGCTGTCGTCAGAACGGTATTTCTTTAAACCCAAAGAAATCTATCTTCAGAATAACTGAAGGGAAACTTCTCAAACACATTATGTCCCGTGAAGGTATTAAAATTGATTCGAAGAGAGTCAAGTCCATCTAGGAACTTACTCTGCCTACCAGCAAGACCGCAGTTCACTCTTTCTTTGGAAAGGTGAATTTTCTCTGAAGGTTTATTCTTGAGTTTGCTGAAAAAACCCGTCACATTGTCAAAATGATGAAGGGCAATGCTACATTTAGGTGGACTGCTGAGGGCAAATTAGCATTCAAAGAAATTAAAGAAGTAATCGCCTGTGCACCGATCTTGATTTGTCCAAATTATATTAAAAGTTTCAAAATATATAGTTATGCCTTCGAATATACACTATCGGCCATTTTGGTCCAACAAAATCTAGAAGGTGTAGAATCTCCTATCTCTTTCATGAGTTGTCCACTTAAGGATCATGAGCTAAAATATTCCCTTATGGAGAAGCATGCATACGCAGTGGTCAAAGCAGTCAAGCACTTTAGGTTTTATATGCTGAACTCTCAAACTGAAGTTCTCGTACCAGACACAATAGTAAAATCCATTTTAACTCAGCAAGAGTTCGGTATGAAGAGAGGTAACTGGATTGCCAAGACTCAGGAGTTTGATTTGGACATCAAACCAACTAATCTCATATGGGGAAAGGGTCTTTTCCAGTTGATCACCAACAACATTCCAGGTAAAGCAGAAAGCAAAGAAGTACTGATCAAAAGCATCCCTACGGTCCTCTTTGTTGTAACTACTGATGAGTGGTATTCTGACATTGCTCATTTTCTGACATATGGTGATTGTCCCACTCATCTTTCTTTTAAAGAGAAACATAATGTTAAGTTAAAAGCAGTTGATTATGTCCTTTGGGACAATGGTCTTTACAAGAGAAACCTGGACGGGGCATTTCTTCGTTGTGTTGACAAGGTGCAACAAGAAAGACTCTTAGAATCTTTCCACAATCTAGCCTATGGAGGACATTTTTATGCATCGGTGACAATGCACAAAATTCTATGAGCAAGGTATTATTGGCCGACACTATTTCAGGATGCCTACAAGTGGGTGCGTAGGTGTGAATTATGTCAGCAATTTGTTGAAAAGCCTAAGCTGCCTGCTTTACTTCTCAAGCCGGTAGTGATCGAAGAACCGTTTCAGTAGTGGGATATTGACTTCATTGGTGTAGTCAACCCATCTTCAAGTGCCAAACATGATTATGTCCTCATGATAATGGATTACTTCACTAAGTGGGTGGAGGCCATCCCAACCAAGTACACTACATCTGAAGTGGTGTGCAGTTTTCTCAAAGAAAATATCATATCCAGGTTTGGAGTCTCACTAAAGATCGTAATAGATAATGTGGCCTATTTTTCATCACATGAAATTAATCAATTTTGTTTCTATTATGGGATTACCCTATCCCACACTTTGGATTATTTCCCTCAAGGAAATGGCAAAGCATAATCGAGTAACAAGAACTTGGTCACTATTATCAAAAAATTGGTGGATGATAATTAGAGACCATATCATAAAGCATTGTATGATGCTTTATGGGTAGATAGGATAACACCTAAAAAGGCTATAGGTATGTTGCCTTTCCAACTTCTATATGTATTAAATGTAAAAATCTCCATCACCCTTGAACTACCAACGCTCAAGTTAGCTAAAGCAATCGAAGACTCAACCTTCGAGAGCTCAATCGACAAAAGAATCATGTGTCAAAATGAGCTGAATGAGCATCGAGCCATGGTAGTGGATCAAATTAAGGAGCATCAAAATCGAGTGAAGGCACTCTTTGATAAAAAATCTAAAGTCTGTGAATTCCAAGTCCGAGATCAAGTCTTGTTGTGGGATAAGAGGCGAGAACCAAAAGGGATGCATGGTAAATTTGACTCCCTATGGAGAGGCTCGTTCACCATTCAACAACTCTATGGTGAGGCTAGTTTCTTGCTGGAGTACCAAGATGGAACACCATTTGCACTATCTCATAGTGGGCAGCATTTGAAACTATTCAATCCTTGAGGCTTCGATAAGTCCATTTGTATATATATACAGTTTTTATGTTTTGTCTATTTTTCTTTTGATTTTATCTTGACTCCGTAGCCCAATGGCTTGGATGAAGGCACTTAGAGACTGGTTTCTACTCCCATTGATCAATTTGATTAACGAAAGTTTCCCAACAGGAGCCAGCAGTTGTTTTCAAAATTAGCTTAGTCCATTTTTGGGAACAAACCCCTACGAAACTTGTTTGTTTCATCTTTTGTCTCTCTAAGTTTGTTTTTCGAGACGGGTTTTGAATTCATTCTCATCTTGGTCCAAAACGTGAGAGTAGTTACGATCTCATTGCAACCAAAAAAATCCCTACCCCAGACTGCCTCTTTTAGAATTGGTCTTTTCTTCTATTTTCATGCACGAGCAATAAATTTTGCCGCCAGTGCATTTTGACCTTTGTAATGCAAGGGCAACAAATTTTGCCACCCCTGCATTTTTCTTGCAAGGGCAACAAATTTTGCCGCCCATGCATCTTGACCTGCAAGGGCGGCAAATTTTATCGCCCCTACGTTTGAACTCATCGAAACATGCAAGGGCGGAAAATTTTACTACCCAAACATGCCTTAATTTTTATGTGAGGCATTTATTGCCACATGTAGTGGGTTGTTGGGGTTGTTTTTCATCCTATATAAACTGATTTAAACCCTATTTCTTCTCATTACTTCCTCCTCTCCTCCTGACCTTTACATCTAGATGATCCAGCGGATGACTTGAAGTGTGATTTGTTGGATTTGACTTTATGGCATGCACGGCTTTCCAAGTAGGTCTTGTTTTTAGTTTTTATCGTCTTTTCCTTCTTCTATCTTGATGTCTTTTTCTTCTTTTTATTTTGTTTTGAGTTTTTTTGTTATTTTCTTCTTGTTATCCCTCCCTTAGTCGACCTTCCATGCATACCTACCTGTAGGGATGGCTTAAAACACCGTCCCTCCCTGTTACCTACGAGTTTCCTCTCATTGCTCGCTTAGGTGGCAAATTTTGCCACCCGTGCCTCGGCCCCCAAGCCTTTTAGCTATGTGGACGGTGAATTTTTCCATGCAAATAATCCTTGTGTGTAAGGGTGATGAAAATTTTTGCTCTTGCGTCACTCTATTTTCTCATCCCTACAGGGGCAGCAAAATTTGCCGCCCTTCCATGTTTCTTTCCTTACCTGCAAGGGCGTCGAATTTTGCCGCTAGTGCAGACCTTTCTTGTAGGGTGGCAAATTTTGCCACCCCTACCTCTTTACCCTCTAGACTGCAAGGGTGGTGAAATTTGCCTCCTGTATAGGCCGAACCTGTATAGGCGGCAAATTTCACCGCTCTTACATCTTTTTTACTCTAACTTGCAGAGGCAACAAATTTTGCCGCCCATGCATTCTTCCTTCAGATTTCCCCGACTCTGGAGGATTTTTTATTTTATCTTTTTCTTTCCTTTTCCACCTCATTTCCTGTGCCTTTTTCCAACCTAGCCTTTTTAAGTGACCTCCATTGACCAAGATCAATTAAAATGTATTTTCCCCAATTCATCCACTCTCCCCTAATTTTGTGATCATGACTGCAGTACTCTCTGAGAACTCTTGCTCACTGATGCCTATTTGGCCAAAGCCAATTCCAATGTCAGAAGCATCTTAAAAAAAGGCAAAAATAATGAAGTACAAATATCAGGGCATCTTCTCACTCACTTCGGTCACCTCAAATGTCGATGACATCTGGGACACTGAAATTGGCCACGTGGACATGGCCGAATTCATAACTCGAATGAAGGCGATGAACCCAAGCTCTGGGATAAAGAGGATCGTCGAGAGTAACATCCACCTAGTGGCCACTTTTTCAGTGGCAGCACATCATACTGAGTTCATCCTCTAATGTGCCTGCTTCTACAATAAAGAGACCAGGTTAGTCTCAGATGCCAACGGTGATGTGGTAATTTGGTTGAATCTCGAATTCATTGACAAAGTCTTCATGTGCCCTCCAGCCATTGAAGTAACTAAGATTGACTTCATGGATGCCCAGAAGGAATACGACAAAGACCCTGAGAGGGAAAAGAAGGTGATGAACTATAAATGGCTAAAGACCCCCAAGACCAACTTATCAAGATGGCCGCAAAACTTTCTGAGAAGTGAATTTATTGAGGAGGTTGGTGACTTAATCACCCTTCTCAATAGAGTAGGAGGTCTCCCGTCTTCCTCACTATTCCATGAATGGATGTATCCATTCATCAAGATCATCCTCCAAGGCAAGCAGGTTATCTTTTGGGGAGAGCAAATCAATAATGCCCTCTATGAGTAGCTAACCAAGGTACACACTTCTTCCAAGTTTTATATGACTTCGTACCTTGTGTACATAGCTGCCACAATGCAAACTTTTTTGGGCTTAACAACTGAGGGGAATAAAAAAACAACCCCAGTATACTCATTTTACCCCCAGTAGACACTTCAAGAGTCAATTTGTCATTTCAAAAGGATAAATGACACCTTCTTTGCCATATTTCTATGCCTCTTTGACTCTCAGCCTGAGCAAAAGAGAGTATCAGACGAGGCTTGGGCAGTCATCAATGATTATGGGTGCATCTTCTTGCAATTTCCCACCTTTTGCTATCTTTGAGTTGGCCTTTTCCAAGGCTACCCCTATATGCTCCCCAGGTTCCCTTCTGACAAGCTGGTTCTAATAGAACTTTGCCGACAATTGATTGTCATGCATACCAGACAAATGGAGCTAAAGAAACTAGGTTTTAGGTTTCCAATCGAAATTGGAAGGTATTCCATTGCAACAAAAACTAAAGCCAAAGTCATGGAAACAGAAATGCAGATGGTCACCCTAAAGCAATTTAAGAGAAGAGATAAATTTGATTACAGGGGAGTCAAGGACAAAATCAAGAGGAAGACTCAATTTCATGAGCCCATGATTGAAGACATCTGAACAGACTTGAGAATGGCTAAAGATATTAGAAAGATGGACTATTCCAGGCTGACGCTAGAGCAAATCAAATATCTGGGGCTTGCAGAGATCCCCTCTAATCTAATCGATGATGGAAACATCATCAATAGTAGATACTTGGCTGAAAAGGTTGCTGGCTCCCCTCTTCCTCCAACTCAGTGGTCTCAGAAGGAATTAACTTCTTTGAGAAAAAGATTTGAACCAATATTGGCTAACACCAATAATTGGTTAGCAGCTAGAGGAATCAAACTGAAAGAATTTATCATGAGATCAGAGGCTGAGTTCCAAGCTGAGTTGAAGAGAAAGGCAGAAAATAAGACCAAGAATAAAGGTGATGTTCCTTCCCCCTCTAGGCCTCACAAGCCTAGAATCATCTTTGTTTCCAAAAAGCCAAAGACTACTGAAGAGCCTGAAGTAGCAGCTAAAAAAACTGAAGAATAGAGCCCTTAGACACAGGCAACTCAGCCAATGGAAATAGATGACTGGTTGACAGGACAACCAAGCACTAAACCTCTACCTTCATAGGAAGAAGCACAATCACTCAGGAGCATCTCTCCTTCTCCACCTCAGTCTCCTATGGCACTCTCTTCTCCTATCTCTCTGATCAGTGTTCTCTATTCTAGAGTTGCCTCTCCTTCCAGAGTCATATTTGGTGATCCTCAGGGCACTTCTGGAGGTTCTCCTCGCTCTTCTGGGTCCATTCCAAGTTTATCATCTCCTTCTTTCAACTTGGCAGAAAGCCCTGCACAAGAGCCAAAATTAGTAGTTGGTACAATTTCACTGATTACTCCAACTATGACCATTGTCACCAATAGCAGTATAGAAGCTACCACAGTAACACCAGCTGAGAGAACCATTACCACAGCAGGTACTTCTCTCCTGCCTTAGATGTCAGCTTTCACTCCCAAAAGAAAGAAGTTGGCCATCTCTCTAGATGACTTCGACTTTGGCAAAATAGTGCCAGTAAAAGCTAAGGCTCCCAAGAGACCCAAGATCCTCTCAAAATTGGTTAAAGAAAAAGGATAGAAATTTTTAGAAATTGCTAAACCTCCACAGGACGCAACCCTTGAGGGTTTCAAAATGAGAAGCTATTCCATCTCTTATGTCGAACTTGGAAAATTTACTCACGAAGGTGTGAAAAGTGACTTTTAGTTTGCTATGGACATCATGGTCCAGAAATTTGACCGAGAGAAGGAGATGAAAGATTATTACAAGGCCAAGACAGAGCAGCTAATGACAGTAATAAAAAGGTTCACTCTTCCCCCTGAAGCGGCAACTCTGGAGGCCTTCTCCGTAGATGACCCTGTCATCTAAAAGGCAGAGAAGACTTACTTAAAGGGAAAAGTCTTGGAGGACTATGTTGAAAAAATGCATACTCAGGGAGTTTCCTTGCTATCAGAGGTTGCAGAAAAGACGAACAAGATGAAGAAATTAAGGGCAGAGTTGGATGACTTTGTCTCTCTTATCTCTCAAGAGATTAATAGTTCAAAAAATTATCTTGCCAGATGGAAGGAGATAAAATATCTGAAGAAAAGCACCTTGATATCTATTGGTGTCATCTCCAGCAAGGAATCTTATGTTGAGATCAAAGAGTCACTGACTTTCAAGATCCAGGTACTTAAAGATTTAATTGAGGATCTCAAAGCTTTCAGGGATGCTGGTGAGAAGAGCGATGTAAGTCTGCTCAATAAACTGGAAGAACTACCTTGCAACTTAACCTCCAAGGAAAATCAATTTCTCTCAGCAGGAGAAATGATCCATAGTTTCAAAGAGATGATTCAAAGAGATTTTGAAGAGAAATCCTTCTCAATGTCTTTTGTTGATGGTATTCTAGACACTCAATTAAATTTGGAAAATCTAAAATCTAGGTTAACTGGTCATGCTAAGGCCATCACAGCATTGAAGGATGCATTAATCAGAGCCAGAATCATCTCTAAGAACATGATTGCGCCAGACAGTTTAGGAATTCAGGCGTCTATTGCTATGTATGATGCTCATCTGAAGAAATCTGGCAGCAAGAACTAAATTTTTTCTCCTTTCTTCTTCTTTCTTTATGCACTTTTATTTTGTGAAAAGTGCATGCAATTTTGTAATGTGTAATTACATGTAAATATTTTAGAGAATATCTCAAAGTCAAAGATGAGTTATCTTTGACTGAGATATTTTTATATTTTATTATTTGTGAGTTTTGAGGATTTTCTCCCTATATATAGTAGAGACCTCATTTGTAAATTATCTTGGAAAAATTGAGAGCAAACACTCTGCTGAAATTGAAGCAATTTTTGAGACTTTGTGTTTAAACTTGTAAATCATATTTTGTTGAATGAATGAGAAGTAGGTTTATTTCAGACTTTGTATTGAAGTTATCTGTGTTGTCTAGGAAACAGTTTCTTATGTTCTCTTTCTTGATAATCTCTTGTTTATCTGATTTAATAAGCAAAGTGGGTGCGTTAATATTATCTGAGAGTGCTTCCAAAAGATAGAAGATAGACTTTGAGCTACCTTTATCTTTGAAATTCAGTTATCTTTTTTAGTTTTAGGCAGAGACTTTGTGCTTCATTTTATTCTACGGTTATGTTTGTTTCGAATTGGCGAAGAAGGCTATGGAAGACTTTGTGCTTACGTGAGTGCTCTTGTGGACTTTGTTACTTCAGGTGATCTCCTACTCTCTATTTGATACCATTCCTAAAAGAAGAGGAGTGTTGTTAGCAAAGACCAAGATTTCTCTCTTTTGTTCTTTGTACATTACCTTTGAAAAAGGAGAGGTAGATGATGTTATACCACCCCATGTGTTATTTTTTGCTTAATTATATACATAAATATAGTGCTTAAATATTTATAGGGAACCTCCCCTTGATGAGAGGAGATATTTACTTCTTTCAGATCTGGTAAACCCATACTTGTCATGGTGTAAATCTCTCTATGCTATGGTTGATATACCCATTTTGTCATCAGTTAGTTGACGACAAAATATTCACCCAATAGTGTTAATGGCATGTGGAATGGTAATGGAATGAGAAGAGGACGTACAATCCTATAGAATATACTAAGATAAATTGTGTCAAAACTAAAGTAATCATCCTAAGAAAACATATAAATATCACAAATGTATTCAAATTGATCTACCAGGCATGCATAACTAATGTTGTAACAACCACAAACATATTCTGATTCTAAAGCTAATTTTGATTCAAGGGACTTTAAATACAATGTTGAGATTGACATTGATTTTGCTTCTGATGCTAAATTTGATGTTTATTCAAGAATAAAACCTAATTTCAATGTTTTATCTAGTGTGGATGCTTATACAATGATATCTTGGTGAATGTTTGGTTTTCGACAAGTAACAACCTGTGATAGCATAATGGGCTCCATAGAGATTGGTTTGTCAAAGTGAGACTCTTTAATGAGGGGAAAAAGGTCAAGAGACAACTTCACAAAGATTGTCTTATTAAAAAGAGGCTATTTAAAAATATGCATATGGTCAAGATAATGATTTTTCCAAAGGTGGTTATAATCATCAAGAAGTGACTCAAAAAATACTAGTTCATTAGAGTGAGACTCCTTGACAACAAGTATAGTATTAAAATGTGATTCATCACAGGTTGACTTGTCACACATGGGTGGTTCAACAAAAACATCATGGATTGGTTGGTTTTCTTGGCCTTAGTGAATAAGTAGTTGTAAAATCTAGTTTTGAATATATCTTGGTCTTCGAATGATTGGCTTGATTGGAGAGGTACTAATTAACTCGGTTAAGGCTAGATGATTGGCATGGGTTTTCTAAAGTGGGGGATAGTTAGCAATAAATGAATAAAAGTAGGTGGTTGGGTAATGATATGCTTAGTAAAGGCTAGTTTATGGCCTATGATGTTAACTATTACTCATCTAATCATGATTGCACAACCTTGTTGGGATAATAACATATATGAAATAGCCTGTAATGGTAATGGTAGGGCATTATGAAGCTTGGTTGCTATCGTGAGCCAAAGGATGAGGTCAAGGAATAGAAATGGTAGGGAATTACAAAGCATAGTTACTTGCACAAGCCAAAAGACAAGGTCTTGGAATGGTAATGTTAGGGTATTATGAAGCTTGGTTTCTTTCACAAGCCAAAGGATGAGTTCTTGATATAGAGATGGTAGGGAATTATGGAGCTTGGTTACTTGTACAAGCCAAAGGACAAGGTCTTGGTATGGTAATCTTTGAATGTTGTAGAGATTGATGACTCATGCAGTTTGAAGGAGGGTTAATGGTATAGGTGGCATAATGGATACCATGAGTGGTGAGAGGGTAAAGATCATACGTTGACTAACCTGAAGAAGGTGTCATCAAGTACTGCTCTTAAAGATTTTGGTTTTGTTCCCAAAATTACGGATTGTAAGGAGGATAAGGATCCATATCACAAACCACTTATTCACCATAGGGGTCTCAAAGAAAGTTAATTTGCATGGCCATTCTATCATAACTTGATTTTACATGTCTTCATTATGAATGTAATGAGACATATCCATGTCAATGATGAATGCCTTGTAAAAAGTCTATAATTCTACAAACTCTAAAAAATAATGTCTAAAGGACAAATGGTTTGAAATTGATCTAGCTTGGTCTAGGGGTTGAGTTGTATCTCCAAAAGGGTATGTGCTAAAACTTTATAAAAAAATATAACATCATATGTCTAATGTCAAATGTCACACAAAAGGTCAAGTGGCTGAATAAAAATTGGCATGCCAAACTCTAGGTATAAAGTGTTCCAAACAAGTCTAATCTAAGAAAACAAAAGTTACTAGGTCTTTTGGCCAAACTCAACACAAAATCTAAGCTCAAAATAGGCATATGCTAGGTCTTTTGGAAAAATATGGCATAAAATCTAGCCTTTAAGAACAAGGTGAGAGATTTAATCTAACAAATCTAAAACACTTTGGCATAAACTAGGCATTCGGATCCAAACATGAACTTGATCAATTGGTGTAAGGCATGAAATAAAAAGGCACATGGAAGATAGGCTATTTCTCCCAAATCAAGGCACACACAATAATGAAAATTAGGCTTCTTTGAATAAACAACAAGCTAGACAAAATTGAATGACATAATGGCACTAAGCATAGATACAAAAGGCAGGCTTTGGTTTTAAAAATTGGAATTTGGCATAAGAAAAAAAGTCTATGAAATAATTTGAGAAATATAATGACATTATCATGCTCTAAAGATATGATCAATGGTTTGTTTCAAGACTTCAAGGCACAAAACTTGAAATGGATTAGGCAATGTAACATTACCCTTTCCAATAAAGTGACACACATAAATAAGATTTGTCAAAAGACTAAGACAAAGGTATGTGATAAAAATGGCTAGCATAATGCCTCTATAAACAAGGGAGTGATGCATTAAAAAAATTCATTTTGACATGGTATAACAAACAAAATAGATATATTAGACTCAAGACCATGCAATAAAGGATAAAATCATAGAAACACCTAAGTGTAACGTTTTAAATCCTAAAACTAATACGGTTACATAATAATTTCAAATTCCATCAATATAATCACTCTTGAGAGGATTTTAAGTGTTAATCAAAAAATAAACGTGCATAAAAATTAGGGTTTTTAGGATTCCTATTCTACCAAGAGTTTTTACTATGACATAAAACTTCAGGCTACTTGCCCTGCATCAATAATATGTCTACAACAAGTGGGGTTATTCTAATCTATCAATTTTCATGCATTTCTAGATGGTTCCAAGTGTGGATAACATAATATATGATCATTTAATTTGGATTCACATCAACTAGCTTATTTTGAAAATGTCTTGTCCTTTTCACAACCGCTACATCCATCACTTTCTTAGTGTAATGTGATGTCTGAATTGACCCTATGGTCTGAGGTAATATCTTACTAATGGAGCTTGTTTAACCACTCAAATAAGCATCCCAGTAAGTCAAACTAAATTTATATACCACATCATGGTGTGGGGTTGAAATGATGCCAAGATATGAATTCTTGGGTGAATGCTTCCCTAAAGAACCCATGAGGAGGTGATGAACTCTTGCTCACAAGCTAAAATGCATAAAAATAAAAGACAAGTGAAAAGACTTTAGGGTCACGTTTGGATCACTCAAACCATATGGATTTGAGGTGGCCCTTAATGATGTTCTTTTCACACTTTTGGACTAAAGCAACTGAGATAATGAATGAGTGTTTTTGGTCACCTGAGTTCCTTAAAGGGGATGGGGGAGAACATACACGCATCAATTATTTTGAAAAAATAAACAACTTTAAAATGACAAAAATTGAAAATAAAACTCTTAAGAGTGTCTATGTATGTGTGAGAGTTTGATTTTAATCACCAAAATGAGATGTGTTGTGAAGTTTTTGGCCCCTTGGCACTTATTGAAAAAAAAACTTGAAAAACTTTGAAAACATCTAAGGCATGAAAATGAACTAGGTTCATTTTAAACACTAAATACAAAGTGAGCAAAATTAAACCACATGAAAACTTGGATTTTCCCCCCTTAGGACCTACAATTATTAGAGGGTTTTTGCCTGATTTGAATCCCAAATATGAATGAGAAAATGATTTTTTATATTTTACTCTCAAGTTTATCTATTTTCTATCTCAGAGATTGATGTCGATATATGCAGGGATTGATGTTAGTCTATATAAATCGATGTCAATTAGTTATAGAAGGATCAATGTTGGTTGACACAAATCAACATTGATTTGTTGTAAAACACAAAAAAATAATAATATAGTTTGACAAAAATATTTTTAGCCAAATGAACTTTAAAACCAATAAATAACATTAGATCCTATAGGAAAAGGGTCGGCTAAATGATATTCAGGCTCTTAGAAATAAAACAAAAACTAGAAAACTCAAGAAAAAATTGTTAAACATGTTTTCGACATGCTCTGTTCTTCACACAGGGGTTGATGTTGGTTATGGTAGGATCGACATCGGTTCTAGTAGGATCAATGTTGGTTCTGTCAAGATTGATGTCGGTCTTTGTGTAAACTATGTGTCACTAAAAAATAAAATACATCAAAAACAAAGGCAAGACTTGAATTTTGATGATTATCAAACATTAATTATAAAACTAAGAACTACATATTAATATACTTACTTGTATGAGATGTTTGACATCCTACCAGGGATGCCATTTATGATCATAGGAATCCAAGAAGGGAGGTTAGTATAGTATTAGTTTAAGTTACAAAAACTAAAATAAACACACTAACAATTACAGTCTTAGCCTAGAACTTAGGTAGAGGTTAGTAACAAGAGCTAAATGAAAGCATAATTAAAACATAAAATACATAAACATTTTACCTTTATTGAGAGATACAAATGCTTTGTTGAGTTGCTTGATCAACTTGTGCATCAAGAAGTCTTTGAAAAATGAAGCTTGTTGGCTCCTTTTCTCCTTGGTACTATTATCTTTGATGTGGCTTGATGTTGATTGGCTCAAGATTTTGGCATTATAAAACTATATAAAATGGCTCGTCTCTCTCCAAATTTGCATTATAACATTGGATTATGAGAGATTCTTGAGAATATTTGTGCATAATAACTTTACGCCAAAATATCCTAGGATTCAATAGGCAAGGCATTGTATTTATAGCCTAAGGATTTAACTCCAACCCAAGGTGAGTTAGGGTTGAGTTAAGGATTATAATGGGTTAAAAATAAACCTAGGTGAGTAAAATATAACCCTAGTAGAGTTAATAGCTATCAATAAATCATGATTTTTAATTATTAGGCATGGCTCTCAAAATTAGATAACTTAGTATATTTTTAAAGAGCTTGACAACTTATAAAGGAAATGATGAAAGGCTAGGATATTTTGAATTTTTGAATTTCTTTTTTTAGATATTCATTAATTTCAAATGGATAATTAAAATAGGCATTTATTTTGGTTTAACTTGTTAATTAATTTTGATTAGCCTTTTAGCTCTTTCAAGATTTGATTTAAGTGTGCAAGTGCCCCACTTAATAGGTCCATAGGCCAAATTGACATATGTTATTTTGTAAGGTGATTAGGGATTAATTTGTGAGAGTTTATTATTTTATATGATAGAATACCCCAATTAGGGATGTCTCAACATGATTATGAGCTTTGATGAATGATGTGCAAGCAAATTTATGATGTTTAATTATTTTTAGGCTTAATTTACAATGGTTGGTAGGAATCAATCTAAAATTCGATCAAAGGCTAGTTGTGTCCAATTTTAGGTGTCTACAAGTTTCACTCTCCACTATAAGTCACTACAAGTTGGGTTACTTTTATTCATTTCAACATAGTGTTTACTAAGTGTTTCAGGTCAAAACTTATTTGAGTTAGAAACCACTCAAATACATTTCCTCTTGATCAAAAAACCACCTTATCATTTTTAAATGCAACCTATAGGCTTGGGATACAATATGGAAACCATTAGGCTTATCTAAACCTCAAGGAATTTCACCATGGGATGGCATAAAATATGAGTAAAACCCTTGTTCAGAAAAGTTAAGGTAAAACTTCTCAATTTCAACTTTCCTAACTTGTGATCAAAGACCTTGGTTTGTTTGCATACAATGGCCTCACCATTATCACCTTGGTATTTTCTATGTTTGTAGACCTATTTGAAGGTATCAAATGAGTTAAACCATCTTCATATCAACACTCTCTACCTACTTTGGATTGCTTTAGACCACTATTGGAAACTTCCTATGGGTCTCCATGATTTAAGACTATGTATATTGGATTGATATTCACAACCAATCTCTAACCTCTTTGAATAGTTTTGTCTTGTTATTTATACTTTGGGAGTATCTTCACAACCTTGAAACCTCCTTTCTTCTTCAACATGCCTGATTAGGGCTTAATCTCACTTGACTATAGGTAACAGTCACCAGGAAACTTGATTGTGCTTATGTGTTAGGCTTTTCACTCCATCAACCATGGCTACTTGAGAATGAGATTTGAAAGGAGAACTGATCACCATGCCATGAGAGGTTGAAAAAAACATATCACCTTTATTCTAAAGGCTAATGTAGGATAATAATATTTTTAACTATGAAAATAATGTCTACAAACTTTAATGGAGTCTCCCATAAACAAAATGATATAGTCTTGCTCATTCCTTAATATCCACACATGCAAACTAGACTAAGAATCATATGAGAAGGATTTTCATACTCTCCAAGATCATGTAAAATTCTTTTTTGTTCATATCAATGTAAATATATAATTAAAACTGAGGTGTTGGGGATATACAAGTAGAAAATAGTCACCAATCTTCTTAGTAATGGTTCGTGAGGCATATACTACTAAAATTAGAACTATGACCATGAAGTTTTAGTGCACAAAGACTACTATCACCCATCAAAGGTACTTGTTCCAACTCACCTCCTCTTATTTGTACCAAGCTAAAACCAATAGATGATTTGACCTTATCTAAGAGAAAAATGGGAAAGAGAGGTCAATTTTACTCAATTTTAGGCCTATCAAAGTTACCTGAGTGTGGGAATGAACTAAGGGGACCTAAAAAGACACTTTTGAAGTAGCCACATGTGCCATAACTATTGTATAGTCTGTACAACAACTAAAACTCCCACTTTTCCAATTGATCTTCTTGTTTTCAACATTGATCCTATAAAATGTCAGTCTCAAAATGGTTTTTTTGATTATTCTTAACATGTGGGATGTTGCATATGATTTTGGAATACTTATCTTCCTATGAAAACTAGACAAGCTCATTTAATGACTCAAAAGGTGGCTTATAATGACATAGGACCAACCTAGACAAAAATGATAAGGATGGAACATTTATATGACCTCATTAAAGACCGTGGGACATATTTAACACCCTAGGGGACCTTATGACAAGTTTTAACTACATAGGGGGTTGACCTAATTTGATTTGGGGTGGAATTAGTCAATAATGACCCTATCAGAATCGTAGAGTGGTTGATTCTAACCCATGATTTTGACCCTAAGCTATGATTATAACCTTTATTATTTTTAGGATCTATAAATTTATGAGGTAATTTAAAAATATATGATGATTGGTATCCAAAATTCACTTCATCAAATTGACATCTAGAATTGTTTAATTTACTTCTCCTTTGTTATTGACATAATTCTCCACATTTTCTCAAGTGGAAGTGAATGCAAAAGTTAGTTAGCCTGGTCAACCTCTTAATTAGTTTCACTTACATATCCACACACTTTGACTAAGGTATCTATGTAGTTGTAGTACTTGTGAGTAAAAACCAACCTAATGGGAGAAATGACTTCACCTAATCTCCTTAGATAATCAAATGTGACTACATGTTTTGCTATGACATTTTTTGGTACAAGATGTGATGTCACAAGACTTGGATTGATGTTGATGTAATATAGACACAATGTGTAACTTATTTGGACAAATGTATATAAATATTGATATGGCTTGATGATTATACATAAGAGACTTGTCTTGTAAGAGATCTGGATGATAATAACTATAGTACTTTATCAAATGGTTTAGGATATACTTGTATATATAAGGCTCCCTATGACACTTCACACATAGACTAACCCAAAACAATAGTGATAAGTGATAATAAAGGCATGTGGAATTATGATAAGGTAAAATAACCCCAAAAGATACAAGGTTAGAATCAATGGACTATAGATTCTAACCCAAAGGGAAAAAAGGCTCAAATCAGAGATAAAGTTAAATAGAGGATGTTTAATTGAGATTTTAGTATAGAAAATGAACATATCTAAGGTTTTTATGAGGAAATATATATGTCTCAAGGCCTAGGGGAGTCTAACATGTGTTGAAAGTGTCTAAAAATATCCAAATTTAAACAAATGGACAAAGTGTGATAGACACAACATAAAAGGGGTTTGTGCCAAAATTAGGTGTCTACATAATGCTCACTTCAATGTGTGTGTGTAAAAATGCATGTATGTATTAGATTAAAAAAAATTTATGTCCCTAAATATTACTTAAAGGTTGGAAGGATGAATACATTGTGTTCTTGGGATAAGATCACTCATGTCTTGGTGTTGATAAATATGGTATACCTATAAATAATTGTGAATGCATGCAATTAGTCAATGTCTTGATAAATCTATGTGATTATAACATAAATAAATAAAAAACTTAAAATGAGCCTATGAACTAATACACCTATTGGAATGTGAACCATGTTATCATTTGTAATAAAATTTTGTTATTAAAACTAAAAATTAAAATTCAATGGCTTAGGATCAAACATAAGGGGAAAAAATCTACTTTTTGATCAAGGAAGTAGGCATCTAGAAACTCTTGGTCCCTCTTGATAATTCTTGGTAGATAGTGCAAATTTCATATAAAATATCAAGTAATAGAAATATCTAAATAAATTCCCTACTTTTAAGGTGAGTGATTGGTACATGCTCCTAAAAATAACTCATCTCAAAAGAAAGAGTTATGCACATCATGTACTATCATATAAAAAATGTAATCGAAGTTGTTTAAAATATTTGAAAGTACATTGTTAAAAATATGTATGTAGCTATATATAAATATGATCATGTAAATTTTGATAGGAAGATGTAACCTCAAGTGAGGATGAGATAACGAGGAGCAAGAAATATGCCCCAATGTAACCTGGTAAAGGGGGACAAACCTATGGCCCTATTGTGGTAGCTTATGGTACCACCATATATATATATATATATATATATATATATATATATAACTTATTATAGACATATTTATCACCCTTGTGCTTATTAATTTATATATTCTTAACCCTTTATAACCCCCTCTTATCAATTTAGGGCTATATACATACACACACACACACACACACACACATATAAAACTTATTATAGATCTATTTATCACCCTTGTGCTTATTAATTTATATATTTTTAACCCTTTATAACCCCCTCTTATCAATTTAGGGTTATATACATACATACATACATCTATTTATCACCTTTGTGCTTATTCATTTCTATATTATTAACTTTTTATAACACACACCCACACACACACACACACACACACACACACACATATTAGTGGGGGTTTATATATATATATATATATATATATATATATATATATATATATATATATATATATATATATATATATATATATATATATACATATATATATATATACTAGTGGGGGTTATAAAGGGTTAATAAATATATATATATATATACATATATATATATATATATATATATATATATATATATATATATATATATATATATATATATATATATATATATATATATATATATATATATATATATAGACATACATATATATATATATATATATATACATATATACATACACACACACACACACACACACACACACACACACACACACACACACACACATATTATTAACCCTTTATAACCCCCACTAGTATATATATTATTAACCCTTTATAACCCCCACTAGTGTATATATATATATATATATATATATATATATATATATATATATATATATATATATATATATATATATATATAAAACCCTTTATAACCCCACTAGTATATATATATATATATATATATATATATATATATATATATATATATATATATATAACCCTTTATAACCCCCACTAGTATGTATATATATATATATAAAACCCTAAATTAATAAGTGGGGGTTATAAAGGGTTAAGAATATATAAATGAATAAGCACAAGGGCGATAAATATATCTATAATAAGTTTATTAATTTGCAAAGTTAGATAAATAATATTATAAAATTATAATACTAAGATTTGTAAAAAATAAAAATTATAACTATTGATTGATATTGTAATGAATTTAAAATAAGAGTATTTAGTTGGTTTACTATGCATATGAAGATTTGGGTTGAAATAAGATAGAAGTGTACTAGATTAAGATCTTGGAATAGTCATTAGACTCTAAAATTTTACACTTTATGGCTTCATATGCTTGTATCAGATCTAGATAGTTGCATCGATATTGGTGTCTGAAATAGACATGAGTTTTTTATATAGAATACTAAGTAGATCTAGGTGTGACCACCAAGAACCTTATAAGTTTTATTTCACATTTAATTTGATGTTTTAAAATCATGCACATAGGCTATTTCTCTTCATCAAATGATTAAACCCTAGCTTCCTCACCCTTGGAGTGACTGTGGGAAAAATGGGTTAGTGGAAACATAGTGTCAAGCTGGCCTAAAGATCCCTCTATTAGTGGGCATTGCCTACATAGCCAATATTATGAAGGACTTATAATTATGTATTTATCCCCTATGTGTTGTTTTGTGTGTGTATAAGGATGTAATATGTGATAAGCAAGTACATATAATGACCTAACTTGTAACTTAGAAAATATGCCTCATGGGTTTCTCCTTCATCTCCTTCAGTACTTTAGACCCGTGGGAATATTTCTCCTATCATTGATATGGAAATAAGGGTGAATATGATAGGTTTACTCACTTGAATGATTGATTGAGTACTTTTTGGTAAGTTACATTTTTAATTTCCTGGTATTCATTAGGTGAGGAATGAATGAGGGTTGATCTTGTATATATACCAACCTATTTTGAAAATATCTCACATTAAATAACTTAGAGAAACCTTTAGTATATGTTTAATTTTCAAATTAGATTAATTTTGGGCAATAGACACTTAGTTTGAAAAGGGACACTTGCATTGATGTAGGCATCTGGCTAGGATGCAAGTGTTTAAGAAGATATAAAATAGGGATAGGGCCAAAAATGGTAGAGAAGGATAAAGATCAGGTTTAGAACATTTTGCACAATATAAAAGGTTTGGTCATCAGAATAACAATGGTTAGACTAAGAGATAAGCAATTTAGGCACAAACAGATAGTGGATGTAAACTTTTTGGTGGTGGAAGGTATTCAAATTGAAGGGTATATCCATGATAGGTATTTACCAAATGTACAAGACTGAGGTGTTATTTAGATTTACTACCTACATTTTCTTCCCATTTAATCTAGTAATGAAAATTTTAATTTAAAGGAAAATAAATGTGTACCTTCATATGTATAAAACACCTTGTCTCTACATGATCCCCACTTGAGTGATTTTTTGGTGACTAAAATGCAACCAATAATATGTTATCATATATAATCAGTAGATGAAATCTAAAATTGAAATAAATTGAAATGCTTGAAAGTAATAAGAGCAAGGTTAAGAGTATACCTGTGTGTCGATGAAACCATCTTGCCTTTTGGTAATTTTATTTGAAGAGATGCTTTATTATGAAGCCTTAGAGTTGAAAGTAAGTTCATATATATATCTAGAGATTGGAGGACAACATGATCTCAAATTTGGAAAAAAGGTGAGTTACCACATGACCATTGATCTTATCTCAATTGTGCAACCCAATCATGCTTGTAACCTATTGAGTGTGAGTGATCCAATCAAATCACACTATATATCTAGTGAGGGTGGATGATTTAATCACTCCATTCTATAAATATGGTGAAATTAGATGATTTAATCAAGTCTAACTTATAAACTTGGTAAGATCGAATGATTTAATCACCTTAACCTTTCCAAAAGGTGAACCAACTAGTACATTAGATTCACTTAATAAAAGTCCATAAAAGTCCATCTTGGATATGATAACAATCCATAATAGTATTTTAAATCTAGAAATTGATTTGATCTTACAAATTTAGGTGCCCTTTGCATAACATATGCACCTCATATATGTCTCAAACTGAAACCTAAGTATAACAATGGTACCAATGTATAAAATGTTGCCACAAATGTGTATCTGAATAATATAACTATAAAGTTTGGCCTAATTTTTATTTTTTTCAAGTGTGGAGGACATGTTCCCATGACATGCCCCCACTATGAATTAGAGATGCTGAGTATCGAATAAGTGTGGAGGTCATGGCTTTTTGACATGCCCTCACTAAAATTTAAAACTTTGAAAATGTGGAAGCCATGCCTATATGACATGCCTACCCCCTTTTAAGTTGAGAAAATTATATATCGTTAGTTACCTTACCTCAAAAGGATAATATAACTATATAATTTGTGTATGGATCATGTAACATATAGGAGTAACATGTCTAGGTAGATATAGTAATGAGGTACATAATACCTAACATGCATGATTTAAATCATGGAAACATCTAGAGAGTAATAATACAATGTCATCAAGCATTTAATCACACACATAAGAGCACTCAAAATAAAAATAATAGGAAATGGCCGAAGGAGACCTCATATAAGGGGCATGTTCAAATTCCACATAATCAAAGGGATATGACTTAGTTAAATGTCCATAAAACAAAAAAAGACATATTCAAATGTCCACATGCAAAAAATTATGACATGTTTAAATGTCACTATAGGCAAAAAAAAGCATGGGAGGCACAATCAATAAAACATATTTAAATGATCAAACAATCAATACAATGCAAGACAATAAAAATCAAGGAAAGACACTCAAAGAAGTGCAAAAAACAGAGCATAAAATCATAAGCAACTAAATAAGCATATCATACTAGTCCCTGGATATTTGTTAGAATTTTTTTTTAAGTACATATCATATCAAGTACACTATGAAAGATATAAACATGGATAAATTCATGTGTAAGTATATAAGCTCAAACATGATAATGAAATTGATCATAAAATAATATAACTTAGGTGTTTCATGATCAAAGAAGTGGATGCCCTCAATGTACTGATGACATGAGTAGAGGGAAGGCCCAACATCCATATGTGCATATATGATGTGCCTGAGTATACATGAATCACACTCAAAAAATTCACATAACATATGTGTGTATATATAAAGAGATCATATGCTATATACCAACATGGAACCAACAATATAGATGCCAATGATTTAATAAAACATGAAAATGCCAAAAATTCTTAGATTTTTTATTTTTTTTGTATTTTTAGAATATTTGAATAGAAAATACTATCCTATGATCTCATATAATGGATGCTCATAGGTATCTCCCCACGTAAAAACTAGTGTAATAAATTAGTGGTACTACCAAAGAACACATATAGGTGTAATATCTGACATTATAGGATATATGATTCTCTATATATGTATAATAGGTCTATGTGGTCATGAGGAAGTAATATAAGGAATGGAGGTTCATGGAACCCATCGTTGAGTGCTCAGTAGTTTGTTTGGAATAACAAAAATAAGATCATATTTTCTTTCTCTAGGTAACTAAATATGTTGTGTAGTAGTAGATGAGGATTCCATGGAAATCAATGTGTATCTTTGATGCAATGGTCTCTCAAGTGTTAGGCACCTAGGAAAGGGGATTTCGTATTGCTTATCCTTTCACTAAGGATTAACCTTAGTGAGTTTGATAATTAATGACCTGGGTATAAAATTATCTTGTTTAAGTGGATGTTTATATTGAATTTCAAAAACTATGATTACCCTATTGTCATGAATGTACTACATGAAGTGTATGTATCAAGGTTATCCTAATAACATAATAAAGACTTATGTGTATGGTATAACTGATAATGTAGTGACCAAATATGTCAAGCCAACCTATAAAGGTGAGTCAATTTCTCCAAGAACATGTTGTTATGTCCCATCAAATGCTCTGACCACTTTGGTTGAAGGGTGTAAATCATCATGTGTATATCCCAAAGGTGTAAGTAATGTCATGATGCAAACATTCTATCTAACACCATTATCAATCATAACATTATCTAAATTAATGATTAAGGGATGATTGAATGAATATCTGAGTCATTATCCACAATAAAAATATCATCAAAAGTAACAGAAGGTCCTTGAACCATGGGAGGTGTATTGAATGTATAATTACCAATAAATGCACATAATGGGTGCCCATAATGTGGTGGAGGAGGATGTGAATTATATGCCATTTTCATTTATATTACCTTCTTAGAATGCTATTGCAAAGGGTTGTTAAATATATTGTGATTGTAAAGATCACCAAGTTGTGAACTTTATTCCTTTAGAGGATCATCAAATGTAATTTTGTGGTCATCGATGAAGTCTTGGATTTTAAGCTTAAAGGTAAATATTATGTTCATAGAATGCCTAGGGCCTTGGTGATAGTCATAATAATTATTTACGTTGTATCCTTTAGGTAGGGGTCAAATCATATCAACCTTTATAGGAGGAGGGAAAGATATGAGGTGACATTCCATAAGCTTCAAAAGTAAAAAAGCCATAGACTCATGTAAGTGTGAAAATTATCTCCTTGTTGCATTAGATAAGACAAGACGATTAGGTTATTATGACATTGCATTAACCGTAGTAGTTGTTTAATTTTTAGGTTTTATAGGTTTTACCTTATAACTTGGTTTTATAGTAAATATGGTATTATATTTAGTCAGTGTGGTTTCTACATAAGTTTTTTCAATGAGATAAGTTTCATTTCATGAGCACGATCAACATGGCATAAGTCATTAGAAGATTTGAATTTTTTGAAAATAATGGACTTATGTAATGAGGCAAGTAAAATTTGTTTAAAGTTGTCTTGAAGTTCTTTATCTACCATTTGATTGGTCACTTAAGGCAACATTATCTTGTACCTCAAGACATATTCATTGATAGGTTCATTGGTTCCTTGTTTTATCTTTATAATTTGGGCATAAGAAACCTTTTCAATAATGTTGATAGGTAAGTGTGCCAAAAACTAATCTGAAATAGGCTTAAATGTTTTTACTGATTAGATTGGTAAATCATTAAAACACCTTAGAGCATAGTCTTTGAGGCTCCTTGGGAATATTTTAGTCAAAAGTTTATCATTAGAGGCATAATAAAGGCATGCAACATAGAAATATCAAAGATGTTTAGGATCACCCTTGCCATCATAAAATGTGAACTTAGATGCAACAAAACTAGTTGGCAAGGGGTGTAAATATATTTTAGGTGTAAGAGGGTTATACAACATCTCTTGTGAATCAATAACATAAGGTGGCTTCATAGAATTTTGTTTGATATTTGTAACATTAGCTTGAAAAAGTTTTATAGTTTGGACAAGATCTTGCACATTTTGATCACTAAGTTTTGAAGTTTTAAAAGTCACAAAAGGAGGTGTACCCATAGTTTGAGATGATATAGGCATTGAAATTGGTAATTATCTACCACATAAGTATTCACCTTCACTAGGTGAAGAAGCCTTAGCCTCAACATGATTACTAATTTTATCTCTTGTAACATACAAAAAGGCATTCATTAAGCCCTTATTTTATTAAGATGAGTAACCAATGATTCTTTATCTTCCATTTAAAAATGATTTTTGTGATTAACATTTTTCATTATTTATAAATGGAAAAATTATATTTTGATTCAAATTATAGTAATAAAAAACTAGGAAACCCTAGGTCAATGCTAGGGTTTTGAGATCAAAGGTCTGATTCACCGAATGTTTAACCCTAAATTGATAAGCGGGGTTATCAAGGGTTAAGAATATATAAATGAATAAGTTCAAAGGTGATAAATAGATATAAAATAAGATAAATTTTAAACTCATAAATAATATTATGAATTTATAATATTGATATATATCAAAAATAAAAAGTACAACTATTGATTGATATTGTAATGTTGAAAATATACTTAACTAGTTTACTTTGCACATGTAGATTTGGGTTGAAACATGTTTGAAGTGTATTGGATCAATATCTTAGAATAGTCATTAGATTTTTGAATTTTACACTTTGTGGCCTCAGATACCTATGTCAGATCTAGATAGTTAAATCAATGCTAGTGTTTAAACTAGACGTAGGTGTCTTATATGAAATACTAACCAGATCTAGGTGTGAGTAATTGGAGCCTTATAAGTTTTTTATTGCTTTTATTTTTATGTTTCTAGATTGTGAAACAAGCTATCACTCTTTGTCAAATGATCAAACCATAGCTTCCTCACCCTTGGAGTGATTGTGGAAAAAATGAGTTAGTGAACACATGGTGTTGATTTTCCCAAGGATCCCTCTATCAACATGTAATACCTACAAATACAATACTCTAAAGAGTGCCTCATACTTATATAGTTCTCTCCTACGTGTTGGTTTGTGTGTATATAATGATGCAATATGTGATAAACAAGTACATACAATAACATAGCTTTTAACTTTAAAAATATGACTCATGGGTTACTCCTTCAGTATTTTAGACCTACAGGAATACTGATCCTATGACTAATGTGGAAATAGGGATGAATAAGGAATTTTTTCTCATTTGAATGCTTTATTGAGTGCTTTTTAGTAAGTTTCCTTTATGAGTTCCCAATATTTGATAAGTGAGGAATGAATAAAGGTTGACCTTGTATATATACCAACCCTTCTTGAAAATATCTTGCACTAAAGCACTTAGGTTGACCTTTAGGAGATATGCTATCTATAAATTAGATAACTTATACTAGACACTTAGTTTGAAAAAGACACCTATGGTAATGTAGGCATTTGGTTGGGACACAAGTGTTTGGAAAGCTAGAAAATAGATATAGATCCAAAGCTAGTAGAGAAGAATAATGATTAGATTTAGAGTATTTTGCATAATATATAAGGCCTCATCATCAGAATAATAGTGGTCAGACTAAGAGATAAATAGTTTACAGATAAAGAGATAGTGGATACAAACCTTTAGACAATAATAATGTATTAAAATTTAAGGGTACAACTATGATAAGTATTTACCAAATGTACGAGATGTTATATAATTCAAATTTAGTGTCTACAATATATATACACACAAAAATACACATACAAATATATATATGTGTGTGTGTTGGGCGGGTAATATATATAATACACATAAGTGTATGTGTGTATTATATAAATAATCCACACACACACATATATAAATATATATAACATATACACTCTCACACTCATATATAACCCCACACATACATAAATATAAATAAATATATAACACATACATATATATGTTATATTTGTGTGTGTTAAACATATATGTGTATTATAAATATTATGTATTATTGTGTGTGTGTGTGTGTGTGTTATATAACACACACACATAACATATACACATACATATAAATAACACATAATATATATCACTCAACTCTCTCACACACACATGTGTACACACACACACCCATACACATGCACACATAACACACTATATATAATAAAAATATATGTGTGTGTTATGTATGTGTTACATATAAATATGTGTGTATATAACACACACACCTATATATATGTGTGTGTGTGTGTGTATGTGAGTGATACATATAACACACACATAAATATATGTATGTGTGTTATGTAAAACACACACACACATAAATATATATATGTTTATATGTGTGTGTGTGTGTGTGTGTGTGTGTGTGTGTGTGTGTGTGTGTGTTATGTGTGTTATTTATTTGTATATATATTATAACACACACATACAAATATATTTGTGTGTATGTTTTATATATAACACACACAAATATATTTGTATGTATATGTGTTATATATACAACACACACATAAATTTATTTGTATGTGTATGTTATATATCACACACACATACATATATATTTTTGTGTGTGTTATATATAATACACAAATATATGTGTGTTATATATATGTGTGTTATATAAATATTTGTATGTGTGTGTGTTAATAAACATATTTATGTGTAAGTGTTATATAACAAACACACACAAATATTTGTTTGTGTTATATAATTAGCCCACAAACACATATATTTGTTTGTGGTATATGTATGTATGTATATACCACATACAATGTTATATAATACATATATATTTGTATGTATATGTTGTATATATAACACATACATATTTATATGTGTGTGGTGTATATATAACACACACAATGTTATATAACAAACACATTTGTGTGTGTGTGTGTGTGTGTGTGATATAACACCCACCCACACCTATGTGTGTGTTATATAATATTGTGTGTCTTATATATAACACACACACACAAATATGTGTGTGTTATATAACATTGTGTATTATACATAATAAATATACATACAAATGTGTGTGTGTGTGTGTGATATGTGCGTTATATATAACACACACACAAACACATATATGTATGTGTGTGTGATATAACACACAAATGGGCATTTGTGTGTGCATTTGATATAACACACACACACACACACACACACACACACACACACACACACACACACACACACACACACACACACACACACACACACATTTTTGTGTGTGTTTTATATAACACACACATATACAAATATATAATTTTGTATGTTTATATAACACACACATAAATATATAACACACACACATATTTATGTGTGTTATATATAATGTACACATAAATATATGTGTGTGTGCATATGTGTGATAATAGACATGCACACACATGTGTGTGTCATATATACATATATTTGTGTGTTATAATACATACATATATTTGTGTATATATTATAACACACACACACACACATATAGTGTGTATATATATGTCATATAGATATAACACACACACACACACACACACACACACACACACACACACACACACACACACACACACACACACACACACACACACATATATATATATAATACACACATATAGAGAGTGTGTGTTATTTATATAACACAATATATATGTGTGTGTGTATGTTATAGTATTTTATATATAACACACACACACACACACTATATATATATATATTTTATGTGTGTGTGTGTGTTATAAAACACTCACTATATATATATATATATATGTATGTATGTGTTATATATAAAAAACTAAATATATATATGTGTTATATATACACATATAATACACACACACACGCACATATGTATGTATGTATTATATGTATGTGTGTGTGTGTTATATGTGTGATTTATATAACACATACACACACACAATATTTTATATAACACATACATATAACACACACATACATGCATATAATACATATACAAATATATAGATTTGTATGTATATGTTATATATATGTATATATGTTTGTATGTGTTATATACACACACATACATAGATATGTGTGTATATATAAAACATATATTATATACATATATAACATACACATGTTATATATACCAACACTATACATATGTGTGTATGTACAAATATATATTTATATGTCAAATATATATTTGTAGGTTTGTATTATATACACACACACACAAATATATATAGTGTATTTATGTGTGTATACATATATACATACATAAAATACGTATTATAGATATTTATGTGTATGTTTTTTATAAAAAAGGTATATACACATCTCAAGTTTTTAAGGAGTAGCTCTAAAGAAATTCATAGATCCAAATCTAAATAAAAAATATCAAATTTGCATAATTCTAAGTATCAAAGATAAAAATATAGAACTATATTCTATATTATTCCTAATTTTATGCACACACAAAAATGGGAGAACTATATGTGGTTTGAACCCTCTTTGAAGTGTTAGAATATAAGCAATGCTCAGCCATTCAATGAAGAGTGGTGGTTAGGGTCAGTTGAGCCCAAAGTACTAACCCTTTTCTTAAGGGCATCTTGTGGTTATTCAAGTAAAATTAGGGCTTGGATAAAAGAGATAAAAAATAGGCATTATTTCATAGGATCGAAGAAGTGCACATACATAGAAACATATTGCAGGTGTAGATGCAAGGCTGCTAAAAGATATAAACCCCCACTTGTACAAAGACACTATTGGTAAACCCTCATAGTGTCAGTTTATATGATAATCTATCTTTTCCATCAGTGTCCAAGAAATTTTTCATCCCATGTTTCAGATCTAAGAAACTAAGAAACACTTCCTAAGAATTTATAGATCTTGTAGCCACACCTATGAGCAACAAACAGTCAAAACCAGATAAATACATAATCCAACTATTTTTTTTAAATTATAAATAAATTAGTTGTAATATCTACTAATGTGTTTCAATTCATATTATTGTATTTATTTCCATATTTATTATACTTTGAATTAGTGCATAGTTTCCATTATTTTATATCACTTAGGCATAAAATAAAAAAAACATTGATTTGAACATGAAAACCCTTAGGTTTCCTTCTATACCAAGGTTTCAATATTTTGTTGGGATTTTATATTTTCCCCTATCAGGGTTTGAATTTAGGGTCGAATTTATAAGTTACCCTTATTACATGAACAAATATATTTCTTATCGTTTCCCCTAGTTTCCATAGTACTTTCATGGATACATTTTATGCCACCTAATAATGTTAGGTCTCCTATACCTACATGGTGAAGTTATAGATTAAGTGGTATTGTAATTGATCATATCCAATTCCTTGAATTAACCACATGTTTGTGTGCTAACTAAAATTGTGAAAAATATATGAATTACATGTTCCTCATTCCATTGCGGTGAAGTCATGGTAGGGGGTCCTAATGAAGAGATGCCCTTGGTTGTTTAACCAACTTCACACAACAGAGAATAACATTCATTATTTAATATTAATTCTTAGGCTTTAATGACATATACATTTATGGCAACTCTTATCACTAACTTATCTCTCTTTGAAGCCTATTTGAACATTTAAAATCACTCACTTAGTTCTAAGCTCTATAACTTTATATTTTGAGGCCCTCTATTTTTTATGTGGCCTTTTTTCTTCATTTAATTCTCTATTCTATAGGTTGAGATCACCCTCCTTAACTTATGCCTTATCATGTAGATATGGATCTCCCATTTCTCCCATGTCCTCTATCTCTACAACTTATTTGTAAGTGATTGTGACCACATGGAACAAGGAAGTAGTTAAATCATCAAAATAATGGTTCTTGGTTCTTATTATATGAAAAATTACCCATGCATGTGATTATATAATGTGTGACCCCTATTAATCAATATTTCTCACCAAGATATTTCAAACAAGACAAACAATGCCTCTTTTGGTGATTTTTTATGAAAAATATGGCCAATTCAAATTCCATTGTGTCGCTTCCATCATTATGATCATAGCTGAGAATAATGGCTACAAGGTTCAATGTGATTATTCCACATGTTATTATCTTGAGGTATGTATATAGTTAGGTTAAATATGTTCCAATTATATTTTTATCTTTTTTGGACTTATGGATTCATAAAATACACTTAAATTTTGATCACATGCCTGCTTTTATGTAAATTATGACCTTCATTTATTTTAAGGACCCATGGATATTTTAAATACCATTTAAAAATTGTCATGTATCTTCTTGAGGACTCTAGCCTATATGAATAATATGTTCCATGGCTATGACACTTGTCCTTCTCCATGGAATCATAGACTATATGAATATTTTGAGGTCTCATCATACCCCATGGGGATTTACAGAGGCCTATGAATTATTGACTCTTTGGTGTGATATCAAGGTCATGGGATATATGATTCTATGGAATCCATAAACTACATTACATGTGCAAAATTTGAGAATTATGTGCTCAAACTTTAAGAGTACCATGGAGTCCATGAAATCTATCTTCTATGCACAAACTTAGAGAATTATATGGGTTATAGATCCTTTATACTATGCAAACTACTTAATAACTCATTGGGTCCACAATGATCTCCATTGGCATAGACTTAGGTTTAGACATGGTCATGGTGAACACTTAGTATATATGAAAGGCCATTATAAACCTTAGAGACTATGTGTGGACCCCATAAAATTTAGGTATTTTGTGTCATTGTCATGACACTTATAAATTGGACCTAATGAGGCATTTTAACACTGTACCACCATTAAACTTTCAAATTAGAGTTTTAGGTAGCAAAGTGACCTAATAAAGAGATTCATACAATCTCTATGATGTCTATTATGTTGAGTGTTTTCCCCAAGACTGTCTATTGAAATCTAACCAAACTATCTACTAGTTTTTGGTGATGCAATAATGCTTTTATGCCTTAGATGCTCTTGCACCACATCAATACAAACATCAATCATGAACATAGGGATGTAGATGTATGTATTGTTAACAATGATATGCCTAAACTTAAAAATTATTATGAAGATAATATTGAACATAATACTAAATATCATGATAAAATACATCCTAATGAGCCTAATGTTTTAGATCCTAAACAAGTAGAATCACTTTATAATAATAGATAAAATTATTAATAAATAATGTAATGACGTATTTGTTATCTCAAGAGTGTGATCTTAAAGGATAAAATGTAAATCAAGCTAAGGAAACACCATCTAAGGAATCATGAATGATATTAATTCTCCTTCTAGAGGCTCACATCTTATAGTAAGTATTCAAACTACTATTCCTACTATTTATATTCATGTGTCTACACATATGGTTACACAAGTGATGCCTAAACTTAGTATACCTACTATGGGGGCACCACAATTTATTCCCAAAGTATCCATGTGTATTCATAAACAACATAATCTATCATATGTGCCTCCTAGGTATAAAAATCATGTGACACCATCTATTCCTAACCTATCTAATATAGTTACCAATCCTAACAACTAGATGTTTACATAATAGATTTTAGATCATCAAACTAAGGTTTCTCAAATAACACAAGGTTATAATAGAGTAGGTCATACAATGAACTCTGTAGCATTATTACATAACCCTTTTGTGTTTGATATTTCCAACTATCCCCTACCAATAATATTTTTTACACTTAAACTTACACCATTCAATGGTAAAAGTGATCCAAAACAACATCTTAGATATTTTGATGCAACATGTTTAGATTGTGCAAATAATCATAAGTCACTGACAAATATTTTTCCTAGGAGCCTTAAGGACTATGCCTTGTAATGGTTCTACAACCTTCCTCTTCAATCAACACATGCTTTAAGTCCTTTAGCTGACTAGTTCTTAGTTGATTTTCCATCAACATTAGTGAGAAGGAATCCTATGTTTAAATTGCACAACTCAAATAAAAACCTAATGAGCCCATTAATGATTATGTTCTTCTCTACAATACCATGCTTTAAAAATTGAAAAATACTATGGTTGGCAAGGAATTATAATATATTTTCAAACAAACCCTACTATTTAACATCCATAAATCTATTATGTTCAAACATCTTAAATATTTTGATGACATGTGTCATATGATCAAAGACTGTGAGGTAAAGCTTATCACCATGAACAAATTAAATCATGGGAACAAACACCCATTATTTTATTATACTAGGTTTAAAATTAAATCACCTTTTAAATGTAATACTAATGACATTAATAATGAGGCTAAACAACAATTAATGGAATTTCACAACATACTCACAAGCTTGTCCTTTTTACTCAATGAAAATAATTTACATGACTATTAGAACATCCTCATAAGGTGTTGAAAATGTTACTTGAGTGAAACCACATATCCCTATTGACATGAAAAATACATAACCTAAGATTTTAAAAATGAATACATATTGTGATCAACATAGATACATATCTCATTGAACTGACATATGTTTTGGTTTAAGACATAAGATACATGACCTAATTGATAACACTATTAAGATTAAAGATAATAACACACCTACCAATGGTTAAATTGCATAACCTAATGAAAATATTAAATTTTATTATCCATTTCTAAAACATGAAGCACAAGAAACCAAGACTAATCCTAGGGTGGATATGACTTATAATGTGCATCCTCCTCTAGTTTCTTATGCTCCTAAAACTAAGAAGGCTGAACATATAAATGGCCTTATTGGTACAATTACAACTATACAAGTGCAAATACCTACAATTAAATTTAATGACCATGAAATTATTTATGATGATTCTAATAATGTACCTTTATTCATATGTGTTTTTTTTGACTCACATCCCATGTAAAGCATTATGGTGGATAATGGGTCAAGTGAAAATATATACATTATGATTTAATTACTAGTCTTGGGTACATGCATATATACTTGATTGGTACAATAGATATAATAAAAGGCTTCAATAAAAAAATTAAAAACCCTCTTAGGGGAGTTATGTTACCATTTATGGTAAGACCTACAACTATCACTACTTGGTTCTTAGTTTTTCCCAACACTAGTACATTTAACATGTTATTAGGATGAATATGGATACACAAAATATATGTAATACCATATTCATTACATCAATTCTTCAAGTATACCCTTAATAAAAAAGTGGTTACAGTTCTATATGTTCCAATGAATGCCATATCCAACCCGAGACATTTCCTTCTTTGATTCCAGAATAACTTATTGAATAATATGTATAGATTTCACCTCCACAAATAATCCATATTCCATTGATTTGATAAGTGATTGATATTACTCTATAACCAATTCTCCTATATCCCCTATATTGGAAAATTATTCAAATTCAACATACCATTTTGATTATTTTATTTTCAAGTGACCTAAAATAGAGGAAAACTATGCACTAATTAGATTATGTAAATTATGGATATAATTCACTAATTTGAATTTGAATTTAAATTTATGATATATATATTGCACTTTTTTGATTTAAAATTAAAAAAGAGAGATAATGTACTTAATTGATATCAATTATCTATTGCTCACAAAAAGGTGTATTTGTACCTAAAAATGCTTTATAACTACTTTGTTAGCTGCTCAGACCTAAAATAGAGGCTCAATAATTCTCTAGATATTGTCGATAGAGTATAATATATTTAGTATCCAACATTATATGGTGGTTACCACCACCATCCTTATGAAATATGTGGTTATGTAACTCTTGATACCCCTAAACTTGTACCTAAAAATGCTTCTTGTGTGTGCACACACCTTTAATCATGTGCACTGATATTTGTTTTCCATCTCTTTCCATCCAAATCCTAATTGTGATTTTTCCCATAATTTTCCCTTAAAAAAGGGATTAGTAATTTGGTTTGGATAACCCCAACCATTAAAAACTAAATGGTTGAGAATTGACTACATTTTAATAGTCTAAAAAGGGATCAAAACCTGACCTATGTGTGTGTGTGTGCACATGTGCACGTGCAATATTAGAAATAATCTAGAATATAATGAAATGTTTTGCTATTTGAAACTTGACACCATGAATCTTTGATTATTATGTATTTATACTTGGCTCTACAATTTCTCCTTTTTGGGGTTTTTAGATGTGTATGCCTTTTTGATAATGTCTCAAGAAAGTGATAATTTGTTCCTCAAGTTCCCAAGTTATTGTGAAGTTGATTCTCAAGTAGTTTCCAAATCATGCCAAGTGAGTATAACCTTAGGAGTGATATGTATTATAGACAAATTTTTATTAATTTCAATTATGACTAACCCATTAAATGTATATAAGATAACCTAATTAAGATTTCCCAATTTTAAAAAAGTCTTTAAGTGTGCTTGGTCATTATAGGTAGAGGCAGACCCCTACAGTAATTGGAACTATCTAGGATTTATTGAGATTGTCCTAGAAGTTAAAATAAATGATTTGGGATATGGATAAGGTTTATCTAGGAATCTAATATGTTCCTATATAAATTGAGCTAGTCCTGAATAGGTGTATCTAGTGAATAGAGTTGGCCAAGATAATAAATGGGTACATAGATAGAGGGAAAGTGATTTCAAGATTAAATGTATACATAATGTCTAAGTATCTCTAATTATGTCGAATTTTATGTTTCAAAATCATTTGATATCAATTTTAAGTGTCTATAGATGCCCATTTTTTAAATCTAATATTGAAAATGGTAAATTAAATGGAAAAAATAAGAAATTTGGTACCCATGATAACCATAATTAGTGTTAACAAGTATGACCATAATGTGCCATTTTCTCCATGTGCAAGCTAAAATAAAATATGCATAGATCAATGTTTTCTCATGATAATAAATATGAAGTAATCTAGATCATTTAATCATTTGAAATTGAAATTCCAAGGAATGAATACACCTAATAACATGCAACCAAGCTACCACTTATTGAATTTGTTTTGTAAATATCATGGGGTGATTATTCCATAGGGAGATGCAATCTTTGAAACCATGAGTTGAGGAGTATAAATTCCCCAACTAACATAGAAGAAAGAGTGCTATAATTTTAGGGATGTAATAATCTCAACCACATTTCTTTGGACATCATAGTAATTCTTTTGTGGAACCCCAAAATTAGGTTTGTATGTAAATGTTGATCCTTGAAATAGGCTCACATGTAAAATTATAAACCCAAAATAAGTTTGTATGTAAAAGTGGAACCCCAAAATAGATTTTTTTATAAAATTGGAACCCCAAAACAAATTCATATGTAAAAGATCAACTTCTACAGATGATTATAGTTATGAAGGGATTACATAGTACTATTGTTCTCGACCAATTCTCAATATATAAAATAAAAAAGTGTTTGCAAGAATAATATTCATGCCCTAATATGAAACACATTTCCCACAAAGTGATGTAGAATGCAAACATCCATATGTCAAAATGTCATAGAATGCCTCAACCATTCCTCAAAATCCTATAGAATGCTTCATATATGTCTCAATCTACTCAATATCACCTATATAAATCATATAATTTGTCTCAAAATGTGAAATGTCTCTTTATCATTACCTAAATCTATGAAATAATCCCATTATAATCCCTCCTTTTGATATGAGGGATGAATCATGTAAATTATTCATCTCAAAAGAAAGAGTTATTTGTATCATGTGTTATATATAAAAGTATAATAATGTAAAGTAGATATATCGACATGATGAGATATATCATCATAAAAATATTTTTGATTATTCAAGCATGTGAGAAACATGTAGTCCAAGCCAATGACCATACAATTGTCAATGTCAAGTAGATATATCAATTAAGCATGAAGTGATAAGAGTCATAATAGATACATAATATAGATCATGGCAATGCCACGCAATATAAATATGCATAATATACATCACAACACTAAAATCATATTAATAGTCAAATATATAATCACACACACACAAAATCATGATCAAAAAGCACACAAACATAAGATACATGACATGAATCTGACACGACATAGACATAACATGGAAATAATGTGAACTAGATATTTTTCTAACACCAGTAACACATGACTTGACAAAACACAATCAATTTACATATAGAACAATTAATATAACACACATCAATGACCAAGCAATGTCATAATCATCAAAATCAAGAACACATGAAGCAAGCAATGTTATTCTGTATAATCAATCAATGTCATCATATATTATAAAAAATCATAATATTAATTTAAAATAATACCCTAGAAATAATGAGTAAGATAAAATCATGTGTAACAGTCTACTATGATTAGTAGATCAATATAGAGAGATACAACCTAAAAATGTATGAATATGTCCTAGTATAGGCATGTCCCCAATGTATAAAGGTTACCTATGGGTGCAATCAATGTAATCCATATGTAATTCCATCTACCATACTGTAGACACCCAAATTTGGCACAAGCCTTGTCTTACAATGTATTTTATCCACTTTGCTTATATGGGTTTCTAACTAAGAATTGAGTACTTAGTGGTGCATGTATTTTATGTTTTCTCTTTTATTTTTTGATTTTATATGATTTTTTAGTCCTATTTTACCACCCATGTTACTTGATATGTGGTTTTAAAATATAGATCTCTAACCCCATTTTATCACCTCAATTTTTTTCTTATCCCAGGTCAATTCTGACTATTACGATCAATAAAAATTATCGATCTTAACCCATTACCATAAATATTTAACCTCAATATTTTGTTATGTTTTATGATAAAAACTTACACAACTTAATGATAGAGGAACTATCACATTTGATCATAAGACAACAAGGTCTTACTCTCCTACTTCTAGTAGCTATTCCAAGGAGATCAAAATATCCCAAGACATTCCTACCAAGGAATAAATGGTCTATCAACCTTTTTAGAAATAAAACAATAGAAGAACTTTTTAAATTTAAACTTCTACCAAAACTGATTATACCAAGATATTCTGAATAGGTAATCATTGGTCATTCGAGCTCTTGAAATAAGTGTTGATAAAACAAGCATGGTTGTATAGGATAATAAACAACATGGTATCTTTGTATCTATATC